>VZSR01001712.1:71484-84812 GCA_013398615.1 Brachypodius melanocephalos
CCCCAGGCCACGCCTCCCCTCCAGGCCACGCTACTTGCGCCCCATGGGGGCAGCTCGTCTGTCTTATTACAACCCAGCACAACCCAGTACAGCCCAGTATAACTCAGTACAACCCAGCAGAGCCCAGTATAGACCAATATAGTCCACTATAGCCCAGTATAAAAGAGTATAACCCAGTACAGCCCAGTATTTTCCCCGAGGGAACCAAAACCAGGTGGTTCGGTCTGAAGAACGGAAAGAGGAACAAAGAGCAGCACGCGGCAGCAGCGGGATTGGGTGGGGGGAGGGGGGAGCAGAGGCTTGGGTGTCCCAGGGACCCCCCAGACTCCGGGGGGCTGCACCGGGGGGGTTACGCAGCTATGTGTCCTCGTACCCCCGCCAGCCCCCCGGGGACGCCGAAATCTTTCCAGGCAGGAGCCTCCCCCAATCACGTCATAGGGAGGTGGGTGGGGCAGTGGTGACAAAAAGCGATACCCCAAACTTCCCTTTTCTAATCCCAAAATCACCTAAAGTGGAGGCAGTGGCACGGTCGGAACTTGATGGGGAGCGGGCGGTCACCCAAATCCCTGGGGCCCGGGGGACGAGGGGTCCTTGGGGTGTGTGGAGGTTCTTTGGCTCTGAGGGAGATTCCTGGGCACTGGTGGGGATCCCTGGAGTGTGTGTGTGAGTGCCTGGGGTGTGGATGAGGAGTCCTTGGACTCAGAGTGGGGATCCTGGTGTTCTGGTGAGAGTCTGTGGGGTGTGGATGAGGGATTCCTGGGCTCCGAATGGAGTCTTTGGGATGGTGGTGGGGTTTCTGGGTTGTGAGGGGATCCCTAGGCTGGTGGGGATCCCTAAGCCCCAAGTGTGGTCCCTAGGCCTTGACGGGGGGGTCTCTGCAGTACCAAGGACACACCTCATTCCACTCTCTCCCCCACTGCATCCAGGATCTCCCCAGGGTGTGTCAGGATGTGCACTCCACTGCTGCTGATGCTGGTGACACTGCTGATGGCCCCCACAGGGGTCTCTGCCTATGGCTTCCGCAACTGCATCCAGGCACCGTGGGACCCTGGGCTGTTCCGCTGCATCCAGCGCTTCCTGAGCACTGTGGGGGCTGCAGTGGACGACCTCCCCTCCACTGCCACGTCCCTCAATCTCTCTGTCAACATCTTGCGCCAGGTGCCCCATGGTGCCTTTGCCCACCTGCCACAGCTCTACACCCTTGATTTGACCCACAACCATCTGGAACTCCTGGCCCCGGGGGCTTTCTGGGGGCTGTCAGTACTGGCCCACCTAGACCTGGCCCACAACAACATCTCAGTGCTAGCCACAGATGTGTTCACCGGGCTAGGCAACCTGAGCACGCTGCGGCTGGACCACAACCCGCTACAGGAGGTGGCTCCTAGGGCTTTCTGGCCACTGGCTGCACTCGGCACACTCTGGATGCGTGGTGGCCAGCTCAGCGCACTGGAGCCTGTGGCCAAGGCCATTTGGAATCTGACACACCTGGACCTGCTGGACCTGTGTGGCAACATGCTTTCGACATTGGGCCCAGGGCTCCCACCCACGCTGAGGGTCCTGCGCCTCTGCAACAACTCCCTGGGAGCTCTTTCAGGGGCCACCCCTGGGGTGATGCCTCCAGGGCTGCGTGTGCTCGACCTGTCCTACAACAACATCTCGGACCCTGCGCCACTTGCTCGTCTGTGTCTGCACAACCTGACACATCTGCACCTGGCTGGGAACTCACTGGATGTGGTGAAGTTGCTGGACGTGGCTGGAGTCCCCCCACGCCATGTGGACGTGTCAGGACTACAGATGGGCACAAGCGACTTGAAATATCTGTGCAAGCAGCTGAAAGGACCACAGCTGAAGAGGCTGCGGCTGCAGCGCTTGCGGTTTGAAACAATGCCCAAGGGGGCTCTGGCTGAGTGTCCGGTGCTGCATGCCCTGGATCTGTCTGGCAACCGGCTGCGACATTTAGGCTGCATAGGGCAGCTGCTGAACCGGGTGCAGCAGGCAACACTTCGTGAGCTGGTGGTTGAGCATAACTTGCTGCAGTGGCTGCCATCATGCCACAAGACCCCAGTTCTGCACCAGCTGCACAATGTGTCCCTGCGTTTCAACCGCATCCTAGTGGCTGGTGCAGGTGCCTTTGACAACACGCCAGCGCTGCGGCAGCTGCGGCTGGATGTGAACGGGCTGGCACGGCTGGACCGCGCAGCGCTGCGTGGACTCCACTACCTGCAACACCTGCGCCTTGACAACAACCTGCTGACTGACCTCCTGCCCGGCTCCTTTGCTGACCTGCACCAGCTGGAAGACCTCAACCTGCGCAACAACCGTGTGGCCGTGCTCTTTCCTGGCGCCTTCAAGGGGCTTGACTGCCTGCAGACCCTTGACCTGGGTGGGAACAACCTGCGGCACTTGGCAGCCAAGGCATTCCAGGGCCTCTCACAGCTTCGTCGGCTTTACCTGGACCGCAACAGGCTGCTGGAGGTGAGAGCGGCCACATTCCGGCCAGTGCAGTTGACACTGGGTGTACTGGACCTGCGCGCCAACGCACTGCGCTACCTGAGCCGACACCTGCGGGAACTGCCGCCTTTCCGCTACCTGCATAACCTCTACGACCTGAAGCTGCAGGCACAGCAGCCATATGGGATGCGTGTGGTCCCGCAACGCTTCTTCCAGGGCCTCAGTGCCTTGCGGTGGCTCTACTTGTCACAGAACTCACTCTCGGCCATCCCCGCTGATGCCTTCGATGACCTGGCACAGCTGACATACCTGACACTGGCTGACAGCAATGGTGGGATGGGCCACCTGCCTGCTGGCATCTTCAAGAACCTGAGCCAGCTGCACAGCCTGAACCTGGAGAGTGCAGGACTGCGCAGCTTTGGCCCTGAGGTTTTTGGCAACCTGACACAACTGAAGGAGCTGCGCCTGGCCAAGAATGAGCTGCGTGCACTAGATGTGACTCTGGCCACACACCTCCCCACCCTGCGCTACCTGGACCTGCGCAAGTGCCCGCTGAGTTGCAGCTGTGCCAACGCCTGGCTGCCTGCCTGGCTGGCACGTGGGCCTGTGCAGGTGGTCTACCTGTATAACTACACCTGTGGTGAGATGGGTGTGGCCTCCACATACCTGCACCGCTTTGACACGCGTGTGTGCTACCTGGACATGGGGCGGTACCTATTTGCAGGGACGGCACCAGCTGTGCTGCTGCTGCTGGTGCTGCCGCTGCTGTACCACCGCGGGTACTGGCGGTTGCGCTACCAGCTGTTCCTGCTGCGTGCGTGGGCACGTGGGCGCTGGCGGCGGGAGCAGCGGCGCTACACCTACGACACCTTCGTGTCCTACAACTCCGGGGATGAGCAGTGGGTACTGGAGGAGCTGGTGCCTGAGCTGGAGCGTGGAGCCCTGCGGCTCTGCTTGCACCACCGTGACTTTCGCCCCGGCCGCGCCATAGTGGACAACATCGTGGATGCTGTGTACAACAGCCGGCACACAGTGTGTGTGGTGAGCCGCGGGTACCTGCGCAGCGAGTGGTGTTCACTGGAGATCCAGATGGCTAGCTATCGCCTCTTCGACGAGCTGCGCGACGTCCTTGTCCTCATCTTCCTCGAGGACATCCCTGAGGCCGAGCTCTCAGCCTTCCACCGCATGCGTCGTGTGCTGCTGCGGCGCACACACCTGCGCTGGCCCCCTGAGCCCCCTGCACAGCCCCTCTTCTGGGCAAAGCTCAGGTGTGCCCTGAGTGGGGGGGAGGAGGAGGAGGAGGACAGGGAGAGAGGGGGCAGGGAGGAAGGGTGCCCTGGTGCAACCAGGAACCCTGGGCAAGTTCTCCCTCAGGAAAACAACTTTCTGCCCTCAAATCAGCAGTTTTTATCTGGAGAAGGTGCCCTGTGGAGTGGGGATGATGGCAGCAAGGAGGAAGAGGAGAAGAAGGAAAGGAAGGTGGCGGGCAGGGAAGGAGGCTGCCCTGACAGGACTGGGACCCCTGTGAAGGTTCCCCCTCAGAAAAGCAGTTTTCTGCCCCAAAATCACCGGCTTTTCTCTTGGGAATGTGCTCCGCACAGTGGGGTTGAAGGTAACAAGGAGGAGGCGGAGGAAAAAGAGAAGGTGGGAAAGGGGGAGAAAGGTTGTGGGGATAGAGAGCAGCTGCTCTAGAGCAACCTCACCCTGGTGTAATGGGGATCCCCAGGGACATTCCCCATCAAAAAAATGTGGTTTTGTCCCAAAATCCCTGGTTATGCTGTGAGAAATGTGCAGTTGGGATGATGGTAATGTTAGGAAAATTAATCCACAAACGCCAGAGGTTTATGTCCAAAAAGGAGACAGAGGAGTCCTTTTACTTTATTCGAATAAAGGGAGAAGCCATGGGGCATTTCCCCAGGTGTCTCTCAAATTTTGGAGGATGCAGCCTCCCTTTTATCCTAATTTCCTTCTCTCTTTCCCCATTGGCTGAGGTGCTTGAGAGGTACCGACTTCCCAAAGTGCCTAATACCTAAAATTCCCCTTTAATGTATAACCTCCCTTTTAATTTTTGATTCTTATGGACTTTATGGGTTTTCCCCATTGTTTCTTTCATCTTTCAATATCCAATTTCATTTATCAGCAAACCTACAGTTTGTTTGTAAAGGCAAATATCTTCTTTTCCATGCATCAATCAGTGGAATCCTTCCCATTGTTTCATTTATCTCTCAGTGCTAGTTTTATTGACCAGCAGACTCACTGCTTCTTTGTAAAGATTTTTTTGTTTTTTCTTCTCACTTATAGAATTTTTCTCCATTGTTGTTAGGGAACTAATTACTGGGTACTTATGGGTACTCAAGCAGAGCAGAAGAGGTCAGAGGAGGTCCTGGCTACACCTTTTGTCTCTCTGGGAGTGTCTCTTGCAGTGGGAGACCACAGGAGTTCTTTGGGGCAGATAAAAGACAGAGCGGAAGGCAAATTCAGTCTTCTTGCTCTCTCTGGGCACTCATTGGAGAGGACACGGTTCCACTGTCACCATAAGAGCCAGCGCTGCCCCGCCACTGCGTCTCCTTCGCTCTGCTCTTTTTGCTACACTGTGAGCTGCAACCCCCCACCCCTGCCCCCCACATGACGAGGACATCCAGCCCCTGCCTGCTGGGGACATCCAGCCCCTGCCTGCCCAGGGACATCCAGCCCCTGCCTGCTGGGGATATCCAGCTCCTGCCTGCTGAGGACATCCAGCCCCTGCCTGCCCAGGGACATCCAGCCCCTGCCTGCTGGGGACATCCAGCCCCTGCCTGCCCAGGGACATCCTGCCGTTCCCAGCTGCCAGCCCGTGAAGTTGCACCGTTTCCAGGTCCATGCTCCAAGGGTCCTGCCGGGGCACCAAGACCAAACTGTCCTGGGTTTTGGGAATCAAGGCTTTCAAGGTTCTTGGTACTGTTTTGTTATTAATGCTGTAGTTGTTGGGGTTTTTTTGTTGTTGTTTGCTTTGTTATACATCCTAGTAAAGAGTTGTTATTTCCTATTCCCATAACTCTGCCTGGGAAAAAAGCCCCCTTTAATTTTTTTTTTTAATTACAATATTTAAAGGAATGGGATTTGAATTATCCAGATACCTGTCTTTCAAACCAAGACAAAAGACAAGTCTGTTATTCTTTTCAATCTCTCCTCTTTTATTTGTTAATAATTGTCTTGTCTTCCAGTATTGCCAGCTGAACCAGGACCAGCTAAAGGTCCCCTGTATCCTGGGGCAAAAGGATCAGGGAAATGGTGCTCTTTCCCCACCCGCAGCCGGCTGTGTTAGATACCCTCATTGTGGCTTTTCATAAATTGTTTTTTTTTAATAAATTGTCTTTTTATATTAATTTGATTCATATTCGTTTATAACATCGAGAACCCCAATGACTCCCTTCATGAAATTGTTTAAATAACTGTGAGGCCAGAGCTTTTGGTATCCACTGCTTACCATCTTCTGTAAAGCAATTGTCTCCATTTTCCTCTGCCCCACCCTTTTTAATTATCTCAAGTTCCTCTGGTGGAAAAGACAGTTTCTCTAGCAGTGATGCAGTTACTGGGAACAAGGGAAGGATCTTAGAGATTTCTGGCAACAATGCAGCTTTTTAAGCTTCTTCATCAGCCAGTAAGGTTTTTTTAATTGCCTCCTCCTTCCTATTGCTACCTTTTTTGGTAAATTCACCACCTCCGATAGGTGAGAGATTAAGTTCTCATTAACTAACTTCTTTCCCTTGCAGGTTAATAAACCTCTTTCTTCCCATAGTTTCCCAAATGCATGTATCACCCCATATGCATATTTAGAATCAGTAAAAACGTTCACTGTCTTGTCCCAGTATAATTCACAACCGCATACAGCTCTGCTGTCTGAGCTGACCATGTGGGTGGTAACCTGCCCTCTTCTTTTAATTGTTTTCCATTCACGATAGAGTATCCTGTAAATTGTTTTCTTTCTACCACCCTTGAAGATCCTATCAATAAGCACATTTTCTCCCTCAGGACGGGGAGTTTCGTTTCTAGGCCAGGTTTGGAAATCTATTGCCTGAATGCAGTCATGGATTTCTCCCTCCTGCCTGCTCTTCAGGGCTATTCAAACAGGCATCTGGGTGAAACCCTTCTCTACTTTTAAACTATAAATCCTCTTGTTCCATTAAACATATACTGTAATAACTGAGCACTGGTCATCCATTTAGAGGCTTTCACAGTTAACAAAGCTTTAATCTGATGAGAAACTTTAACAATTAGATAACCTCCTCTTAGGTATAAAATTCAAGGTGGATCAAGAGGCCCCCGCGTCCACCAGAAAACACATCTCCTCTTGATCCAGACCCACCTCAAAAGTCATCAAGGGCTCCTGAGTGGTGGGTCCCTGACACAATGGAAGCCCCTGACAACCCCAACAATCCAGCTCCACCATCCTCTGGACTTCCTTCTCCTGAGGTTCCAGCTGTCTTAGCAGACACTCACTTTTCCAATGCCCCTCTGCCCGGCAGACAGCACACCGATTCCCTCCCAACTGCTGTTGGGGTTGGCTCTCGCTTGCCGAGGAGGGAATGCCTCTGCCACCTCCCCGTGACCGACCCCGTCCCCTCTGCCCCGGGGGACCCCCCTGGACCCCGCGGTCCATTCTTCTGTGGGTGCAAAAACTCTGCTATCATCTTCATCAGGCCTTAGTAACAAATTGTACCCTCAGCAATGTGTCAAAGGCTGGCCCCTCAGCATTCACCCCCCGCTCTTCTGCAAGGCATCCCTAATCCTCTCCAATCAATGAGAGGGGCCCCCATGTCTCTCCTGTTCCAAGGACACAGCCCTAGACATGCTGCTACCTCGGGGAGCCGCAGACCCGGTTGCCCCAGCCAAATAAGCACGGCAATCACAGAGGCGAGCCAGACTGGCCCCGCCACTTGGGTTCCACTGGGGATCCACCTTGGGGACGGCACCATCCACTGCAGCTACATTAGGTCCAGCCCCACCCCACTGCCTTTGGATGTTCATCCTCCCAGAGCCACCAAGCCCTCTGCAAAATCATTTGCTTCTCCGATGACCCAAACAAAATCCCCAAAAGAAAATACCAGTCCTTCCATGTATAATCCGCACCTCCCAAACACTCCTCCATCCCTTCCCCCACCCCCATGGGACCACTCAAATACGGGGGCAACTCCCCCCTTCAATCCCCTTATATCCTGGGTAGCAATTGGCACAATTACAAACCAAACCCCTCCCTCTTCTTTTCTAGTTCTATGTGGTGATATGATATGATATGATATATGATATGATTGATATGATATGATTGATATGATATTATATGATATGATATGATGATATGATATGCTGCTCCTCTCTCCCTACACCATCATTATTCTCAGGTGGGGCCCTAGGAACATTTCCCTGATCCTTTTGCCCCAGGATACAGGGGACCTGCAGCTGGTCCTGGTTCAGCTGGCAATACTGGAAGACAAGACAGGGGAAGGTGCTAAAGAATATCCTAATTATCACAGGTTTCCTCTCCCTCTCCTTTTTTTCTCTTCTCCCTTCTTTCTTAACAAATAGATTTCTCTTGTTGCTTGTCTAAACCATATTAACCCACATTCCTTTTCAAACCATCCTTTCCAATTCTCCTCTAAATACTCAACAAAATTCAACACAAACAAGTTCTATCAAGAGCAGCCAAAGCTGACTGCAAATCAGAAGTGGTGGGCAAACACTCATTCTGCATCAGAATAGGCCCGACGTCTTTTTTTCAACTTTATTATAACACATAAGGGTGAGATGTTGTATTGCACTAAGTAGTTTAGTCCATTTTGTTGTATTGCACTGGATGTTTTGATATATATATATATACAAAAAACATTGGCTGTACCTTCCCATGTACCTTTGCATCCCCTTCCTGATATCTCAGAAACCTTTTCATCTCCCATTGTCTGACACCCCTGTGTCTCACCTCCCTCCCTGGGTCAGCACCTATTGGTCAGTAGACCCCTTTCCCCCTCCCCTCCCTTCATCTCTTCCCTAGGGCTTAAAACCCCCTGGACAAGGGTCCACGCTCTCTTTCCCTTCCTAGACTTCAAGGTGTATGCTGGTTCTACATTAAATCTGTGGGGACTGATCCCACGAAGGGCAAAGAGCGCCTTTGTCTTTTGCCTTCGTCCTCGTCCAGATTTCCCCCCAGGGCCCACTGCTAACCAGGGCGGGACTTCTGGGGAGCAGGAAACTGAACAGGAAGGGACAGAGTTATTGAAAAGAATCAGCAACTCCCATGTTTAGTGGTGGAGAATGGTAGAGCTGGTTGGGTTTCCAAGGGCCTTGGATTACCCCCCTGCAAGTAGCAATGGGTGAGGCACTAGGTTGAGGCTGAAGTGATAGCCAGAGCCTCCATCTGCCCAGACAACTGGGACTGCCCTGCAAATTCAGGGAAGTACATGGCTGGAACTGAAATCCACTGGCAAGTTTGCACCAAGGAACTGGGCAGCACTTTGACAGCCCCAGGGTGTGTGATTCCCAGCTCAGTGCTGAAATAAATAGGGCAAGGAGACCAGCTCCTTTTTAATGCCTTTATTAAGATCAGCTCTTTTAGATCAGCTCTTAGTGGGAGCCGTGAAGGCTGCACACACCGCTGTTGGTGCTCCCGATAGACGACGCAGAGGAGGAGTCAGCTTCACCTAGTAGCAGAGCCGAGGTTCCTTTTCCTCACGAGAATCTCTGGGATGTTCCACTGACTCGTTGTAGAGTCTAGGGTGTCCATGCTGATAGAGCACTATTTAAGTTAGGGTGACAAGACACAAAGTCCCAGCAGGCAGCCTTATGTCCTCTCTGCTCACCGATGCAGTCTGGAGTCCCGTTTGGGCCGTGGCTCGTTTGTTTTGGGGGGTTTTGGGGTGTTAATCCACTCCCGGCTGGACCCTGAGGCCCCAGGACTGTCTTCATTTCCATGTAGGCGGGGTCATGCAGCAGAGGTTGAGGAGATACCTGATACCCACTCCCGATACCTGATATCCACCCCCGACACAGGAGGGAGTTAATTAGCATTTGACAGAGAGAACACTTAGGCACAATTACCATATCAATGGGGTTTTGGCTGAGCAGTTGGTAAAGCTTAACAGTTTTACTGAGAAGGCACTGAATTCAGGGATTTTTATTTCTTACAGTGCTGAGTGGGACAGCCCTGGGAAGTTGATCTCAGCAGCTTCCTAACTTCATTTCCAGCACTAATTGGACCAATACCACAGCCAGCAACACTCACCTGGAGGATGGCATGGGAGTGGGAGGAGGTGGCATTGGCCTTGTTGTGATGCTGCACTGGTTTTTATTGCCCTTCGCCAACATCTTCAGGATTTGCTCTGATGATGTGGGCTGGGAGAGAATGGGCACAGAGATCAGCACTCCAGACACGGTATCCAGACACCCCAACACAAGCAGCTGCAGGCACTCAGGCTGAGGCATCCTGTAGCTCTGCAGGCCCAGTGACAACTTGGGGTCACATCTGCTACCATGCAGATGATACCCTGGAATCTTCACACTCCTTGTGTCCTCAGGAGAGGAGAGAGAGGAAGTGAAGGGACAGAGGAGAGAAGGGGAGTTTCCTGCAGCAACCCCTGTTCCAGGGGTCACTCCCAGTCTGGGTTGAGTTGAGGCAAAGCTCATCACCCTCCGTGCTCCCCTTTAGAGCAATTTTTCTCCATTTTGGCCTCTTTAATGCATCAGAGACAAAAGGAGTTGCCAAACCAACACTGCCACGATACAGAGGTCACCCTTGAGCCTTCCCCTGAACAAGCTGCCAGCCCCATTCCCATGTCTCTTCCCATGGGGTGTTTCTGCTTCCAGACCTTCTCATTCCTCTTGTTTGCATCCATCTTCCAACACATCTTTGAAGCCTCCCCACCAGCATGGCCATCCAAGTTTCAGCCAGGACAGAGTCGCTAAAATAGAGTTAATTTTTTTTTTCAGTAGCTGGGGAGTGTTACTGTGGTTATTTCTAGGAGGTTATTCAATACCATCTTATTTGCCAGGGGTAAGGGAAAAGGACTCTTTCCCTTGCTTCTGAGAGGAAGGAGTTCCTTCTGTGAGGAGAAAGCACGGCCAGTGAAACAGTTGGTATTATGACAGACTTTCTATGTAAATTCTTTGTCTTATATCTTTTGTTATCAATCTTGTTTCTGTTACTGTTTGTTTTCTTACTTCATTGCTGTTTCCAGTAAATTACTCTTGTGTCAAACTGTGATCTTTGTATTTTGTGCTTCCAGCTGGAGGAGGCAGGGAAGCAAGAGCAAGTGTGGTTTCAGTATAAGCATTAAAGTATGGAGTACTCTTCTTAAAACATGACAGCCTTAATTGCTGCCCAATGTGAGGCAAAAAGAGTTGAGATAACAACAGACTTGTCTAGAGCTGGTTGAGAACAGATGTGATCTAAGCCTTTGTTTGTTATGTGCAGAGACACTGATCACATTGTTGCTTGGTCTGTTCATGTGGGTGTGGTACCTAATCCTGTATGTATTCCCGTATGTTCTTTTTCAGAGCAGGATCAGGATTGCTTTGTTGCTGTACAGTGGGATATCAGTTTATGACATGGTAACATCAAGGGCAATGAGAGTCATTTGGGATGTGTTTTCCAGGCTGCTCTCCTGCCCTTGCCTCAGGTGCTACCCCTGTGTGTCCATTAATTGTGCCCAGCCTGTGGATGATTTTCCCCAGTCTCTCATCCCCTTTTCCCCCTTAAGGCCTGGTACAACAACTTCTGAGAATTTTGAATTCCCTTTGGGTGTTAAGGAAAGTATGTTCTTGTTGCTGTGTCTGCCAGGTGTGGTCCATACCATGTTTAAAATTACAAAAGAAATTTTCAGAAAGGCCATTCAGAGATCTTCCCTGAGGGAGGATAGTCGGGGTGGTATAAAATGTGGGAGGACATGGGCCAGTGTTTGGAGGATTTCTCTGCTCCAATGGTTTGGAACTTCACCCCTGAACAACTACAGGACCCTGGTAAAGTGATAAAATATGTGAAAGAAAAATGCTGTAGTGACTCCAGAGAGGTACAAAGTTAGGCAAAGTGCTGAGGCCTGGCTACTATTTACCAACCACTGTTCATCACTGGACAGCACCTCAAGGGAAGGAGGAGGGGTAAGAGATGGCCTGAAGACCCTTCATCTGCCTCACGACCCTCGCCAAGGAAGGACAGAGACTGAGAACATCACAGGACCCCCAAACGAGAACCTGGCCTGGCTGAGGTGGGATGACTGCCAAGTATTGGCTGCAGGTGTGCTCACTGGACCAGTGCATCCCCATGGGAACCGCGCAGAAAGCAATGAGCAGGTCATGGTGACCGGCTGTACTGGTTGATGGACTGGTATACCTTGAGTCCTGGCCTGCTGCTTTGCACCTTGTGTGCCTTGTTCCCTCCATGGACAATGCACCTGCCCCCCCCACCTTTCTGGCCAGCTGCCTGTCGCTTTGAGAAGAACTATAAAGATGCTCCCTGGATGGACTCAAACTGAGGCCTCCCCGACGCAGAGAGACGGACCCATTGGCAGAGATCTGCAAGGACGTTCACCTCACCTTGTGTCGGTAGTTATACCCTCCTTTCTCTCTCCCTTCGTCCTTTCACTCTTTTTATTCTCTCTTTCTCTCTCTCACATTTGATGCATAAAAGATTGATTGGCACTTGTGGCTTCTGGTGCCTTTTTCTCCACTGGCTAGCTCACCCTGGCACCAGCTGCGAAGGGAATCCCTTCTGGTGGCCACAGTGCCACATGGGACTCTTAGTGGGCTCTTCTGAGGCTAGAGACGTTCCCCTGAGACAGCACAGTGAGGTTTGGAAAGAGATGAATGACCCTGCTGCCTGGGTTATACAGGTTTTATTTTCATTGTTGGAGAGACGCAGCCAAGCCAGGAGGTTTGGTGAAACCTGGTGGGTTTCTTGCAGCAGGGTGCTGAAGGGCCTCTGCTCTGGTATTTTATCTATAGGAGGTGCTTACAAAAGATAAGAATTACTCCAATAAAAAGAATTCAAAGGATGGTACAAGACAAGAGAGACAAAAACTATCACCATTGGGAATGGAGGGGTGAGATAGGGGTCTGGGACTGACCAATCTCCCCACAGGCTTTTCCAAAGTTTCCAGAACAAGGGAATGCCTTTTGAGTGACTGACAAGGCCGCAGGGGGTGGGGGGCTTTTGACTGACACCAAAGACTTCAGGGAAAAAAAACACTGGGAGTTTTGGGACAGGGGTACAGAGAACAAACCATTATATGAAAACTAAACAATTACTAAAAACATATAAAAGCTAAAAACACACCACCACAGGCACTCAATAAAGGTGCATCTGCTGTGATTTAACTGAGGTCCCTTGTTGCGCATGTCTTTTTGCACTCTGAGATCACTAAAATGAACTTCCACGAACACCACTAGCTGTAGCAGATTGTGACATTAATTGGCATCACAGACTTTCTCCGATAGACAGAAGGGGCTGCAAGGTTCTGTGTGCAGTCTGTATTGAGGGGAAGGATGTTTAGCTCCAGAGGTGGGGCACTCGAATTTCCCTCAAACTGCACAAGCCTAGGTGTAAAAGCCTCCCCACACTCTGTCTCCTAAAAAGATCTCTTGGTGCAAAAGACGGGACTGTGGTTTTTTTTGTTTGTATGAATTTTGACTGGTGCAGTGAAGAGACAATCTTGAAGTAACTAAGGAGCACCTCCCAGGCAGTTTTGGTCTCTTTACCCACTCAGGGAAGTGAAGGGAGACACAGCCTAGCTGTGTGTTTGTGTTTGTCTGACCTCTCTGTAGTGGTTTTTGATCCCTTCACAAAATGACTGAAAATCGTAGTGCAAAATACAAAGCTGCATTTTATGCTCTGTTAGAAAAACACAGTGCTAGAC
>VZSR01001727.1:6599-20591 GCA_013398615.1 Brachypodius melanocephalos
CCCCCAAAGCCCCTCAGCCCCTCAGCCAGGCCATCACATCCTGAACCCCCAAAGCCCCTCAGCTGAAGCTGCCATACCCCCACAACAGCCCCCCAGTGCCCAGAAAGGCGGTGCCCATGGCACAGAGGCCATGGCACCAACAGGCACGGCCCTGGACCAGCACCCATGGGAACAGCACCATGGAGGAGTGCCCCTGCCCAGTCCAGAGCCCCACTGATGAAGGGACAGGTCTGTCCTCATACAAGCAATGCTCAGAAGCCCCCGCAGCACCAGCAGCACCCACTGCCCAAAACCAGGGGTCCACTGGCCTAGTGCGGTACCCACATTGATCTCCCAGCAGTGCCAGCTGTGCCACCAGCATGGGGCAGCTCTGGGGACAGTGCTGTGGCCCTGTCCTGTGCCTGGCAGCACCGTGGGTACAGCACCTGCACCGGGAGCTGGTCAGACCCCTGGCACCCCCACACCCCTCACCACCACCTGTGGCAGCCCATACAGCCCATGGCATGAGGCTGCAGGAGGCAAAGGGAGCCCAGGGCCACGGAGGAGGGGCCAAGGGGGGAACAGATCACGCAGAGCTGGCGGCTGGTTTGAGAGGATTCTCCTTTACTGCCTTTGCAGGGGAGCCCCGGGTCCGCACTGCTCCTTTTACAGACACTTCGTGGTATGTACAAGTTTAGTGTTTTGCCCCCAAAAAGAGAAGTGTTTGGGTAATCGATGGACCCCCACTGCCCTAATGAGTGACGCTCGGGGTGTGGGGGGTCCCGGGAGTGGGGACTGTCCTGGAGCCGCGCGCTGTGGCACCTCATGCAAAGCCAGGCGGGGTAATGAGAGCAATAATGACACCAGAGGCAGAGGGTAACATGACTGGGTTTACAGGTGGCAGATGAGAGCAGGTGGGGAAGAGGAGATGTTTTGGAGATCCGCAGTGAGCCCGACACCACACCGGGAGGCCACCCCCGGGGAGGAGGGAGTGCGTGGGGCAGGTGGGGGCCAGGTGACCCTGTGGGTGCTTCTTGGGCCATTGGCTGCTCGGGCACTGTGGCCCCAGTCTCTGGCTGGGGACTCTGGCAAGTGCAAAGGGTGAGGGAGAACGTCCCCGTGTCCTCAGGTGCGGTCTCAGGGCGGGGGACGGGCTCCACGGCGGCGATGAGGGGAGGTGGTATGGACATCCAGCCACACTACAACAGAGCGAACAGAGAAGATGGGATGAGACAGGGAGAACAATCCATGGAATGAAGCCACCGAGCCCAGCCGTCACCTGCCGTGGGACCGGGACAGAGCGGGGAGATCGGCATTACCTGGGCTGGTGAGCACGGCCGAGCAGCTGCCGCCTCCGGGACTCCCCTCGAGCCCGTCCACGACCTGCTGATGTCGGAGACCCAGCTCAGGAGCTCGCCCAGCGGCATTGGGAGGTCTTTGTTGGGACTGGAAAAAGACGTCTGCCAGAGAGAGAGCGCGTTAGCGCCGGCACAAGGAGGGGGCAGACTCAGAGGGATGGAATTATCCGAGGAAGGAAAAGGAGGCTGGGTTTACAGGAATCTGCCTATTTCTAATAAGAGTCTGTGCCAAGCTGCTGCAGCATCCCATGGCCCACCCTGTGCTGCAGGGGTCTCATGGCCCTCATACCCTTTGTGAGGGTCAGGAAAACCCCCACGGCTCTGGGGGGGTCTGGGTGCAGGAGCTGCACAGACCCGGGCTGGGGCACGGGCTCTGGCAGACACCAACGGGTCACGGAGTCACAGGAGAGTGAGGAAATCAACCTCGAGCAGAAGCACTTCCCAGATACACTGAGAGACAGACAGACAGACAGACCGGCCGGCCGCGGCGGGCGCGTCCCGGGCGAGCGGGTAGGCTGGCGGAGGCAGGCACGCAGCGAAGCCCCTCGGCGGGCGAAGTGGCGAGCGGAGGCAGGTCCCCCCACACGGCGCAGAAGCACCGGGCAGCGCCAGCGCGGCACTTACGGTTGGGGCACCGGCTCCACGGCGTGGCGGTGGTGGGGACGTGCCGGGAGGCCAAGGCAGGGAGATGGGGCAGCTCGGGGGCTGGGGTGCAGAGCCCCCTCCTCGCTGCACTGAGGGCACGTGGAAGGGGTCCAGGCAGCAGCTTCAGGGCTGGTGTGGTGTGTCTGGCTGTCTCGTGCCGAGGAGCCTGCAACGTCCTCCTCTGGCACATTGGCTGCAGTGGGGTGCACCACGGCTGGGGCCAAGGCAGTCTCCTCCTTTGGGGTGCAGGGGCTGAAGCCGGCAGGTTAATTACAAAAGAGTGCTAAGTGGTTAGATCCAAACGGGGAACTGTTTTTTTCCTGGTGTCCGGCTCGGCTGCTCTGTGCATGAGCAGCGGCGGGATGGGCGCAGCCAGGAGCAGGAACGGTGTCCAGCTCCTCGGCCGCAGGGTGGGGAGGGTAGTGTGTGTTCTCTCTTGTCTCTTAATATACAAACACTGTCAGCACATTCGCATATATTAATTTATTAGTCTTGTCTTTTTGGTTAAACTTGAGGCACTGCTTTGGGAGAAGAGTGGAGGTTCAAAATTAAAAAAAAAATACTAGTGATTAGCCAGCAGCGTTGCCACATGCGGAGCGGGTGAGGCAGCGCCTCGGGGGGCTGGCAGGGCTCAGGCCACGTGGAGCAGGGGCCCACACGCCCCGGGGCACTCCCTGCTCGCCTCCCACCCGCAGCTTCTGGATGCGGCCAGGGCGAGGGCAAGGGCAGCCAGCTCCACAGTGTGCTGGGTACCCCCCGCGTATCTGCGCCCAAAACTCGAGGAGGAGTAGGAGGAGGAGGAGAAGGTCATGGAGAAGCCGGAGCCAGTGGCGTCGAAGCTGCCGCGCCGGGAGCCTGAGCGGGAGCCCGTGCGAGAGCCTGAGCGCGACCCAGAGGTGGAGCCGGCGCTGCTGATGTTGTAGGGACTGTAATAGCCCTTGCTGGACTGGGAGGAGGCCTCCAGCAGCCGCAGGCCTGTCCCATCCTCGATCATGCTCCGGTCCATGGCATCCTTGTAGGAGATCTTGAGCTTGGTCTTGGGGCAGGTGAGGTACTTGGAGTAGGTGTTGACATCCCGCAGCTTCTGGGCAGTCCGTGCGTCAATGGTGCCCTTCTGCAGCGCCTCGTCCAGTGAGACACGGCCTGGGGCATCGGGCTCGATCAGGCCCCCAGTCAAGTACTGCACCTCCAGGAACCGCTGCCCAGCCTCGTAGTACAGCCAGCCCTTCTTCAGGGCCTGCGCCGCCGACATCTTCGTCTTGGTCCGCGGGTCCTCGAAGCCGTAGAAGGCCTTCTGCGCCAGGTTGATGCGGTCCACCATGATCTTGTCAACCAGGCCCTTCGTGACCGCGTCGGCCACGGTGCATTTGTCACCAGTGTTGGGGTCGATGATGCCCCCGGTGCAGGCCTGGGCTTCCAGCAGCCGCTGCCCCGTGATGTTGTCCACCAGGTTGCGGCGCATGGCCTCCGTGATGGACACCTTCTCCAGCGTGTCCGTGTCCAGGATGCCTGCAACTGGCCCAGTCTCTTCGGTTGGGTCAGTCCACATGGAGATCTGGGTCCGTGACAGGGCCGGGCTGGCAGTGTAGGAGGAGGAGGATCCAACTGAGGACGATCGCGAGCGGAAGCCACCCATGTTGCCAGAGAGCATGTCAGCAAACTCAGTGATGGAGAGGGTGCCCGAGCGGTACTGGTCCAGGGCAGACTGGTCAATCAGACCCTTGCCAATGGCATCGTCGATGTCATACTGGCGCCCCGAGCGCCTGTCGATGATCATTGACTTCACCACGCCGTCGGAGGAGGAGGTGGTGATCTCCTCCCACTCGCACTCCTGCTCTGACAGCTCCAGGTAAGTCTGGTGGTCGATGAGGCCCTTGCGATAGGCTTCGTACACGGACATTTCCTTGCCCGTCTCTGGGTCGACGATCACCACTCGGCGCTTGCGGACGGAGGACTTGGAGGAGGTCTTCCTCTCCCGCTTTTTCTCCTTCAGAGGCAGGAGGCAGAGGCCAGTCTCTGGGTCTGTGATGCACCGCTCCATGAGCTGCAGGTAGGTGAGGTTCTCCTCTGTGTTGGGGTCGAAGAAGCCCTTGGTGTCATCACTAGGGTCCAGCAGGATCTCATTCATCTCCTCGTCAAAGAGGCCCCTCTTGTAGGCCACCTCCACGGGCAGGCGGTGGCTCTCCTCAGGGTCGATGATGCCTCCCGTGGCGATCTGTGCCTCCAGCAAGCGGATCCCGTGGTCCTTCAGGATCAGACCCTTCTTCATGGCCTGGAAGAGGGAGATGAGTTTTCCAGTGTAGGGGTCCCGGTAGCCGGTGACGGCCCTTTCGGCAGAGAGCAGCTTGTCCTTGAACTCAGGGCCCACAATGCCCATGCGCACAGCCTCCTCCACTGTCAGCTTGAGGCCCTTGATGGGGTCAATCACGTAGCCCGTGGCCGCCTGCGCCTCCAGGAGCTCGAAGGCGGTGCCAGGCCGGATGATCCCCTTCTTCATGGCTTGGTAGATGGACAGACGCTCCTTTGTGGAGTCCACAAAGACGCCGGCGATGCAGCTGGTGCCCTCCAGGAACTTCTTCAGATTCTTCGAGACCTCCTCGATAGAGGTGAGACCCTCCTGGAGGCGCTGGGCTGTGGCTTCATCCATCACCTGCGAGAGGACCAGCTCCTCCACGGTGATCTGCTTCCGCAGCCCGCGGAAGGTGAGCTTCCGCGTGTCGCAGAGCGGGAGCAGGAGCAGCCTGGTGTTCTCGTCCTTGCGGCACCGCTTCAGCAGCTGTGTGTAGCTGAGCTTCTCGTCCGTGGAGGGGTCCACATAGCTGCGCACCTCGCTGGGCTCCGACAGCATGTCGTACGTCTCCTTGTTGATGAAGCCCCGCTGGTAGGCCACCTCCAGGGGCAGGTGGAAGCCCAGGTGTGGGTCAATTACGCCACCGGTGGCTATCTGGGCATCCAGGAGCTTGAGGGCCTCTTCACTGGGAATGAGATCCTTCTTCATGGCCTGGAAGAGAGAAATCTTCTGCTCACTGTATGGGTCTCTGTAGCCGGTCACTGCCCTCTCTGCAGACAGGAGACGGTCGTGCATCTCCGGCCCCACCACTCCCTTCCTGACCGCCTCATCAACAGTCAGCATTTCATTCTTCATGGGGTCAATCATGAAGCCGGTGGCTGCCTGGGCCTCCAGGAGGGAGCGTGCCACTTCAGAGCTGATCAGCCCCTTCTTCAGTGCCTGGTAGACACTGAGAGTCTGCTTGGAGGTGGGGATGTAGATGCCAGCCACGCAGCCTGACCCGTAAAGGTACTTCCAGACGGTCTCCACATCCAGGAGCTCTCGGAAGGTTTTGGAGCCCTGTTTCAGCAGGTTGTAGATGTCCTGTGAGATAATCTTGGCCTCGTAGAGTTCCTCAGCCGTGATGCGGCGCCGGACGTAGTCATAGGATGTGAGGTTCTGCTGCCGGATGATCTCGGTCTTCTCGATGATCTCAATGATGATGATGATCATGCGCTCCTTGGACACGCGGCCTGACTGGAACTCCTCCATGAGATGTTTGCGCTGCTCCTCGGGCAGCAGGTCCGAGTGCATGATCTCCCACAGCGACATGGAGGAGCCTGCCCGGCTGCCCACAGGAATGTCCACCTGAGTCTCCTCGAACACCCTCCGCGTCTCTGCTTCTGTGTACAGGTGAGTGGTTTCCACCACTTTGGGCTTCTCAGGTTCCCGCAGAGGCAGCAGGTACAGGCCCGTCTCGGGATCCTCGATGCACCTCTCCTTCAGCTGCACGTAGGTGAGGTTCTCCTGAGTGTTGGGGTCGAAGAAGCCCTTGGTGTCATCAGTGGGGTCGGAGAGGGTCCGGTTCATCTCCTCGTCAAGGTAGCCACGCTTGTAGGCCACCTCCACGGGGACACGGTGGCTGTGCACGGGGTCAATGATGCCGCCGGTGGCGATCTGGGCCTCCAGCAGGCGGATGCCGTGCTCCTTGACGATCAGCCCTTTCTTCATGGCCTGGAACAGGGAGATGGTATCACCCGAGTAGGGGTCCTTGTACCCCGTGACAGCCTTCTCAGCCGACAGCAGCTTCTCGTGCAGCTCGGGCCCAACAATGCCAGCCTTTACCGCCTCATTGACGTACAGCTTGCGGTTCTTCACGGGGTCGATCAAGAACCCAGTGGCGGCCTGGGCCTCCAGGAGGACCACAGCAGTGCTGGGCCTCAGCAGGTTCCTCTTCATGGCCTCGTAGATGTTCAGCTTCTCCTTGGTGGCCTCCACATAGACACCGGCAATGCAGTCACTGCCATGCAGGAATCTCCTCACCGCATCTGTTTCAGAGAGGTCCTTCACTGATTTCTTGCCTTCCTTCAGCTGCTCGTACTGGGTTTTGCTGATGATGCAGGACTCCAGCAGCTCGCTGGCTGGCACTGGTGCACGCAGACCGCTGAACGTCAGCTTCTCCTGCTTCTTGGTCTCTGCCTCCTCGATGATGGTGATCACAATCTTGATGATCTTCTCGATTGTCACTTTGCCAGTCTTGTACTGTCGGAGCAGCTCTCGCCTGTGATCCTCTGTGAAGTACTCAGAGTGGATCAGTTCCCAGATGGTCATTGTCTGGCCCTTCATGCTGCCCACCGGGACCTCTATGGTTGCTTTGTCGAAGCACTCCTTGGCTTGGCTGTCGGTGTAGACCTCCTCCTGCTGCGACTGGATGGCCTCGTCAGACAGGGGCAGCAGGCACAGGCCAGTCTGCTTGTCACGGTGGCAACTCTTCTGCAGCTGGGCATAGCTGAGGTGTTCCTGGGTGTTGGGACAGTAGAAAGCCTTGGCATCATCTCGGAGCTCGGTCAAAGCCTTGTTTACCTCCGGGTCGAAGTAGCCACGCTTGTAGGCGACCTCAAGTGGGAGGCGGTGGCTGTTGACGGGGTCGATGATGCCACCGGTGGCAAGCTGGACGTCCAGCAGCCGCAGCCCAGTGTCGCTGGGGATGAGGCCCTTCTGCAGTGCTTGGTAGAGGGAAACCGTCTGGCCCGTGTAGGGATCCTTGTAGCCAGTCACTGCCTTTTCTGCCGACAGCAGCTTCTCATGGAACTCCGGCCCCACCACCTCGGCCTTCACTGCCTCATCCACAGAGAAGAGCTTGTTACCCACAGGGTCGATGATGTAGCCGGTGGCAGCTTGTGCTTCCAGCAGGGACAGGGCAACCTCTGGCTTCAGCAGGTTTCTCTTCAGGGCCTCGTAGAAGGTGAACTTCTGGCCCATAGACTCCACCAGGACACCAGCGATGGCATCTGTGCCCTTCAGGTACTGCCGTACAGATTCCATCTCTGCCACATCCTTTACGGACTTCTTGCCCTGGTGCAGCTGGTTGTAGAGGTCCTTGTTGATGATCTTGCTCTCGAGCAGCTCAGCAGCAGGCACAGGGCCCCGCAGGCCCTCAAAGCACATCTGGCTCTTCTTCTCACTTTCCTCCACAACCGTGATGACAATCTTGATGATCTTCTCCACTGTGATTTTGCCAGTCCTGTACTGCTGGATCAGGTCCCGCCTTTGGTCCTCAGTGAAGTATTCTGAGTTGATGAGCTCCCAGATGGTCATCGTCTTCCCTTGGAACTTGCCAAACGGTGCTGTCACCGTGGCCTTCTTGAAGACATCCTTGGCCTCCTTGTCGGTGTAGACCAGCTCTCCAGCTTTGGCTGCTTGGTCAGTGAGTGGCAGGAGGCACAGCCCCGTGTCCGGGTCAGTCACGCACCGCTCCATGAGCTGCAGGTAGGTGAGGTTCTCCTGAGTGTTGGGGTCGAAGAAGCCCTTGGTGTCATCAGTGGGGTCAGACAGGACCTGGTTCATCTCCTCATCGAAGTAGCCGCGCTTGTAGGCGGCTTCCACGGGCAGGCGGTGGCTGTTGACGGGGTCGATGATACCGCCAGTGGCAATCTGGGCCTCGAGCAGGCGGATGCCGTGATCCTTGACAATGAGATCCTTCTGCATGGCCTGGAACAGGGAGATCTTGTCGCCTGTGTAGGGGTCCTTATAGCCAGTGACAGCTCGCTCGGCCGACAGCATCTTGTTGTGCAGCTCCGGCCCGATCACCCCCTCCCGCACAGCCTCATTCACCGAGAGCCTCTCATTGCGCACAGGGTCAATGATGAAGCCAGAAGCAGCCTGTGCCTCCAGCAGCACCAGTGCTGTGCCCGGGCTGAGCAGCTTCTTCTTCATGGCTTCGTAGATGCTCATCTTCTGGTTGGAGGGTTTGATCAGCAATCCGGCAATGCTGCTCTTGCCCTGCAGGTACTTCTTGACGTCCTCCCTCTGAGAGAGCTCGCCCACACTCACAACACCCTTTGCCAACTTGTCCAAGCTCTCCCTGCTCAGGATGCCGGCATCAGCCAGCTTCTCTGCTGACACCTTCTGCCGGATGCCGTCAAAGGCGAACTCCGGCTCCCCGTTCTGGGCTAAGCCGTCCATTGCATCCCGGCCATTGGGCACAGCCTTGATGTCCAGCAGCTGCGTTGTGGTAACCGCCTCCCCAGGCAGGTCATCTGTCTGGATCATGATCTCCCGTCTCTGGGCCAGGGCAGCCTTGTACTCCTCCTGCATCTGCTCGAGCCTCTCTCTCAGCTTCTTGTTCTCTTCTTCCAGAAGTTTCTCCTGCTGCTGTCGCTGCCTCTCCAGCTGCTGCAGCTCCTCCTGCTTGTGCCGGACATTTTCCTCAGCTTCTTTCTGATGCTTCTTGGCTTCATCTAACATAGCTTTCAACTGCTGCTTCTCCTGCTCCATCTCCTGCTGCTGCCGCTCCTGCTCCGCCTTCAGGTTCTTGGCTTTGTTCACCTCATCCTTAAAGAGCTTCTCCAGCTTCGATTTCTCCTCCTCAATGAACTTCTCCTTCTGCAGCAGGGCATCTTTCTCCGTCAGGAAGCTCTGCTGGAGGAGCTGCGTCTCCTGACGGAGCTGAGCCTGCTGGGCCACCTGCATCTGGGGTGGGAGAGAGAACAGTGTGGTCAGACACCCAGGAGGGCAGTGGGGGACTGAGGGTGGGCTGAGGCAGAGGGACGGGCAGCAGGGGTGGCACGGAGGCACAGAGTCACCCACACACTCCCTACAACAAGTAAGAGTTAAGGAGCAGAGCCAGGGTTAGGGAGCCACACACAACACGGGGCAGGATGAGCAGGGGAAGGACACAAAGGAACCCACAGCACCAAGGCTGGGAGCTGGGCACAGAGCGGAACACGGCAGGACGCGTCACGGGGTGGGAGAGCAGTGAGGATCCCACCTCCATGGCTCCAGGGGTTTGGGGTCCTGCTCCGACGCTACCTGAGGGGGTTGTTCCATTGCCACCAACTCTACGCACATCCCTGACCTGCACAGGGGATCCTGCCCCACCATCCCCAGTGACGGCCCTTGGGGACCTGCCCAGGGATGGTGTGGGCTGGTTGGGAAGAGGGACAGCCTCCCTGTGTACCACCACCACTATGGGGGACCCACAGCCCAGTACCTCTTCTGCCTTCTGCTGCAGCAGCTCTGCCTCCTGCTTTAGCTTCTCCTTCTCCTTCTCCAGGTCAGCAATGGCCTTCCGCAGCTTTTCCGCATCCTCGTCACTCTGGTGCCGCTGGATCTCGAGAGTGTGCACCATCGTCATCTTCTCCTGTGTGGCCAGCTCAGTCTCATGCAGCTTCTCACTGATCTCCTCTGCCTGCTTCTTGAACCGCTTGGCTTCCTCCTCAGCCTTGGCCTGGGCCATGCTCATCTCCGCCACCTGCAGTTTGAGGCGCTCGGCCTCGGCCGTGATGTCCAGCTGTCGCCGGCGCTCAGCCTCCAGTGTCTTCTGGAAGCCCTCGGTCTCCTCAGCCAGGCGCTGCTGCATCTGCTCCTTGTCCTCCTGCAGCTTCTTGGCGTGTTCCTGCGCCAGGTCCTTCTGCTTCTGCAGCATTTCAGCCTCAGCCCGCAGCCGCGTGGCCTCCTGCACCGCCTGCATCTTTTCCTTCAGCATCTTCTCTGCCAGCGCCCGCTGCTGCGCCAGGTCGTCCTCGGCCAGCTGCCGCATGCGGGCAGCCTCCTGCGCCTCCACGCTCAGCCGGGCCACCTCCTCTGCCACCTGCTTCATTTTCTCTGCCTCCTCCGCCAGGAACTTCTGCGTGTTGTCCTTGTCCTTGAGGATCAGCGCCTTGTTCTCCTCCTCGATGCGGCTCTTCAGCTTGGCCAGCTCCTCCATCTGCACTCGGACCTTGAAGAGCTCCTCCTCCACTTGGGCCTTCTGCCGGACGGCGTCTGTCACCTCCTCCTTCAGCCGCTGCAGCTCCTCATCCAGGATGCCCTTCTGGTGGTCCGTCTCATCCAGTTGCAGCTTCACCTTGGTCAGCTCCTGCTCCACCTGCGCCTTTTGCCGCAGGGTCTGCTCGGCGAACTTCTTGTGCTTCTCCATCTCGGCGTCGGCCAGCTGCTTCTGCCGCAGGGCCGCCTGCTCCGCTTGCGCCCGTTTCGCTGCCTCCAGCTCGGCCTCCTTCCGCAGCTTCTCTGCGTCTGCCTGTGCCTGCGCCTTGGCCTGTGCCTCCTCCTCTGCCCGCTGCTTCAGCCGCTCGGCCTCCTCCACACGCTGCCGGGACAAGCTGGCGTCCTGCTCGGCCTTGCTGCGGGCAAACTCTGCCTCCTCAGCTGCCCGCCGGGCCCGCTCGGCCTCGTCACGCAGCCGGTCCAGGAGGCTCTGCTCCTGCTGGCGCGTCTGCAGCAGCTCCTGCTCCTTCTGCTGCACGGCAGCCAGGTGCGCCTTCTCCTCCGCCGCAATCCGCTTCTGCGCCGCCTCCCGCGCCAGCTGGATCTGCCGCTCCGACTCCTTCTCCGCCAGCTCCTTCTGCCGCCGTGCCTCCTCCACCATGGCCCGCAGCCGCTCCACCTCCTCCAAGGCCAGCCGCCGCTGCCGCCCGGCCTCCTCCTCGGCCGCCAGGATGGCCTGCACTTTCTCTTCAGCCTCGCGCCGCCGGCCCTCCTCCTCCAGCGCCAGCGCCCGCTGCCTCTCAGCCTCCTGCTCCGCCTGCTCCCGGCTGCGCTGCACCTCCTCCGCCTCCCCACGGATGCGGTTCAGCTCCCGTTCCAGCTCACTCTTGCCAGCTGAAGCCTTCTCGAAGCTGGCCTTGAGGGCGCGGATCTCCTCCTCCACCTGCCGCCGCTGCCGCAGCGTGTCCTCCACAAGCCCCTTCTGCCTCTCCAGCTCGCTCTCTGAGGAGCGCTTCAGCAGGGCGATCTTCTCCTCAATGTCCTGCTTGTGCTGGGCGGCCTGCTCCTCCAGCAGCTTGCGCTGGTAGGCCTCGTCCTCCGCCAGCCGCCGCAGCCGCTCGTTCTCCGCCTCCTTCTCCTTCAGCGCGATCTCTGCCTCCGCCTTCAGCCGCGAGGCCTCGTTGATGGCCGCCAGCTTCTCCTTCAGGATGCGCTCGGCCTCGGCCCGCTGCCGGCCAGCCTCTTCCTCTGCCAGCTGCCGCTGCCGCTTGGCCTCCTCGGAGAGGGCGCGCAGGCGGGCGGCCTCCTCGGCCAGCTCCCGCAGCTTGTTGGCCTCCGCCTCCAGCCGCTGCTTGGACTTCTCGCTGCTGGAGCGAGACTCCTCCTCTGTCTTGGCCTTGCTCTCCAGCACGACCTCCATCTCTGCCCGCAGCTTGGCCAGCTCCTCCTCCAGCTCTTTCCTCCTCTGGATAGCCTCGTTTACCTCCCTCTTCAGCCGTGAGAGCTCTTCCTCCAGGAGCAGGCGCTGCTGCTCCCCGTTTTCCATCTCCGCCTTCAGCCGGATCAGCTCCTGCTCGGCCGCCAGCTTCTGCTGGGCTGTGCCCTCCGCTAGCTCCCGCTGCTTTTCCAGCTCTTCCTCCGCCAGCTCCTTCTGCCGCAGGGCTGCCTCCTCTGCCTTGGCGCGCTTGCGGGCCTCACGCTCCGCATCCTCCTTCTGCTTCTCGGCCTCCTCCTGCGCCAGCGACTTCTTGTGGGCCACCTCCTCGGCCTGCAGCCGCAGGCGCAGCGCCTCATTGGCCTTCTGCCGCCAGCGCTCCAGCTCCTTCTCAGCCTCCTCCCGTGACTGCTCGGCCTCCAGTTGCTGCCTCTTCAGCCGCTCAGCCTCCTCCTGCAGCTGGGCCACCACATCGTGCTCCTGCTGCAGCGACAGCTCCAGCTGCGCCGTCTTCTCAGCAAAAGAGAGCCTTTTGCTCTGCAGCTCAGCCTCGGCGCTGCGCTGGGCCACCTCCTGGGCCACCTGGATCTGCCGGTCCTTCTCGGCCTCTGCCTGCCGCATGCGCCGCTCAGCCTCCTCCGCCTGCAGCCGCAGCTGCTCCAGGTCTGCCACCGCCTTCTGCTTCTCCCGCGCCGCTTCGCGCTCGGCCTGCACCTTGCGCTTCAGCTCCTCCTCCGCCTCCCGCTTCTTCTGGCTCTCCTCCTTCACCTGCCGGCGCAGGCGCTCGGCCTCCTCCTGTGCCTGCCGCTTCTGCCGCTCAGCCTCTTCGGCACGTGCCCGCAGCTCCTGCAGCTCTGTCTCTGCGCTCTCCCGCTGCCTCTCGGTGTTCTCCAGCTGCAGGCGGATGAGGCGGATCTCCTCCTCCACCTTCTTGCGGTTGTATTCAGCCTCCTCAATCAGCTTCACCTTGGACTTGATCTGGTGGTCTGAGTTCTGCCGCAGCTGCATCAGCTCCTGCTGGATGTTCTGCTTCTGCTGCTCGGCATCCACGGCCACCACCTCCCGCCGGGTGACCTCCTCCTGCATGCGGAGCTGCAGCTCCCGTGCCTCCGCCTCCGCCTGCGCCTTGGCTTTGGCGTGGGCCTCGGCCAGCTGCCGCTGCTTCTCCAGCTGTGCCTCCACCTCCGCCAGCCGCTTCCTCTCCTCCTCTTTCAGCTTCTCGGCGGCTTTCTGGAGGGGAAAGAGGGTGCAGGGGACAGAGAGGGGAGAGAGAGACAAATCACAAGGGATGCGATCGTGCTGTGGAATCGATGCTGGCCCAGCCACAAGCTGCCGAGACAGCGGAGGGGTGGCAGGTGCGCGTGGAATGGCTTCGGCCCCCGGGCCACCGCACGAGCCGGTGACGCCAGCTTCCAGAAGATGTGTGGCACGACATGGGACACACGACAGCACAGGCAGACAGGCAACAGGAGCCAGACAGCAGCGCAGGAAGGCGCGTTCCAGAGAGAAGGGACAGAGAGCGAGCGGAGCCCAAGCGATGAAGACGATGCGAGCAGCGTGCACATCACCACCATGGCTCCCCCTACGAGGGGGCTGGCACAGGCAGCCCCTGCCGTGGGGAAAGGAGAGAGACAGCTGGAGGAGCACCCGGAACACAACAGAGGGGAGCGGTGCAAGGGCGGTGCCAGCAGAGCCTTCCCTTCCAGGAAAGCCTCAACAGGAGAGAGCAGTTCAGCCAGTTCAAACCTGTCCCAGCCCTCTCCCGACAGCTGGGAGCAGGGTCTGCCAAAGGGCCAACACAGCTGGCACCTGGCTTGGGGCTGTGCTGCGGCACACGCACCGCATGCACTGTGAGCGAGGCAGCCGCACGCTCCGCAGGGCCCGGGCAGCGCATGCAGGGGAGCCAGACCCCACACCAGACCCCCGGTCCCGGAGCAGCACAGACGTAGAGGAGGGCGAGGAGGAGAGGGTGAGCCGTGGGGGAGGCGGAGGGTGCCGCAGGGAGAAGGCATGCGCAGAGTGAGTACCTGGTGCACGGCTGCCAGAGTCATCTTGGTTTTTTACCCTCCATTAGATCCCCACCAACACAAATATTCCCCAAGAAAAAGCACTGGCAAAGCAGCTCCAAAGGCAGAAACCAAGAGTTAGAGAGGTTACCCCGTGCCAGACCCCGCAGGCCAGCACAACAGCATGCGCAGGCAGGTGCTGACTGCACCATGTGTATCTGGGAAGTGCCTCCTACCACTGGTCACACCAGAGGCCCCCGTGTCCAGAGCCAGCTTGGCTCGGAGACCCACTGCACGCAGAGCCAGCCTTGCTCCCAGGAGCCCAGCAGGGAGCAGGAGGTGGGGGCCGCGGGCCAGTATTAGTGACAGGGC
>VZSR01001731.1:88223-98520 GCA_013398615.1 Brachypodius melanocephalos
CCATCCCTGTGTCCATCCGTCCATCCATCCGTCCATGGTTCCAAACCAGCCTCCTGGGAATGGGGAATCGCTCATCTGTGTTTGTTTCCACCAAAATGGATATGCATGAGGAAGGAGGAGTCAGCAGCAGTGTCACCCTATCCCCAGCACCTCGGCATTCCTGGGTGTGGGGAGTGAGGGAAGGAGACCTCTGGAGCAGCTGGAAAGGCGACGCTGCTGTCCCAGATGTGTTTTGGGATTTGGATGCCGGATTAGGTTCACCGGTCTGAGCTGTTGGAGCCACTTGGTGGGCACAGCCCCGGAGGTGCTCCCACCTCAGATGGGGTGATGGATCTCTCTGGAAGGGAACAGAGAACTGGGATGTGTTGGGTGAGGTGTAGGGATGGGAATGTGGGGGGCGTCTGCAGAGAGGTCAGAGCTGTGGTGACACCAGGGCTGTGCCAGTCCCGCTGTGCTGGGAGCTCTGCTTTGGCCAGGCTGGAGCAAGGAACCACATGTCCTCATGTCCCAGGATTCTGGGCCCAGCAGAATCTCCTTGTCCCCTGTCCCACCTCTCCCTCCCAGATTCCCACTTCATGCTGTACTTGGCAGAACCGTCTCCTCCAGAGCAGTTTCTGGTTCGGCTCCGGGTTTGTTTATTCCTTAAGGCAAAATGATGCAACGGCCCCTCCGTGGGAGGGATGGGGGGCTGGGATGGGCTGGCTGGCTCCAGTCAATCAGCAGCCCTGGAAAATTACAGCAGGAGGACCCGGAGGCTGCAAGAAATCCATCCTGATTGGCGTTTTCCGCTTGCTGCGTGCATCCGTGCTCGATCCACGTGGACAGGTGACCGGAGCACGGATCCCTTGGATGCTCTTCCCTCTCCGCCTTCTTCCTCTCTCTTCCCTGGGGCTGATGAGGGGCCTGGAGCAGCCTCTGGTGCTGTGGATGCACCTTGTGTCCCTCTGTGTGGAGGTCATGGATGCTGGAAGACTCTTGGGTTTGGTCCAAGCCCCCTGAGGGCTCATCCCTGGAGGACACGGGACCCCCACTGCCCCTGTGCCCCTCAGAACACGCTTGGCACCTCCAGGACAGGGAAGTGGGAGCCTCTGTGAGACACAGACCAGAGCCTGGCATCTCCTCTCTCCTCACCACATGTGGGACTGAAACCGTTTGTTTCCACCACCACCACAGACCCCAAACTTTAGAATCTCTCAGTTCCTTGAGAGCAGTTCCCTCCCCAGCTGATCTCTGGGGACCTGGAGGGGCTGGACCGTCCTTGAGTGGCTCTGCCACCTCCTCCAGTTCCCACTTTGCAGCCCTAGACACTGGAAGGGAAGTCAGGGGGATGCTGTGCCCCCCAGGACAGGGAGATTGGGGGGTGCCAGGGGCTGAGTGGAGCCTCTCTCCTGCTCCTGCCCGGGCTCGTTCCCATGGAGCCCGACCTGTCAGCACGAGCCCCCGGTATCTCCGGGATTGCCAGGCCGCCTTTTCTCACGCCACTCCGGCACCGGGGCTTCCAGCAGCCTCTCATCCCCCTTATCTCTCTGGCAGGGAGAGAATGACTTTTATTACTCTCATTTAATCCGTGTTTGAGCCGGGCTGTGAGCGCAGCTCCCGCCGAGGAGGCTCCGGAGTCCTTCGGTGCCGCGATGTTTGCGTGGCACCGACGTTCTCCTGCCGGAGCCTCCTGAAATGCTGTCAGGCACGTGCCAGGTTTTCCTCTCTGGGGAATCCTTTGAAGTATTCCCTGGCTTTGCTCAGGTGGTCAGGCTGGTCCCTTCCTGTCCTCATTTGGTGCGATTGGCTCGCTCGTGGTTCTTGCACACTCAGTTTTTTGCTCCACGGAGCTTTCCTGAGAGGAAAACACTTGGACAAGAACCTCCATCCTGTTGAAGATCAAAGATGAGGGGCTCTGGGGAAGGAATTTACCGTGGCTCAGCTGTGGCCGGTGCCTGGTTGGTCCATGCTTTGATCCAAGGGTTCAGGAGGCCTCAGATCCCTCATCCTGCCGTGGTGGATCTGCTGTTGGCGTGGTCCTGATGAATTCAGAAGTGACCCAGAGGCAGAACCAGAACCCTCAGTGCTGCCATCCGCATCCATCCTGATGGCTCAAGTGGGACCATCCCACCCCTGCTCCTCCACTCTCTTCCCTCATTGTGCTCCCCCCATCTGCCTCTCCCTGGGTTGTTGCCAAATCAGCTGCAGGAGGAAGAATTGCTTTTCTTCTGTCTTTTTTTTTTTTTTTTTTTTCTTCCGAGTGGTTTTCCGAGGTTAAACATTCCTATCTAATTCGGCTCCTTGGGGTGTACCACAAGCTTGTCACATGTAATAAATTGGCTCATTTATTAGCGCCAACACGGTCAAAAGCAAACAAAGTGGCTTGTGGATTAATCCTGCCCTGTTTGGGATAAGTGGTTTGATCCAGGCTCTTTGCAGGGAATAATGGACACGGCAGAGCAGTTTCTGACTGATGAATTGGGTGCTTCACTTCAGCCCCTCCATTCTTCTCGTCCATATATCGACGTTACTTAATTAACCCATAATTTGCAATTACGCCGGGCCCACCCTCTGCAAAAAAAATAAATCTGTGCGGTGGCACCCGGTGAGAAATTCTGCCAGGAATCGTCTGCTGGGTGCCCTGGGGCTGGGAAAGAAGGGAAGCTCAAATCCCTGCTGGCTGTGACAGAGGCTGGATGTCCTGAGCATCCTGGAGGATCCCATCACCCCAGTGCCAGTCCAGTTGGCTCACTGGGAGGACACTGGGATGTGTTTGAGGGTCAGGGGCATCTGGAGCCTGTTGGATTCCCATTTTTTCAGGCATCCCTTGAGCAGGAATGGGTGTCACTGCCCAGGATGGACAGAAGGAAGTTTGGGGTTAGTTGGGGATGGATTAAGGATCCTGCTCAGTGTGTGGCTCTTGTGCTCAGAGGGGTGGGGAGTGTCTTGTGGTCCCCTTCCCACAGCTCCATGTGCTTCCAAGGGCTTTTATCTCCTCGTGGGAGCCCAAGGGTCACGGTGGGGTCACATCCAGTGTCCCTCAGAGGTGTCTGGAGCTGTGTGGGATGAGGACGTACCAGCACACGGAGCTCTGTGTGTGATGTAACCCTCCTCTCCAAGGAGAGCTGGAGCTTATTTAGGGCAAACTCCGCCGTTGGAGTCTCTGGTGAAGGTGACTGGGCTAAAATGGGACCGTGCCTGGACACGGTGTGTGCTGTGCCCTTCTCACTGCTCACTGGGGGGATCCACGGAGCTATTTCTGCCAGCCCTGCTGAGGGGAGGGCGAGGCACGAACAGCCCCTGGAAAATGGGATTTTAGTGGTTTTTGCTGGGCAGAGATGCGTTGGTAGCTCCGGTGAAATGCTGCGTGTTCAGCCCCGAAATGTGGATTTGGGGCAGGGAGAGGAGGAGACCCCATGGAGGAGGTCAGGATTTGCAGGGGCTGTGCCAGGGCTCGTTGTCACCCCTGCAGCCACCTCCAGCCTGGGGTGAAGCCGTGCTGGATGTTTGCAGGAGCTTTTCCCGGAGTTTCAGGCCGTTAATGGATTTATGGCGTGTTTGTTGTTTGTCTCCATGCCTCGCTTCTTTTCAGAGGAGCTTAAAAACAAAGCCTGGCTTCCTTTGTAATTTTTCCAGTTAATAATGGAGATTAAGTCTCCTTGTGCCGGGCTGAGAGGGGCCCCCCATGAACCTGCCTGTGCCACAGCCACGGGACAAGGAGGGTGTTGGCACCCAGGGTGGGTGACGGTCCCTGTGCTCACCCTTGTCCCCTTTGGTGCCCTGCAGGTCCCCAGAGCAAAGTGTCCCGCTGCCAACCCAACGAGCACAACTGCCTGGGCACCGAGCTCTGCATCCACATGAGCAAACTCTGCAATGGGCTCCACGACTGCTTCGACGGCTCCGACGAGGGGCCGCACTGCCGGGGTAGGTTTGGGGGGGCACGCAGTCCCAGCAAAGGGGGGCTGCCCCATGGGGTGGCAGCGATGAGGTCCCCGGGTTCTCCTGTTGAGTGTGAGCCCTGCCACGCTCAGCTCAGCACAGCCACAGATCCAGAGATTATCCAGAGCCGCTTGGAAGTGAAATGCCCATCATTCCTGAGCCTGCAGCCATGAAATAGCTGCATTGTCTCCTGGGTTTAAAAGCTGCAGGCCTGGGGTTCTGGTCCAGATAAGAGATACCGCTGTGGTTTTTTCCTAATTTCCAGGAGCTTTGTCCCCCCTCCTGGCCTGTTCCCGTGGCTAATCCTGCTGGAAAACTCCCTAAACCAGCGTGCTGCCGCGCAGATTAATCGCTCAGAAACGTGTGTCCTGAGCTGACCCTGCACTCCAGAGCTTCTCTGCTCCCCAGTCCTTCCCTGGCTGGGATGAGGGGCTCCTGTCCCACTCCACCAAGACCCCTGACCCCAAAGGGCTCCCTGCTGGGACCCAGCTCCTCTCCACTGCCTGGATCCCACGAGAGCAGCCCGGGGCAGCTCCTGCAGCTGTGCCTGAGCTGAGAATTAATATTTCAGTAAGAGCTCTTGTTACTCGAGTGAGATCTGAGTTTTCACGGCCGGGCAGCACGTGAGCCACGTGAGCCGCGTTGGGGCAGCTGCTCAGGGCTTTGGGCACCTGGTGCTCAGGGCTTTGGGCACCTGGTGCTCACAGGTTTGGGCACGTTGGGGCTGCCAGCCCTCAGCGGTGCTTGAGCCGGATGAATCCCCCCTGCCCGAGGCTGGTGCCACCCCAGGGAGGAATTTCCTCCTTTCCTTGCAGCTGCTTTCGAGTCCCAGCCTGCCACTGCCCCAGGCTTGGGCAGGTGAGCTGTCACCTCGAGCTGTCACCTCGAGCTGTGATCCTTGAGCCATCACCCCAAATTTCACCTCAACTCCTGTTCCTGCTCCAGCTGCTGGACCGTTGCTGCCCCGTCCTGCTCCCCCAGGGAGTTGGGGTCTCTCTGCTGCCCTTGCAGATATCCTGAGGGTGATAATGCCAGTGGAGCCCCCGTGCTGAACCCCCACATTGTCCCCTCTGAGCACTCCAGGGTTGGACAGGAGGGGAGCTCTGGTGTATCCACATCCCTCAGGATGCCCTGGAAATGCCTCCCGTGCCACTCCCCTGCACAAGGTCTCAGCCACTGCTGGAAGTGGCATGGAGTCAGCGGCACTGGGGATGGCAGGGGCTGCTCAGACCCCACTCCCTGGAGCAGCCATGTATCCCACATGTCCTCCCTCCCTCTGCTGAGAGGCTCTGTCCTTCTTCCTGGTGGAGAGCAGTGTGAAGTTTCCCAGCAAATCCTGGTGGAGTTTCGGTCTTGCTCACCCAACCCTTGGTCCTTGGTGTCCATCCTGTTCCTCCCTGGGTGACATCTTCTCTCTTCCATCTTCCCTGTCCCCGCAGAACAACTGGCCAACTGCTCGGCTCTGGGCTGCCAGCACCACTGTGCACCGACGCTGTCTGGCCCTGTCTGCTACTGCAACCACTCCTTCCAGCTGGCTGAGGACAGGAAGAGCTGCAGAGGTGGGTCTGGGCTGGGCAGAGCCCTCACTCCATGCTGGTGACAGTGGCTCCTCGGGGATGTGGCCAATGCCACCATGTGGCAGCAGCGCTGGGGCTTGGCTGCGTGAGGAAGGGGCTGGGCAGATCAACACAGGGGAGGTGGGATGGGATGGGATGGGATGGGATGGGATGGGATGGGACTCCTGCTCCCAAAAGCCTGAGTGAGGAATGCTGGGAATAAGGAAAAGGCTTTGTCTTTGTGCACAGAGTCAGGGGCTGGTGCCTGCTCCTGGCATCCCTGCCTCAGAGAGGATGGGAACGATAGGAGAGGGTCACAGCAAGGCTTGATGGCATCAGTGTGATGGAAACAAGTGTGGAAGTGAGGGATTGTGACGGCTCCATCCCTTTCATGTGGTGGAAGGAACCATTCCCAGCTCCAGTGCCGAGCTCTGGGGGATACATCTCTTTCATCTGCCAGAAGAAAGAGCAGCCAAGCCAGGGGTTGGGGAGCTGGAGATTAGAGGGATTTGAAATGGGAATGGAGGTGCAGAGCTGGGGGGAGGCTCGGTGGCCAGGCAGGGGTTGTCCTGCTGCAGCTGATGCTGGAGCAGGGAATTAGGGGCTGCCTGCCTGGTCGTGGGGTGGCCTTGGAAGTGAAAGTCCCTTTGATTCCTCAGGAAGCCAATATGAGGATCCCTTTAATTCCTCTGGAAGATGATGTGAGAGTCCCTTTAATTCCTCTGGAAGCTGATGTGAGGGTCCTTTTAGCTTAGGGATCATCCCTTCCTCTCCAGCTCCACCTTGGAGAAACTGAGGAGCTTCATTCCCTCTTTAGGCAGCGAAGGAGGGGTTGTTTCTCGTCCAAACCTTGGATTTTTTTCCTGTCTTTCCCAGACTTTGATGAATGCACTGTGTATGGGACCTGCAGCCAGACATGCACCAACACGGAGGGCTCCTACACGTGCAGCTGTGTCGAGGGGTATCTCCTGCAGCCAGACAACAGATCCTGCAAAGCCAAGAACGGTGAGAGCCTCAGCAGGGGGAGCGTGGTGCTTCAGGGCAGCTCTGCAGACCTCAGCCCTGCCCTGGGCTCTCCACTTTGGGCTTTTCCCTGGGGGTTACAGCCGTGGGATTGAGGTGTACCTGATCCCTTTGTTCCCTCCTTGCCCCCAGAGCCCGTGGATCGCCCTCCCGTGCTGCTCATCGCCAACTCCCAGAACATCCTGGCCACGTTCCTGAGCGGAGCCCCCGTGCCCAACATCACCCCCACCAGCGCCAAGCAGACCACGGCCATGGACTTCAACTACGTGGAGGACACCGTGTGCTGGGTCCACGTGGGGGACAGCGCCTCCCAGACCATCCTCAAGTGTGCCAAGATCCCCAACCTGAAGGGCTTCGTGGAAGAACGGTCCATCAACATCTCCCTGAGCCTGCACCGTGAGTGCCCACTCCCCTCGGGACCCCCATCCTGCTCCCCCAATTCCTTGTGACTGCCCTTCACCAGGCCGTGGTGGGGGAAATCGAGAAGGAGGCAGCTTCCCACAGGTCATTCCCTTCCTTTTTATTATTTCTGCCAAGTTTAGCAGTTTCTTGGTGTGCAGATATGAGGAGAAGGGATACGGGGAGGAGTGGAGCTGTTACCTGTGCAGCAGGTTTTGGGATGGCAGTTCTTGCTTCCTTTGGTCCCACCCCATAAAAAATGACCGAGTCCCACCCCAAAAAGTGACCGAGAACAAACTCCCAACCCAAAGATGCCTCTGTGGGTGCCACTGAGTCATGGTGTGAGTGGCTGGTGGCAGTTTCCTTCTGCTGGTGGCTGTGTGGCCAGAACGAGTGCAGTTACAGCTCTGTGTCCTGTTTGGGCTTGCTGGTCCCAGCTCTGCAGTCAGTATGGGAAGGAGAGTTACCTGGTGGGATTTTGGTGCTTTTTCCCCGTGGGCTTTTCCAGCACCTTCTCTGCCTGTGCAGAGCAGTGGGGCTGGTGGGTTCCACCATGGGGAAAGCAGGTGAGTGCCACAGCTGGAGAGCCAGGATGTTGGACACCATTCCTGTCACTGCTTTTATCCTTTGACCGAGTCAGTCAGGGTGGGATTAAGGGATCTGGGGTTTGCAGTGGGTCTCTGTCAGATTTTTGCTTCCCTGTCATCATCCCCTCGGGGGCGTCTTTTGCCTCCTGAAATTGGGGAGTCTTCCAGGGGGGGCTGAAGTGAGAGGGACCCCCTTAACTCCACCCACTGTGCTGTTGCATGAGCAAAGGCTCGTGCAGCAAATTGATGAACCGGTATGAATGGATCTCTGCAAAGGAGAGACCAGAGAAAATCCTGGGTGGATCTCAGAGCTGAGAGCAATTCTCTGCTGAGGGCAATGGGCTGTGAGCCGGGTCCTGGGGGTCCTGGGGGTCCCAGGGGTCCCGGGGTCTGCCTGTGGCTGGGCTGGGCAGGCTGCGGGCGCTGCCGAGGGTGTGTGCGCACGGTTAATTTAAGCTCACCCTGTGTATTTTTAGGGCAGGGTGTATTTTTAGGGAGAGGCCTCACCCTTTGCACTCACAGGCGATAGCACAGAGTCGGGCAGGACAGGGCTCAGCTTCTCGCTCCCCTCTCAGGATTTAGGGGGGGGTCTCTGGGATTTAGGGGGTCTCTGTTTTTGGTGCCCTTCTCTGAAGGCTCCCTCGGAGTGAGGTTGGTTCATCAGCACAAAAGAAGTGGAGGAGTGAATTCCCCCAGCGCTGAGCTGGGTGCTGGGGGTCAGGATGAAGAGATAATGTCACTCTCAGGCAGGACACCGGCGAGACCCCTGAATCCAATTAGTGATTTCCCTCTTTATTTGCTTCTTTATGGCATTATCTGCTCCCAGCAGGAACGGGGCCTCCCTGGTGCCTGCTGCTAATGGGGCTTGAGCTGGCATCTGATGGGGGGAGATTGATGCTGAAGGGGCTGGAAAGCAGCAGCTCCAGCTGCCAAGGGAGAGACCTGGGATGAGCGGTGCCACAGCCCGGCTCTGATCCCTCCCCTGCCTGCCCGTCCCGCTCGGCTCCTGCAGAGATTACTGTCACTTGTGCTGTGGGAGATGTGTTAAATGAAGGCTGTTAACAGCCCTTGGCACGACCCGCTGTCCTCAGAGCTTTGCTGCTCCCCTGGTCCTTACACTCTCAAAGCTTTTTGCTCTCCGCAGGCTCCGGAGCCGCGGCGCTTCCCGCAGCGCCGCCCCCTCGGCTCCCACCTCGCTGCCCGTGGATATTTGTCACAGGCACTGATTTTCTCAGTTGATCTGAGCTGGCTGGTTCCCTTACCCCCCAGGTCTTTTTCCGGGGACACGCTAAAAATCAGAGGCTGCCGAAGCCTTCCACCCATTTCTCTCACAAAAATTCCCGCTTTGTGTTGGAATTGGATCGTCGGAGTGGGCTGGGGGGCTCTGGGCACCTCGGGGGGATGTGTGGGGCAGGACAAGGTGGGATGGTGTGGTCCCTCACTGGGCAGCCTGTCCCCATCTCCACAGGGATTTTGGAAGTGGCACCATCCAGCCAGCCCCGGGAGCTTGGTGTCCCTCCGTGCTCACCCCCGTGATGAGGATGAGGCACAAGCGATGGCACGGGAAGGGCTCGTCCTTCCTGCCAGCACTGAATTGTAACAAGGAGAGCTTGTCTCATCCTTCCTCCCATCCCGCTGTCCCTCTCCTCCGCTCCGTGTGACAATCCCGCAGTGTTCCTGCCCGGGAGGATCCTGGCAGGCAGCGCTCAAGGACAGAGGCACGTGCCTGTGCCGAGGCTGCTCCGACCCCTTGGAGCATCAGGATGGCACAGGGGGGTTCTCTGTGAACCCCCTGTCAGCCCTGAGCCCCTCTGGTGTGGGGCAGGGGACAGCTGGGGACCGGGGCAGGGCTGTCACAGCTCCCCTTGGACCCTCTGTGCTCCGTGGCAGATCCTTGACCTCCGGGGACTTGGTGATCCCGTGGGTTTTCTCAACCAGATTCCAGCCTCCACGTGTTTCCCCAGACAATGTCCTTGTTTGTTTGGAGTCGGGCTTCCAAGGAATTTCAGAGCCAAACAGAGCACTAAAAAATAATAATTAAAATCTGTTGCTGGGCTCTTGTGCTGCTCTTCCCGTGTCCCAGCCGGAGCTCTCTGCTCCCCCAGCTCTCCAAGTTTATCCTGCTGGCCTTGTCCCCCCATCCTGGGACCGTTTGTCAGGGATCACAGCCTTGAGCAATCCTCATTGCTCAGCCATGGACTCAGGGCTGGGACAGCGAGGGATGCAGCTGTGGTGGGGGATTTGTGCTTCCTTCCATCGGATTCATGTCCCTGTCCCCTAGAGGTGACACCAGGAGCTGGGAACACCTCCCTAGAGCGTGCACAGAGGCCAGGACGGTCCTTAGGAGGCCACCTTTAGCTGGCAGCAGCCCAAGATTGTTCAGGTCACCTCTGGGTCACCTCTGGGTCCCCACACCGGTGTTGACAGCGGCGTTAAATCCCCATCTCCGGTGCGCTGTGATCGGGTGACACTCGGCTTTCAGGGGGAGGCAGGAGCCCTTTGCTTGGGCTGTGGAAAAATACTGGGGAACACGTGTCAGGAGGCAGAGCACTGGGCTCCTCCGTGGCTCTTGGGGTGGCTCCCCTCTCCCTTTCCTTCCCCTTCCCCTCCCCTTCCCTTCTCACGCTCTTTCGCTTTCTTTTTCCCCTTTTCTGTGGCTTTTTGAGTGGTCAGAACTGGGAGCTTGGTGATGCCAGGGAATGCATTTATTGTGCTAGCAGGTGCCTGCAGCCAGCACTGCTTCATCCCAGTTCTGGTGCTGCTCCTTCCCAGTCCCAGCACTGCTTTCCCAGTCAGCACTGCTCCTTCCCAGTC
>VZSR01001731.1:104928-126322 GCA_013398615.1 Brachypodius melanocephalos
CTTGGGGTCCTGGGGCTGGGTGGCTGCACTGCTCTATCCCTGTTCTTCCAAGGCTTGTCGAGGTCCCTCTCATCTCAGGGTGTTAGGGCTGTGGGGCTGCTGTGTCCCATCCCTGCTCCTCCAGGGCTCTCTGGATTCTGCTGGCCTTGGGATGATGGGACTGGAGCGTTGCTGTGCCCCATCCCTGCTCCTCCAGAGCTGTCCAGGTCCTGCTGACCTTGGGAGGCTGCTGTGCCCCATCCCTGCTCCTTCCTCCAGAGCCCTCTGGGTCCTTCTGCCCAGGGCTGCTGTGCCCCTCTCCCTGCTCTGCCCTGTCCGTGCTGGCTGTGTTGGGGATGTGGGGTCTGCAGGGGCACTAATCCAAAGGACAGCCCTCCAAAGCACTTGGCATCTCCAGGAGCTGCAGCCCCTCAGCCTGGCCTCTGGCCTGGTGGGTGCAGGAGAGGCTGAGCAGCGCTGAGCGCTGACCCGGTGGCGAGGCAGGAATTCAGGCACGTTGGGTTTATCCGATTTAACAGGCTTTCACTGGTTTAATTAAATACTCACACGCTGCGTGCCAGGTGCTGTCTCTCACCTGCTCTGGGCCCCGGGGTGTCCCTGCAGCTCCGGATTAGCTCTGCTCCCACCTTGCCCAGCAGGATCTGCCCTTGGCCCCTCCGTGGCCACGTGTCCCGTCCGGGTGCTGCTCTTGGAGCCCCTTCCCTGCTGCCTGCTCCCTTCTCTAGCACCCACCTCGCAGAGCTTCTCCCTGCCCCACTGGTGTATTCCTGTGGGATGAATTCCCAGTTTCTTTAGGATGGATTCCCAGGATTTCTGCCGGGTGAATTCCCAGTGTTTCTGCCTGGTGAATTCGCGCTGTTTCTGCAGGATGCTCTCCCAGTGTTCACACCAGACGCTCTCTGGTTGCGTGTGATGTCTCTGGCTTGTCTAGGGGCAGCAGGTCCCGTCTCCCTGGGGAGCAGGGGATGGGTTGCCATGGGTGCTGTGGGTGCTGTGGGTGCCCTGTGGCTCCACGTGGGGTGACCAGGGCAGATCCTTGGTCCAAGTGCAGGTCTCAGTGCGTTCACGGCTCCTACGGTCTCATCCCTCACCTGTGTTGGTTTTTGTGCTCCTGGGGGGGCTCCTGGCTCTGTCCCTCCCTGCCTCACCCCCTTCCCTCCCTCTCCCTGCCCAGATGTGGAGCAGATGGCCATCGACTGGCTCACGGGCAACTTCTACTTTGTGGATGACATTGATGACAGAATCTTCGTCTGCAACAAAAACGGGGACACCTGTGTCACGCTGCTGGACCTGGAGCTGTACAATCCCAAGGGAATCGCACTGGACCCAGCCATGGGGTGAGCCCTGGGAATTCACTGCCCTTGGGGACAATGGGCAAGGGTGGCCTGTCCCTCTGGAGTAGGAGGTTTCCTGTACCTCTGTGAGCCCTCTCTGCAGGACACTTCCCACCCAGCCTGCCCTGGCAGCAGCTGTGCAGGGCTCAGTCCTGCAGGACACACTTGGCCCAGCTCAGGATAAGCTGCTGCTTCCAGCTCGTGCCACACAGCGTGGTCACAGCTTTGCTCCAGCTTTTGGGAGCTGAAGTGGCTCCGTGCACGGCCGGAGCAGCTCCCTCGTGCCCGTGTGTCCAGCCACGGGATGCCAGGATGCTGAATCATGGGAGCAGCTCAGGGCACACATGGCAGCTGCCAGCCCCCAGGAGCTGGGAGCTGGTGTGGGCAAGGCCACAGTGGGCAAAGCAGAGTAACCAGTAAAGAGGAAAATTCCTCCCTCACCAGCTGCTTGCCTGGTGGGCACTTCCCTCCTGGCTCGGATGGAAAAAGCTGGCGTTATTGAGCAGAAAATCGGGAGTATTTGATATAAACAAACAAATAGAGCAGAGGATCCTGGAGAGGGACTCCAGGCTCGAGCAGGGCTGGTGCAGACAAACCCCACAGGTGACTTAAGGTGAGTTAAGTCCCTTGGGCTCTGTGATGGCTGATCCCTGGCTCTGCCGTGCTGTGTTGGGAAGCACCGTGCTGGAAGCTGCTGCCATGGCAGAACGGCTCTGGGGTGCACAGGCAGCTGCCTCAGGTTGTGTTTGAACATTTACAACCCACGTGTGCGTGTGGGCCCTTTCCAGTGACACCAACACATCTGAAGCTGCCGGGAGCTCTGTGCCGGACTCCAGCCACCCCCTTGGGGATCCACACATCCATGTCCTCCCTCTCCCAGAGCTCCTCCTGGCTCTGAGCTCCCTCTTCTGCTCTTCTCTCACAGCAAGGTGTTCTTCACCGACTACGGGCAGATCCCCAAGGTGGAGCGCTGCGACATGGACGGGCAGAACCGCACCAAGCTGGTGGACAGCAAGATCGTCTTCCCTCACGGCATCACCTTGGACCTGGTGAACCGCCTGGTGTACTGGGCTGATGCCTACCTGGATTACATCGAAGTGGTGGACTACGAGGGCAAGAACAGGCACACCATCATCCAGGGCATCCTGGTGAGTGGGTTTGGGGCTGTGGTGTCAGAGCTCAGTGTCCTGGGTGTCTGCGGTTGCGACTTGAGCGTGATCTTGTGCCACTGATGGCCAAGACCACGTTGATGGCCGGTGATGCACAAGAGCCATGGGGTGGGATCAGGGGTTTTGCAAGTCTCAGAGCCTCTCAGAACTCCTAAATCCCTTATGGACACCCACCCACCTGGTGCCTTCCAGATCGAACACCTGTATGGGCTGACCGTCTTTGAGAACTACCTGTACGCCACCAACTCGGACAACGCCAACGCCCAGCAGAAAACCAGCGTCATCCGCGTCAACCGCTTCAACAGCACCGAGTACCAGGTGGTGACACGGGTGGACAAGGGTGGAGCGCTGCACATCTACCACCAGCGGCGCCAGCCCACGGGTAGGACCCTGAATGGGGAGTAACAGCTCCCTGGTTCCTCAGCCAGGGGCTTGGGTGGGATTTCAGGAGGATTTTTTCCGTGGAAAGGGTGGTCAGGCATTGGAAGGGGCTGCTCAGGGAGGTGGTGGAGTCCCCGTTTCTGGGGGTGTCCAAGGAATGGCTGGATGTGGCACTCAGTTCTCTGGTCGGGTTGACAAGGTGGGGATTGGTTACGGGTTGGACTCAGTGATCTTGGAGGTCTTTTCCAACCTCAAGGATTCTGGGATTCCTGCTCCCCAGGCCCCTGGGGTGCTGAACATCTCGGGGTGCCCCCTTTTCCTGTTAGCTCTGTCTCTTCCTGTGAGAGCTGCACCACGTGATTGATGGATCATGGAGAGTACAGAGATGTGGGAGCAGATGTGGCATCTTAAAATATTGATGGTCTTTCTTACTCTCTGTCCCAAATGCCAGCATTTTCACCCCAGTGCTCCTAAGCACCGAGAGATTTCCAGGGAGTTGAAAAGCTCTAATGCTGTGCTGACTCCTGCCTGCATCTACCCCTGCCTGCCCACTCCACCCCCAGCACCTTCCTGCAGTTAATCAATTTACTCTTTTAAAATCCTCTTAGCGTCTGCAGCCTGCTCGGCATTTTCCAGAATATAAAATTAATCAGGAGATTCCAGAGCGGGGAAGGAATGTGATTAAGGGGCTCCCCGGGTGGTGCTGGCTGTCCCCGCTCCCGGGGCTTGTCCTGCCGGTGCAGCAGGATGGGGCAGCGTGGCCATGTGGCTGTGGTGGTGTGCTGGGACATGCTGGCTTCTCCTCAGGGATCCTTCCCGTGGGAAAGTCCTTTCCCATCTCTGTGCTGTGCTCAGCGCTTCCCTGACCAGACTGGGAGAGGATGAGCCCCCCCTAAAGCCCAGGGAGGACCCATGAGAGCATCCCCACACCCCCACGGTTGCAGCCCTGTGTCCCTCCTTGTCCCCTCCGCGTCCCCAGCTGCTGCAGCCCCTCTCTGTGTTGCAGTACGGAGCCACGCCTGCGAACCCGATCAGTTTGGGAAGCCGGGAGGCTGCTCGGACATTTGCCTGCTGGGGAACAGCCACAAGAGCCGGACCTGCCGCTGCCGCTCCGGGTTCAGCCTGGGCAGCGACGGGAAATCCTGCAAAAGTGAGTGCTGACCTTCCTGGGGGAATCTGGGGGGCAAGGGGCTCTGTGTTCTCTGCAGGGGTTGCTCGCTGCTGTGACCACACAACAGCCCCAGCGCCACGTGCCACCCCCATGGCACTGCCCCGGCCCTGCTGGTGGCCACGGCTGTCCCTGTCTCTCCACAGAGCCTGAGCACGAGCTGTTCCTGGTGTATGGGAAGGGGCGTCCCGGCATCATCCGTGGGATGGACATGGGCGCCAAGGTGCCAGATGAGCACATGATCCCCATCGAGAACCTGATGAACCCCCGGGCCTTGGATTTCCACGCCGAGACTGGCTTCATCTACTTTGCTGACACCACCAGCTACCTCATCGGGCGCCAGAAGGTTGATGGCACGGAGAGGGAGACCATCCTGAAGGACGGTGCGTGGCCGTGGGGCCTGACCTGTGCCCGTGGGGCTGGGTGTCCACCATCCCCATCGGTTTGGGTCACAATCGGGCACCGTTTGGGGCTGTTGTTTCACCTCCTGGCTGGTGACGAACCCGCTCCGCTTTTCCCCCAAAGGCATCCACAACGTGGAGGGCATCGCCGTGGACTGGATGGGGAACAACCTGTACTGGACGGATGACGGCCCCAAGAAGACCATCAGCGTGGCACGGCTGGAAAAGGCGGCCCAGACGCGGAAGACGCTGATCGAGGGGAAGATGACGCACCCCCGTGCCATCGTGGTGGACCCCCTGAACGGGTGCGGGTGCCTGGGTGGGCAGGGCTGGTTGGCAGGGCCACGAGGACGTGGTTGGGTCTTGCGGTGGCCAGGTCAGGGCTCAGCTTAGTGTCCGTGGCAGGTGGATGTACTGGACGGACTGGGAGGAGGATCCCAAGGACAGCAAGAGGGGCAAGATCGAGAGAGCCTGGATGGATGGTTCCAACCGCAACATCTTCATCACCTCCAAGACCGTCCTGTGGCCCAACGGGCTGAGCCTGGACATCCCGGCCAAGATCCTGTACTGGGTGGATGCTTTCTACGACCGCATCGAGATGGTTTATCTCAATGGCACTGAGAGGAAGGCGAGTGGGGGTTCCATGGCCCTGAGATCACCCACAGCATCGGGGCAGCTGAGCCGTAGCCTCTCCCTCTCCGTCTCCCTGAGTGCCCATCCCAGCTAACGGAGCCTCTCCTCCTCCCCACACCCACAGATCGTGTATGAGGGCCAGGAGCTGAACCACGCCTTCGGGCTGTGCCACTACAGCAACTTTCTGTTCTGGACCGAGTACCGCAGCGGCAGCATCTACCGGCTGGACCAGACCTCCAAGGCCGTCAGCCTGCTCCGCAACGAGCGCCCGCCCATCTTCGAGATCCGCATGTACGATGCCCAGCAGCAGCAAGGTGCGAGGGCACCGGGGGCTGGGCTTGGAGGGATGGGGCTGGGGGGGCGAGTCTGAGCTGCCTAAGCTGCCCCCTCACCTCTTTTTGCTTCCTTTTAGCTGTCCCCGTGCTCCTTGTTTTTCTTTCCTGTTGCTCATGCCCTGCTCTTCCAGTGTTTCCTCTTTTTTCCCACTCTAATTCCATCAGGCTCTCTGTCCCCTCAGGGGTCTCTGTGGCCTCACCTGGGGTTTCCAACTTACTTCCAACTGTTGAGGGAGCCCAAAGGGCTGGCATTTCCCAGCACTCTCATGGATCTGCAGAGGCCCCTGGGCACTGAGGTGCCATCTCCTCACCCCTTTGCCTCCACAGTGGGCTCCAACAAATGCCGTGTCAACAATGGGGGCTGCAGCAGCCTGTGCCTGGCCACCCCCCGGGGCCGTCAGTGTGCCTGCGCCGAGGACCAGATCCTGGGGTCAGACTCTGTCACCTGCCAGGGTAGGTTGTCCCTCGTGGGGACTCTCTTTACCCGTGGGAAGCTGCACTTGGTCACCTGGTTAAAATCCTGCCTGTGTTTTCCCCTCGGCAGCCAATCCGTCCTACATCCCCCCGCCGCAGTGCCAGCCCGGGGAGTTCGCCTGCAAGAACAACCGCTGCATCCAAGAGCGCTGGAAATGCGACGGGGACAACGACTGCCTGGACAACAGCGATGAAGCCCCCGAGCTCTGCCGTGAGTGACCCCTCCTGCGTGGTGGGATTTGGGCTAAGGCTCCCCCAGCTGTGGGGGCAGTGGTTGCAGCAGGGTCAGGTAGCCAGGACCCTTCTGTCCCCTCTTCAACTCGAGGAGAGGAGGAGGTATAGGAAGAAAATGTTCGTTGAGATTCTGATCCCAAATTTGATGCTCCACCCCCTTTCTGTCCCAGTTTTTCTCTTTGTTGGACGTAGAGGAGGGATGGGATGGGATGAGGGGCGGGTCCTGAGGATGGTTTCCCCCCACAGACCAGCACACCTGCCCTTCGGACCGCTTCAAGTGCAAGAACAACCGCTGCATCCCCAACCGCTGGCTCTGCGATGGGGACAATGACTGTGGGAACAACGAGGATGAGTCCAACTCCACCTGCTCAGGTGAGGACCCTGCCGTGTTCTCAGGGAGTCTCAGGAGAGCCTGTGCTGAGCTGCAGCCTGAGATTTTGGGTCTCACATGTGCCTGCACCTTGGCTTTGCACCTGGGCCTCGCAGGAGCCCGGGGGGTTGTTGCCCACCTTCCCCTGACAAAACAAGGTCCCATGGGCCATTAACACTCCATCTGTCCCTCCTGGCCAGCCCGGACCTGCTCCCCCAACCAGTTCTCCTGTGCCAGCGGCCGCTGCATCCCCATCTCCTGGACGTGTGACCTGGACGATGACTGCGGGGACCGCTCCGACGAGTCTGCCTCGTGTGGTGAGCTGGGACTGGGAGCACTGGGAGCACTGGGAGCACAGGGTGTTCCCAGTGAGGGTTGGGGTGCACATGAGGTGTCCCCCGTGCTGATGGTGCCTCTGCCACCTCCACAGCCTACCCGACCTGCTTCCCCCTGACGCAGTTCACCTGCAACAACGGGCGCTGCATCAACATCAACTGGCGCTGTGACAACGGTGAGGACCCGGCCCCGTGGTGCTCCCGAGGGGATGGCGAGACCCGAGGCGGGGGTGCAGCCTGGCAGGGACCCCGTTTTGGCAATTTGGGCTAGTTCTCAGCACCTGCTGAAGGGCAGAGCCCATGCCCCAAGGGGAGAAAGCCAAAGCTGAGCCCATCCTGCAGCCCTGTATTTCCCTTGGCTGTGCTGGGGCAGGGAGAGCTGCAGGAACAACCTGGCAGGGATTGCTCCAGACCTTGGCATCCTTTGCAAAGTTTCCAGAACTCTGCCCTGGTGCTGGAACCGAGTGTGTCATGGCCAGAGCTGCTGGTAGGGCTGAGCCAGGTCTTGCAGCCCCAGGGAAGGCAGGAGAGCTCTCCCAGCCAGCTCCCATCTGCCCTTGGATCTTTCCAGGGCCAGACCTGGGACAGAGGGTGTGCCTCAAGGTTGCTTTCCTCTCCCACAAGTTTATATCAGTCTTTGAGCTGCTCTGCCTTGTTAGGGGTAATTAGTGCCTTCAGAGCAGGTGAGACACTGGAGCCTGGCTGAGCAGAGCTGTGGGTGCAGGACTCTCCCTGGAGTCCTCCTGAGCTCCCTTGGAGCTGACCCTGCCAAGGGATGGTCCCTTCTCCTGGGATCCCCCACTGTGGCAGCCAGGCTGTGGTGTGGAGCCCCTCGTGCAGGTGCCCAAGGCAGGAGCAGCAGCACCACGAGGGTCCCCCCCAATCCTGGCTGCCCCCTGCTCCCTCAGCACCCTCCACTGCTTCTGGCCTCGCCTCCCAGGCTGCCTGGTGCCTCTGTGTGTCCGTGTCCGTGTCCACGTCCTGGTGTCTGTGTGCTGCCCGCTGTGCGTGTGCCGTGTTTGTCACTGTGCTGTGTTGTGTTTGTCACCGTGCCCACGCTCCTGTCTGGTGGTTCTGTGTTTCAGAAAAAGATTGTGGGGATGGCTCTGACGAAAAGAACTGTCCAAAGCCTACCGGTTAGTGCATAGATCAACATGCACCAGACCCCCCACCTGGCCCCCCGAGCCCCCCAAGACCTGCCCCCTCCAGAGGGCTGCGAGCCCCGGGGGCTGCTGCTCTGGACACTGGCAATGCCCCCTGTCCTCTTTGGCAACGCCCCCTGTGCCTCTGGCAATGCCCCTGGTGCCTCTGGTGGTGCCCCCTGTGCCTCTGGCAATGTCCCCCAGCTCTCCAGCAATGTCCCCCATGCTCCCCAGCAGCAGGAAGGATGTGCCAGGTGCCAGGGAGCCACTGTTCCTCCCAGCTCACCGAGCAGAGCCACTTGGGAAGCTCCTCTTGGTGGGAGCCTGGAGAAGTCAAGGGTTGCAGGTGCAGGAGCTGAACTGCTGGAAAGGCCACGTGGCAGATTACAGTGCCATCATCCCCATCAGTGCCATCGTCCCCATCAGTGCCACCATCCCCATTAGTGCCATCGTCCCCATCAGTGCCATTGCCTCCGTCAGTGCCATTGTCCCTATCAGTGTCATTGTCCCTATCAGTGTCATTGTCCCTATTAGTGCCATCATCCCCATCAGTGCCACTGTCCCCATAGTGCCACTGGCCCTATCAGTCTCATCATCCCCATCAGCGCCCATCCTGAGGCACCAGGATGCAAATCCCCTTGACCAGTCTCAGTGGAGCCCTGTGGTGGTCCCCAGGCCAGACCCCCCATGCCAGGCAGGCAGAGGGGCTGCATTGCCAGTGTCCAGGTACCCTCAGACCAAACCTCCCCCTACCCACAGCGGGTGTGGGTGTTACCTCCAGGCAATCCAACCCCCCCAATTGGCTGTTCCAACCCCTCTCCCAATGGGTGCACCCCCAAAGGAGCACCCGTCCCCCAGCCCCGCTCCCCCATAGTGGAGCCCCCTGTGGCGCTGGGCGCCCAGGGTCCCCCCAGGTTCATGGCTGATCTATGCAGTTTCTGTGTTTCATTTTCTCTGTGTGCTGCTGGTGCTGTGGGGTGGGAGGGCCGGGGGTCTCCAGCCCGTGGCGGGGGTCCTGCCGCCAGCTCCGAGGGGCTGCTGTCACCCCACGTTCCCTCTGCCGGCGTGGTCTGTGCGCTCCGTGTTGTTCCCCGCTTCCCCCGGCGAGGGGTCTCTGCTGTCCTCCCTCCTGCCAGCCCCGTCCTGGCTGGTCACCTGCTGACCCCCTGCCTGCCCCTTTCCCTCTCCAGACAACGACTGTGGGGACAACAGTGACGAGGCTGGCTGCAGCCACTCCTGCTCCAGCAACCAGTTCAAGTGCAACAGCGGGCGCTGCATCCCCGTGCACTGGACCTGTGATGGGGACAACGACTGCGGCGACTACAGCGACGAGACCCACGCCAACTGCACCAACCAGGGTGAGCCCCAGCACGCAGGAGGGACCCCCAAACACAAGCATTGCCTAAAGAGGCGGGCAGAACCGCCCTGCTTCTAGGCAGGGAATTCTGCAGCCTTCTCTGCCCACACTCAGTGCTCGGATTCCCCCTTCCTGTGCCTCTGGGTGCCTCCAGCTGTTTTCCTGCTGGCTGAGTGCTTGGTCCCTGCCCAATCCTGGTGCCCCCCAGCTCTGTGGGGTGCAGGCAGTGAGCAGTGCCCTCCCCACAGCCACACGCCCTCCTGGGGGCTGCCACACGGACGAGTTCCAGTGCCGGTTGGACGGGCTGTGCATCCCCATGCGCTGGCGCTGTGACGGTGACACGGACTGCATGGACTCCAGTGATGAGAAGAACTGTGAGGGGGTCACCCACGTCTGCGACCCCAATGTCAAATTCGGCTGCAAGGACTCAGGTGAGAGCAGGGGCCAGGGGTTCCCACCTAGGGGTGCTGGGTTGTCCTCGGTGCTGGGGTAATGGGGAAACACAAGTGGCCAACCCATGAGCCATGATCCTGGTGGATGGTGTCATCCTCAGATCTCTTCTCCCCTTCTCTGAGGAAGGGGCTGGGACACACTTTGGTGGGTTGGGGACAAGGATGGAGGGACATCAGTTCTGGGGCTGAGCCTCTGAGCCCCCAGTGCCCCCATGTGCTTCCCCCAGACCCTCCCTGACCTGTCCCGTCCAACTTTTGGGGAGCCCTGAGTTCCTCAAACACCCCCATGCCACCCATGGATGTGATAACATCTGGAAATGCGTGGAATAATGTCCCTTCTGGTTCTGCTCTGCCCCCTTCCCACCCCCTCCCTGTCAGCCCGGTGCATCAGCAAGGCCTGGGTCTGTGACGGGGACAGCGACTGCGAGGACAACTCTGACGAGGAGAACTGCGAGTCCCTGGTGTGCAAACCCCCCTCGCACACCTGTGCCAACAACACCTCCATCTGCCTGCCCCCCGAGAAGCTCTGCGATGGCTCCGATGACTGTGGTGACGGCTCTGATGAGGGCGAGCTCTGCGGTGAGCGTGGGGCCAGGTGTGGGGACACAGTGACCCGGGAGTGGCACGAGGAGGTGACAAGCGTGTCCTGTCCCCACAGACCAATGTTCCCTCAACAACGGCGGCTGCAGCCACAACTGCACGGTGGCCCCTGGCGAGGGCATCGTGTGCTCCTGTCCCCTGGGCATGGAGCTGGGTGCTGACAACAAGACCTGCCAGATCCAGAGCTACTGTGCCAAGCACCTCAAGTGCAGCCAGAAGTGCGAGCAGGACAAGTACAATGTCAAGTGCTCCTGCTACGAGGGCTGGATGCTGGAGCCTGACGGCGAGAGCTGCCGCAGCCTAGGTGTGTTTTGGGGGGCACCAGGGACTGGTAGCAGCCCCTCAGCTGCCTCAAGTGCGGGTTTCTCCTCTCGTGGAGCTAGGGGTTGTGCTGATGGACATAGCTGGGTGCTGGTGGGATCTATGTGCTGACAGCGTAGCTGAGGCTGGGTGCACTGTCCCCTGCCTTGTCCCTGCCCCTCTGACCCTGCCCTGCTTTCCCCCAGACCCCTTCAAACCGTTCATCATCTTCTCCAACCGCCACGAGATCCGGCGCATCGACCTGCACCGAGGGGACTACAGCGTCCTGGTGCCCGGGCTGCGCAACACCATCGCCCTGGACTTCCACCTCAACCAGAGCTCCCTGTACTGGACCGACGTGGTGGAGGACAAGATCTACAGGGGAAAGCTGCTGGAGAACGGGGGTGCGGAGCCTGGGGGTGGGGGGGCTGGTTGGAGGGGTGCAGGTCTGGGGTTAGTGATTCTGTGGCACCCCACGGTGATGTGGCAGCTGAAGCCCACAGTCCTGACAGTGATCCTGTTCTGCTCTCATTATGCAGTAGTTAATTAGCATTCCCAGCGCTTCCCTGCTGGTAATTGCAGCCCGGCAGCTGGGCACAGAGAGGACACCCTCCCCATCAGTGCTGCTCCCGCAGGAGCCCAGTGCCAGGACTAGGGCTGGGGGGAGCTTTGGGGCCTGGGCCATGGATGGGGGCTAAGCCCTTTGGGGTCTGGACTACGGATGGGGGCTGAGCTCTCTGGGGCCTGAGCTCTTTGGGGGCTGAACTGTGGATGGGGGCTGAGCCCTTTGTGGTCTGATGATGGATGGATGCTGAGCCCTTTGGGGGGTCTGAATTACGAATGGATGCTGAACTCTTTGGGGTCTGGATTATGGATGGGGGCTGAGCCCTTTGAGATCTGGACTGTGGATGGGGGCTGAGCCTTTTGAGGTCTGGATTATGGATGGATGCTGAGCTCTTTGGGGTCTGGATTATGGATGGGGGCTGAGCCCTTTGGGATCTGGACCATGGATGGGTGCTGAGCTCTTTGGGGTCTGACAATGGATAGGGGGTGCTGAGCCCTTTGGAATTTGGGCCATGGATAGGGGTGGTTCAGGCCGTGTTTCAGGCCCAGTCCCCACACAATCAACCCCAGCTGAGCTGGTTGGAGCTGTTGAGGATATGGGGATGGTAGTGCTGGGTGGGCTGGGGAAGGGGCACCAGCCTGAGCCTTCACCTTGTGCCCCACAGCTCTGACCAGCTTCGAGGTGGTGATACAGTATGGCCTGGCCACCCCTGAGGGACTGGCCGTGGACTGGATCGCCGGCAACATCTACTGGGTGGAGAGCAACCTGGACCAGATCGAGGTGGCCAAGCTGGATGGCACCATGAGGACCACGCTGCTGGCCGGGGACATCGAGCACCCCCGCGCCATCGCCCTGGACCCTCGCTATGGGTGAGGCAGGAGGGGACAGCGCTCACTGGGACACGCTGGCATCTTGTGGGGGGACGAGGCCATGGGCTCCTGTCCTTGCTCACAGTCCCTCCTGGCAGGATCCTGTTCTGGACGGACTGGGACGCCAGCCTGCCCCGCATCGAGGCCGCCTCCATGAGCGGCGCGGGCCGACGCACCATCCACAAGGAGACGGGCTCGGGGGGATGGCCCAACGGGCTCACTGTCGACTACCTGGAGAAGAGGATCCTCTGGATCGATGCCAGGTAGGGCCAGGACACCTCTCTCTGTCTCTCTCCCTCTCTGTCCCTCCCAGTCTGGATCTTCCCCTTGCTCCAGTGTTGTGCTGGGCTGGGAGTGAGAAGCCTTTACGCTGTGGGGTCTGTTTGGGTCTCCAACACCTGCCAGCCCTTGCTCTGGGTTTTCTCTCCTGGTGTAAATCAGCTGCTGTCCCACAGCTGCTTAGACCCTGCTGGTTATTGCTGTTGGGTTAAAGACCCCGTGGTGCCCCCTCCCCATCTCCCTGCCCACCTCCCTCACCCTCATCTCCCCCCGGCACAGGTCGGACGCCATCTACTCAGCCCTGTATGACGGGACGGGGCACATCGAGGTGCTGCGGGGACACGAGTACCTGTCCCACCCCTTTGCTGTCACCCTGTACGGGGGGGAGGTCTACTGGACCGACTGGCGCACCAACACCTTGGCCAAGGCCAACAAGTGGACGGGGCACAACGTGACCGTGGTGCAGAGGACCAACACGCAGCCCTTTGACCTTCAGGTGTATCACCCCTCCCGGCAGCCCCTGGGTGAGGCTGGGGGAGTGCAGGTGGGGGGATGGGGTGGGAGGACCACGAGGGGTGGCACTGGCACTTGGTCTGCTCTCACACCCACTTGGAGAAGCAGGTGGATGCTGCTCTCATTGCTGTGGCTGCCCCTTTGCCCTAGCAAGTGATGAGGGTGATGCTTGATGGGGCAAGCAGGGTCTGGGGGGGGCTGCAGCTCTTGGGGCCTCCTGGGTGGGTGTCCCCAAGGGCTGGGATGTCGCTGAGTCCTGTCCCCTTTGCAGCTCCGAATCCCTGCGAAGCCAACGGGGGCAAAGGGCCGTGTTCCCACCTGTGCCTCATCAACTACAACCGCACCTTGTCCTGTGCCTGCCCCCACCTCATGAAGCTGGACAAGGACAACACCACCTGCTATGGTAGGGGTCTACCTGGGGAGCTGGGGGGGACGAGCAGGTGCTCCAGAGCCGAGATCCCACCGCTGCCCTTCTTCTTCTCCCAGAGTTTAAGAAGTTCCTGCTGTACGCGCGGCAGATGGAGATCCGGGGCGTGGACATCGACAACCCCTACTACAACTACATCATCTCCTTCACCGTGCCCGACATCGACAACGTCACCGTGGTGGACTACGACGCTTTGGAGCAGCGCATTTACTGGTCAGATGTCCGCACCCAGACCATCAAGAGAGCCTTCATCAACGGCACCGGCGTGGAGACCGTCGTCTCTGCAGGTTGGTGTCCTGCAACTGGGACCCCCAGCCCTCCAGAGCCTTCAGCTCCCTGAGATCAGCCCTTCCTCTTCATCTGAGCATCGTCCCAGCCCTGTCCTCACAGCTGATGAGCTCCCGTCTCCGTTCCCTTGCAGACCTGCCCAACGCTCACGGCCTCTCCGTGGACTGGGTTTCCAGAAACCTCTTCTGGACCAGCTACGATGCCAACAAAAAGCAGATCAACGTGGCCAGGCTGGACGGCTCCTTCAAGAACGCCGTGATCCAGGGGCTGGACAAGCCCCACTGCCTGGTGGTGCACCCGCTCCGAGGGTGAGTCTGGTGGGACGTGGTGCTGGCAGGAAGGACATGAGTGTGCAGGCACAGGTGTGCGTGTGACAGTGCACATGTGTGATAGGGGAGAGAACAGGATTTGTCCCTGTGTGTCAGCATGTAGGAGCACTGTCACAGGAGAAGAGGGGTGTGCTGTGTGTGTGTACATGTGTGTGTGAAGGGGAGTGGGCTGTGGTAAGTGTGCATCCACCAGTGTGTGCCAATTGAGGTGTGCACAGGGCTTTGGCAACCCCCCAACCCCCTCCTGGGGATGGGACAAGGGGCTGTGGGGCTCCCTAGGCTGTGTCACAATCAGGTGAGGGGTTCTGCAAGGCTGTGAGGGTGCAGGGGGCTGCTGGCACCATGGCCCCTCACCTACTGTCCCCTCACCTTGCAGGAAGCTGTACTGGACAGATGGGGACAACATCAGTGTGGCCAACATGGACGGCAGCAACCGCACGCTCCTCTTCACCAACCAGAAGGGACCTGTTGGTACGGACCCCTCCATGGCCCCCTGGATCCCCCACCTTGCCTTGCTGTCCTGTAGAGCCTCAAATCCCCACTCTGGCTCCTCGGGGGGATGGCAGCTGTCCTGTGCTGGGTCAACACGACCTTGCCTGCCTGCTGTCTCCATCCCATCCCGTCCCATCCCGTCCCACCTCCCACTCTGTGGTTGTCCCTGTGTGCCACCATTGTGTTGACATTCCTTTCCAGGCCTGGCCATCGACTACCCAGAGAGCAAACTGTACTGGATCAGCTCTGGCAACGGCACCATCAACAGGTGTGACCTGGATGGCAGCAACCTGGAGGTGATTGAGTCCGTGCGGAGCCAGCTCAGCAAGGCCACCGCCCTGGCCATCATGGGTGAGGGCTGCCGAAGGGGGACACCTTTCCCTGTCTCCTGACCCTTCCCAAACTCTCCTGCCCACCTCTCCCACCTCAGCTGGGGTGAGAGGGGATGGGGAACGCTGCCACATGCTCCTGCCTGCTCCCCACAGGGGACAAGCTGTGGTGGGCTGACCAGACCTCCGAGAGGATGGGCACCTGCAACAAGAAGGACGGGACGGAGGTGACGGTGCTGCGCAACAGCACCACGTTGGTGATGCACATGAAGGTGTACGATGAGAGCATCCAGCAAGGTCGGTGTGGGCTCCTGGGGCAGACACCCTCTGGGGCAGACACCCCGTGGGGCTGGGCAGCTGCTCGGCCCCTCTGTGGTGGCCAGGTGGCTCCATCCCTGACAGCTGGCCCAAGCCTGGCCCTTGCCCTCATGCCAAGGCTGTGCTGGCTGGTGCAGGGCACCCACACCTCATGTGGGTGCTGCCCCAGCTGCCCTAGCCCTGGTGGGTGCACCCTAGACCCCCATAACCCCTCACCACTTTTTCTCTGCCACAGGTGGGACCAACCCCTGCAGCCAAAACAATGGGGACTGCTCACAGCTGTGCCTGCCCACCTCAGAGACATCCCGCTCCTGCATGTGCACAGCAGGCTACAGCCTCAAGAGTGGGCAGCAGTCCTGTGAAGGTTTGTGCTTGTCCCTGTCCCCTTTCTGAACCACCCCTCGATGCAGTGAGACCCTGTGGCCGCCCTGGCCATGCCCGTGGTCACCCCAGCTGGTGACCTCTCGTTCTGGCTGCTCGGGCTTCTCCCCACTGCTCTGCATCCCACGTCACTGCAGGGGAACTCTGGGGACCAGAGGGACACCGGGGGGCTTGGTGGGGTTGTGGGCTCAGGTGGCAGCAAGACCCTTGCATGGGGTGTCCCTGATGAGATGTGGGCACTGCCCACCCACCAAGGGCATCACTGGAGGAGGGGAGTGGGACAGCACAGTGAGACCCCCCCACTCAGGGAGAGGTGGGACCCTCACTGTGGGCAGTGAGTTTGGCTCACTGGGAGCAGGGCCAGGCACAGCCCTCTCTCTGCAGATCCCCCGTCCCCCCGGGCACTGCCAGGGCCTCTCAAAGGCTGTTTGTGTGCAAAGTGTTCCGGGTGGTTTTGAGGAGGGGTTGGCAGAGCTCTGCACCATCTGGGTCAGGGCAGGGGCTGAATAACAAGTGCTGCCCTGACCCAGATGCGCCACGGAGCCTTTGCCAGCACGGGATGGGGAATGGGGGGAAGGGGCTTCGCTTGTGCCCCTCTGGAGCAGGGCAGGACACTGGGACGGGTTGCAACCCCCCTGCCAGTCCCATGCTCCTCCCCTATCACATTTTTCCATGGTGGAGGGACAGCCTGTGGGTTTTGGGATGTGTCTGACTGTCCCTGCACCTGTGTCACAGGTGTTGGCTCCTTCCTGCTGTACTCGGTGCACGAGGGGATCCGGGGCATTCCCCTGGACCCCAATGACAAGTCAGATGCTCTCGTGCCGGTGTCGGGGACATCCCTGGCTGTGGGAATCGACTTCCATGCAGGTGATGTGGGGCTGGGAACAGGGCAGGGCGGGGCTGGGAACAGGACAGGGGACAGAGAACGTGAGGGGACCATCACCAGACCCCCCCTTTGGCAGCGCTTTGCCCTGAAACGTTCCCTTGGCAGCGCTGGGTGAGGGAGGATTTTGGAGCCCCGAGGTGCAGGTTTTTACCATTCTGGAGTGACCAGAAGTGGTCACTGACTTGTCCCCTCCTGCCTCCTTGTCCCTCTCAGAGAATGACACGATTTACTGGGTGGACATGGGCCTGAGCACCATCAGTCGAGCCAAGCGGGACCAGACGTGGCGCGAGGACGTGGTGACCAACGGCATTGGCCGTGTGGAGGGCATCGCCGTGGACTGGATTGCTGGTGGGATGGGGCTCTGGGGCTGGGGGCAGTGGGGGGCAGTGGGGCTTGTGTGGGTGTTCACCATCCCCTCTTGCAGGAAACATCTACTGGACGGACCAGGGCTTTGATGTCATCGAGGTGGCCAGGCTGAACGGGTCCTTCCGCTACGTGGTCATCTCACAGGGGCTGGACAAGCCACGGGCCATCACGGTCCATCCAGAGAAGGGGTGAGACACCGCCCCAGAGAGGGGCTTCACCTGTGGGGTGGGCACAGGGTGAGACCCCTCACACCTCCTGGCAGAGCTGTGTGTGTGCACACATCAGGGAAGGACTCTCAGGTCTCCTGCCACACCAAGGAGTCCAAACTCTGGATTTAACTCTCCTTTCACTGATGGACTGACCCCCCGCTGGGAGCCCCTTAGGACCTTGTGGGTGCCAGCACCTCAGAAAATCAATGTGGAGCCTCCTCAGACTGGCTCCAGCTTTGGACAGAGCCCCAGGGAGAGCAGAGTTGTTTGGATCTGGGGAGGGATGGAGATGCAGGGGATGTGATGCCTGGGCTGTGAGTGGGCAGGGTCTGGACTGAGACCCCAGTGTGAGGGGATGAATGGGATGGTGTTTGTCCTTAACTCAAATGGTCAATGCTGCTCCTGGTGACCTCCCTGTGGTGACCTCCCTGTGGTGACATCCCTGCTGTCCCCTCAGGTACCTGTTCTGGACGGAGTGGGGGCAGTACCCCCGCATCGAGCGCTCTCGCCTGGACGGCACCGAGCGGATGGTGCTGGTCAACGTCAGCATCAGTTGGCCCAATGGGATTTCCGTGGACTACGAGGTACAGTTGGCATCTAGGAGTCCTAAGTGGACACAGTCCTGGCTGTGTCCTGCTGGTGGGGACATGGTTGCCCTCCTTGGGGCTCCAGAGTCTCAGGAAGGTTGTCCAGGGTGGTCTGAACCTCCTGCTAGAGGTGCAGAGGGATGGTAGTGCTGCTCCCACATGAACTGAGATGTTTTCTCATCCCCACAGGATGGGAAGCTGTACTGGTGTGATGCCCGGACAGACAAAATCGAGCGGATTGACCTGGAGACGGGCGAGAACCGGGAGGTTGTCCTGTCCAGCAACAACATGGACATGTTCTCCGTGTCGGTCTTCGAGGAATACATTTACTGGAGCGATAGGTGTGGTGCCAGAGGGGCTGGGGACTGTGTGGAGGAGCTGGTGGGTGCCATGGCAAGGTGGGGAAGTGTCCTATGTTGGTCAATCGGTGATTCCGTCCTCCTTCAGGACTCACGCCAATGGCTCCATCAAAAGAGGCAACAAGGACAACGCCACCGAGTCTGTGTCCCTGCGCACTGGGATCGGCGTGCAGCTCAAAGACATCAAAGTTTTCAACCGGGCCCGGCAGAAGGGTAAGTCTGAGCATTGGGGGCAGCTCATCGTGTGGGGAACAGGGGTGGAAACAAATGGATCACTCGTGTGATCAAGTGGATCACACGGGGCTGGAAACAAGCCCCGTCGGAGCTGTGTCGTGCCGTGGTTTGAGCCCGTTCCTTCCTGCGGGAGTGCCGAGCGCTGAAAGTGGCCGAGCGGGTGCATCCTGCCCAGTGCCTCACCCAAACCCCCTGTCCCCTTCACCAGGCACCAACATCTGTGCCCAGAACAACGGGGGCTGCCAGCAGCTGTGCCTGTTCCGCGGCGGCGGGCAGAGGACGTGCGCCTGCGCCCACGGGATGCTGTCGGAGGACGGCGTGAGCTGCCGGGACTACGACGGGTACCTGCTCTACTCGGAGCGCACCATCCTCAAGAGCATCCACCTCTCGGACGAGAACAACCTCAACGCTCCCATCAAACCCTTCGAGGACGCGGAGCACATGAAGAACGTCATTGCCCTGGCCTTCGATTACCGCTACGGCTCCAAGGGCAGCAACCGCATCTTCTACAGCGACATCCACTTCGGCAACATCCAGCAGATCAACGATGATGGCACGGGGCGCAAGACCATCGTGGAGAGTGAGTGGTGTGGGGTTCTCCCATCTGTGCCTACCCTCAGACCTGTCTCTTTGTCTCCCTCACCTCCTCCTGCACTCCCTCTGTTCTTGCCCAAGGGGTTTTGATGGGTTCGGAGGTGTTTGGAGGGGCAGGCTGAGCTGTGAGGTTTCTGAGGAGCCTCTGGAGGTGGACACAGGCGCTTAGGAGCAGCTTGCAGAGCTCGTTCTGGCACGGAGAGCCTGTCACGAGGCTTGGGCTCTACAAACAGGCACTGCAGCAAAGTTGAGGTTGGCTGTGTGCTCACACTCACCTCCCAAGGCAGCGCCCTAAGCCCTGACCCTCAGGGTGCCCAGCCCTGGCCTCACCTCCAGGCCTCACCTTGCACTTGGTTGGGTTTACTGGCACCTGCAGCAGCTTTAAAGAACTGGAGTTGCTGCTCCAGGAGCTCCCTGAGCCAGGGCCTTGGACGTGCTGCTAATGAGGGAATTCACAGTGGTGCTCGTGGTGCTTTATCCCTGGGAGGGGAGAGCACGGCCCAGCTCTCACAGCCGCCTCATTAAATCCTTTGCTGAGCGTTAATGAGGGGGAGAGGATGGGTGCATGGTTCATGTTCCCAGCTGGGAAGGGCTCCCTCATCCCCACCAAGCTTTCTCTTGTCACTTTGTGCCCCAGGGCGTCAGCTGTCCCCTGGCAGAGCTCCCTCCCCTTCCCAGCACTGCTGCTGTGGACCCAGAGCAAGGTCTGGCTGTTGTGGAGTTTGAGAGCCAAATTCAGATCCTTGGTGCATTGTAGGTGTGCATCCCTCAACGTCCCCGCAAGGCAGGGTCATTCCAACAGAGCTCTACCCACGAGACTCTGGAGTCTCAGGGGTCTCTGCTTCCCCCTGAGCACAGCCCCCACCCGGCAGCCAAAGCCTCCAAGGGATTTTTGGGCTGTAATTAAAAGCAAAAACTTCAACATCCCAGCATCAGGGTCAGCGCTGGCCATGAGCTGCAGCCTTGCTGGAGTTCGGGCTGGGTGTGACCTTTATTGTCCCCACAGATGTGGGCTCGGTGGAGGGGCTGGCCTACCACCGTGGCTGGGACACGCTGTACTGGACGAGCTACACCACCTCCACCATCACCCGGCACACCGTGGACCAGAGCCGGCTCGGGGCCTTTGAGAGGGAGACCGTGATCACCATGTCAGGGGACGACCACCCCCGGGCCTTCGTGCTGGACGAGTGCCAGAAGTGAGTGGCCACTGAGGGTCCAGCTAGCCCCACCAGGGATCCACGTGGTCCCAGTGGACATCATGGGGAGGAAGCTCTGGATCCCAGCACAGGGAGAATTGGACCCCCAGGGAGGAAAGACTCTGTAGCCCCCTCTCCACAAATCCTTCAGCACCCCAAAGCAGCTCCAGACCCCTCATGGTGGGGATCCCATCCCCATCCATGGGGTGCCACATTTCCCAGCTGGCTGCAGCAGCCTCATTCACCCCGTTCCCACTCTTTTTACGTGGGAATGATGTCCCATACATCCCCTGGAAGCCCCCCAGCCATGGAGGGATGGGCTGAGCCAGCCTGGATGTGGCTGAGCTGGGGCTCCAAAGGCATTGTGTGTCCCTTCCCTCCCAGCCTGATGTTCTGGACCAACTGGAACGAGCAGCACCCCAGCATCATGCGAGCCACCCTCTCCGGTGCCAACGTCCTCATCATCATCGACCAGGACATCCGGACGCCCAACGGGTTGGCCATCGACCACAAGGCTGAAAAGATTTATTTCTCTGATGCCACCCTGGACAAGATCGAGCGCTGCGAATACGACGGCTCCCATCGCCATGTGAGTCTGAGGCCAGTGAGATGGGGAGGAGAGTGTCCAAACTGGGGCTGGAGTGGGGTCAGAGGGAAGCAGGGCTGTTCCTGGGACTGAGGAGGTCAGGCATCCCAAAATTCCGTGTTTAGGGGGCTGTGGGGCTGCATCCCACTGCAGGTTCCTCCAGCTTCCAGTTTGGTTATGTACATGGGAAGTGAGGACATGGCTTCAAGCTGCATCAGGGGAGGTTCAGGGTGGACATGAGAAGGAATTTCTTTATGGAAAGGGTTGTTAAACATTGGAAGGGGTTGCCCTGGTTGATGGTGGGGGTCACCATCCCTGGAGGTGTCCAAGGAACTGCTGGACCTAGCACTGCGTGCTCTGGAGCGCATTGGTCACAGGTTGGCCTTGATCTTGGAGATCTTTTCCAACCTCAAGGATTCTGTGAAGTGTCCAAGGACAGGTTGGATGGGGCTTGGAGCAACCCCGGAAGGTGCCCATGGGCAGGGATGTGGGAACCGGATGAGTTTTAAGATCCTTTCCAACCCAACCCATTCCACGATTCCGTGCCTGGCAGGTGATCCTGAAGTCGGAGCCCGTGCACCCCTTTGGCCTGGCCGTGTATGGGGATTACATCTTCTGGACAGACTGGGTGCGCCGGGCCGTGCAACGCGCCAACAAATACGTGGGCACCGACATGAAGCTGCTGCGTGTGGACATCCCCCAGCAGCCCATGGGCATCATCGCCGTGGCCAACGACACCGACAGCTGTGAGGACCCTCTGTTGTCACTGCAGTGTCCCTACCCTCTGACCTTCAGCCTGGCAGCGGGCCTGGGGAAGGGGAGCCCATCCCACCATCCTTCCTGGCACTTCAGGAATCCATCCCGCTGTCCATCATGGTCCTTTGGGAATCCATCCCACTGTC
>VZSR01001731.1:126422-138076 GCA_013398615.1 Brachypodius melanocephalos
CATTGTCCTCTCATTGCTTTTTGGGAAGCCATCTCTCTGTCCATTCTGGCCCTTCGGGAATCCATCCACCTGTCTTTCCTAGTCCTTTGGGAATCATCCCATTGTTCTTCCCACCTTCTTGTTGCCCCCTCGTGACCTTCATGCCAGAGTTGTCCATCCCCAAACCCAGTGCAGGCTGAAGACTGAGAGGATTTTCCCTGTCCCTGCTCTTCTCAGGGCATCTCCTTGTAAAATCTGGGGAGACTGGGTACCTCCAGCCCCCTACACCCTCCACAGCCCCATGGAGGAGCCTGGGGAGGGATCCCTACTTTTTGTCCCAGCAGGAAGGACGAGGAGCAGGGGCTGCTGGGTCCATCCCTGATGTGACTATTGTCCCTCTGTCCTAGGCGAGCTGTCCCCATGCCGGGTGAACAACGGCGGCTGCCAGGACCTGTGCCTGCTCACCCCCAAGGGCCACGTCAACTGCTCCTGCCGCGGGGAGCGGGTCCTGCAGGAGGATTTCACCTGCAAAGGTGAGGGGGGCAGGTGGGGCTGAGGAAAGGAAGGGGTGAGGCTGATCTGAGCCTGGCAGAGCTGACATTCCCGTGCTCCCGTCCAGCTGTGAATTCCACCTGCAACGTGCACTACGAGTTTGAGTGCGGGAACGGCGACTGCATCGACTTCAGCCGCACCTGCGACGGCGTCGTGCACTGCAAGGACAAGTCGGACGAGAAGCAGTCCTACTGCAGTAAGGTTCCTCCTCTTGCTGCTTTGCTCACCCACACACGCACCCTGGCACCCCTAGACACCCTGCCCGAGCTGCCAGCTCCGCTCAGAGAATCATGGAATGGTTTGGGTTGCAAGGGACCAAAATCAGGGGCTTCCCTTTCAAGGCAACCAAGCACAGGAGGCAGGTAGCTCCACACGGCCTTGCAAGATCTGTCCCTCGTTAATTAGTCTTAGAATCTCTTCAAATTTGCCATTAAAACTTAGAGAGGATGGGGGCGAAAACTTAAGAGGGTGGGAGATGGCAAAGGCAGGATTCACAGCGCTCCAGTAAATCAATCCTTTTTCCTATGTTCAAGATCATGGAATCATGGAATGATTTGGGTTGGGAGAGACTTTAAAGATCGTCTCGTCTCACCCCTTGCTGTTGGCAGGGACACCTTCCACTAGCCCAGGTTGCTTCAAGCCCCATCCAACCTGGTCTTGGGCACTGCTAGGGTTGCTCAGCAAAGGGAACCACGACTCTGGGGTGTCCTTCCATCCCTCAGGTGCTTGCAGTCCCTCCTGCCCTCCCAGAGCTGCACCCAGCCAGGCTTTAAGGTGTCCACACCTTTCCCAGTGTTGGGGACAGGCTGGAGAGCAGGACAGCTGGAGCTGAGCCAGTGGGCTCTGCAGCACCCTCAAACACCATCCCTCACCCCTGTGCACAAGGGAGCAGCTTCCCTGATCCTGCTCTGTGGTTTCTTCCCCTGCTGAAAGGTCCCCAAGGATCTGAGACCCTTGGAGGTGCTTGCCCTCCTTCTGCTCACCTTCTCCTCTTCCTCTTCCTCCTCTTCCTCCCTGGCAGGCAGCCGCAAGTGCAAGAAGGGCTACCTGCACTGCATGAACGGGCGCTGCGTCGCCAGCCGCTACTGGTGTGACGGTGTGGACAACTGTGGGGACAACTCGGACGAGGTGCCCTGTAACAGTGAGTGTCTGCCTGGCACCCTGCCAGCCCCTGCCAGGGCTCTGTCAGCTGCCTGGGACAGGGACAGCAGCTTCAGGAGGGAGTTAAACCATCAGCTTGACAGGAGCAGAGCAGAGCCAGGGCTTAATGGAGAGTCAAGGTCAAGCTTGTGCTGCTTTGTAAAGCTCACAGAGTGACAGCTGGGAGGAAAAACTCCTGGGCGTGGGCACACAGCACCCAGAGCCTCCCAGTGAGAGTGGTTTGACAGCCAGGAGGGGCACAGGGTGTAGTGTCACTGCTCCTCATGCCTTCCATGGTTCCCAGGAATTACCATAGGCAGCATCCCCTTAGGGCTGCAGGATGGGTCTGCTGGGTTTTAAACTGACAGGGGCAGCTGGGAGCTTCTCAGAGTCCTGTCCAGGTCTGGTTGTGCCAGGGAGAGGGGCTCAGGCTGCCAGGCAGAGCGTGGAGGCACCAGGTGTCATCTGGATGGAGATTGGGTCTGGGAGCACTCTGGGCAGCCCAGAGCTGTGTGGGCAGTGTGGGGGTGTGGGTGCCCTTCCAGTGGGTACCATGGGGTGGGCGTGGACTCTGCCTCATCGACTGTGGGGGCTTCTTCCCCCTGGCAGAAACCACCTGTGCTGCCACCGAGTTCCGCTGCCGGGATGGGACCTGCATCGGGAATTCCAGCCGCTGCAACCAGTTCATCGACTGCGAGGATGCATCGGATGAAATGAACTGCAGTGAGTGCCCACCTGCTGCCCCTGGCCCCTCCCCAGCTCTGGAGATGCTCCTGCTCTCGGTGCTGGCAGCAGGGACCGGGGTCTTTGGGATTTGGGCTGGATCAGGGAGGGAGGAGGATCCTGCTCCTGTCGTGCAGCCCTGGGATGAGGCAGCCCCAACCCACCCCTGCAGCCCCCCTGTGCCATGCTGAGCACCCCATCACCAAATGGATCCCTGCAGCTCTGGGCATGTGTGGGGCATATCTAGGGGTATGTGGGGTGCGGTGGGCTCCAGCAGCAGGGCAGGGGTTGGTGCCACGTGGTGGAGCCAGACCAGGGGGCTTCTGCCGTGGTTCCTGCTGTGTCACCCGGGCTCCTGCTGTGATTTCTCTCAGCTGCCACCGACTGCAGCAGCTACTTCAAGCTGGGGGTGAAGGGCACCACGTTCCAGAAGTGTGAGCACACATCCCTGTGCTACGCTCCCAGCTGGGTGTGTGACGGTGCCAACGACTGCGGCGATTACTCGGACGAGCGCAACTGCCCCGGTGAGAGCGGGAGGGCAGAGGGGGCTCTGGGGGCAGGGATGCCCCTTTGGTGTCTGCTTGGGCTGTGGAGGCTTTTTGTGCCCACTGGGACTGTTGTTCTGTGCCCGTGTGGCTCCTGCACAGATGGTGCTGCAGGGATCTGGGATGCGGGACCTCCGGGGGATTTTGGGGAGGAATCCTTCGGTTCTGGGCTGGGACAAGGCAGGACGTGGCCGTGCCATCGTTCTCACTGATGTTTCTGTCTCAAAGTAGGTGGGAGGAAGCCCAAATGTCCATCCAACTACTTTGCCTGCCCGAGTGGGAGGTGCATCCCCATGACCTGGACCTGTGACAAGGAGGACGACTGCGAGAACGGCGAAGATGAGGCCCAGTGCAGTGAGCGGCAGGGTGGGCACACTCAGGATTTGGTCTGGGCTGTGGGGCGGTGCTGGAGAGTGAGCAGGACCCTCTTCTCTCCCTGACATCCATTTGCCAAGGACAGACCCCAGATTCTTCCCCCTCTGTGGTTTTACTCCACACTCTTGGAGCTTTTAGCTGTGACCGGTATAAACGTCCTCGTGTGCTGGTTTGCTCAGCACATGCACAAGTGTCCATGGCCATTTTGAACAGGACCAGTTATGGCTTCCTTCAGCTCCATTTTTAACTCCAACCTCCTGGAAGAAGCCCCAAACAGTGCTCAGGAGATGGGGATCTTCCCCAAGTCCAGGAGCAGGGAATCCCACACCAGCCCTGTGGCACCACGAGCAGTACCCCCAACATCCCCCTGGGCTCCTGGAGCCCAGCTGGCCCAGCCTGGCCATGCTCTGCTGATGTCTCCTCCTCACATCACCTCACTCTGACCCTCCTCTCCTCATCTTCTCCTCTCCCAGACAAGTTCTGCTACCCTGTGCAGTTCGAGTGCAACAACCACCGCTGCATCTCCAAGCTCTGGGTGTGTGATGGGGCCGATGACTGCGGGGATGGCTCTGACGAGGACAGTCGCTGCCGTGAGTCTGCCCCAGCCCTTCTCCCCATCCCAGCCCCTGCCTGCTCCATCACCATGTTCCTGTGTCTGTGTTCCTGCCTCTGCCCATCCCTTCTCCCACCCATGATCTCACCGCTCTCCTGGGCTCTATATCTTGGGGCTTCCCAGAACCTCCAGCAGTGGGGTGATGGGACTCCATCCTGCTCCTCCCTTCCCCAGGGCTGACCACCTGCAGCTCAGGATCCTTCCAGTGCCCAGGCACCTACGTGTGCGTGCCGGAGCGCTGGCTCTGTGACGGGGACAAGGACTGTGCTGATGGGGCCGATGAGACCCTCGCTGCCGGCTGCTGTGAGTGCCTGTGGGCAGGGGGCTGGGGGATGCTGGGGGATGCTGGGGGATGCTGGGGGGCTGACGGTGGTGCTGCCCCTTTGCAGTGTACAACAACACCTGTGACGAGCGGGAGTTCATGTGTGGGAACCGGCAGTGCATCCCCAAGCACTTCGTCTGCGACCACGACAACGACTGCGGTGATGGCTCTGACGAGTCCCCGGAGTGTGGTGGGTGTCTGTGGGACCCGGGGGGACTGACCCAGCAGCCACACTGGGTCCTCCTGGGCTTTGGGACAGTACCCTGGGAGGGTCTTCATCACCCTGGAGGGGTTTGGTGTGAGTGTGGTGAGAGGGAACCCAGAGAGGCAGCAGAAGGGGATTGTTGGTGGAGGGCAGCCCCCTGGCCCTGACACAGGGATCCAAACCCACAGAGATCCAAACCCACAGAGAAATCTAAACCCACAGAGAGATCCAAACCCACAGAGAGATCCAAACCCACAGAGAGATCCAAACCCACAGAGAGATCCGTGTGTGTGCGGAGCAGTCCTGTCCCAGGCCAGCTGCTCTGTGGTGTCCCTGTCGCTCCCGGCAGCTCGGGAAGGTTTGGCTCCATGGTGCCTCTCTCTCTCTGAGTGGTTCCACGGTGCCTCTGGGAGGCTCAGGAGGGTGGGATGCCAGCTGAGCCCCTCACCCTCCCTCAGAGTATCCCACCTGTGGCCCCCACGAGTTCCGCTGTCAGAACGGCCGCTGCCTCAGCAACCGGCAGTGGGAATGTGACGGGGAGTTCGACTGCCACGACCACTCGGACGAGGCGCCCAAGAACCCACGCTGCAGCAGCCCAGGTACCTGCTGGGGTCATGGTGGGGTCCTGGGGGTGACAGCAGAGCCCCCACTGACCACTGCCACCTCCTCTCTGCAGAAAACAAGTGCAACGACTCCTTCTTCCTCTGCAAGAATGGGAATTGCATCTCCGAGGCGCTGCTCTGCGACAACAACAACGACTGCGCCGACGGCTCTGACGAGCTCAACTGCTTCATCAACGAGTGCCTCAACAAGAAGCTGAGCGGCTGCTCCCAGGAGTGTGAGGACCTCAAGATTGGGTACAAGGTAGGGGGCCTCGGGATGGGGGGCTGGCTGCAGAGATCATAGAGTTACAGAATGCCCTGAGCTGGAAGGGATTGTTGAAGTCCAACTCCTGCCCCTGCACAGGAGACCTCAGCAATCCTACCCTTGTGCCTAAGAGCGTTGTCCAAACGCTCCTGGAGTTCTGGCAGCCTTGGGCCTGTGCCAGACCACCCTCTAGGGGAAGAACCTTTTCCTGATATCCAGCCTAAACCTCCCTTGGCACAGCTCCTGCTGTTGCCTCTCCTTCCTCCTCCGCAGACGCGAGGGTTGTGTCTGTCCTGTGCCAGCTGGGCCGGGGATGTGACACGGGCGCTTCAGGCACTGTTGGTGCATCTCAGCTGTCCTTGCTGAGTCCACGTGTCCCACGGTGACACTTGTCACCTCCCAGCACCTGCCACCTCCCGGCGTGCGGGCCTCGGAGGTGTCTGACAGCTCCGGGTTGCTCCTGCAGTGCAGATGCCGTCCCGGGTTCCGGCTGAAGGACGACGGGAAGACGTGCATCGACATCGACGAGTGCTCCACCACCTACCCCTGCAGCCAGAAATGCATCAACACCCTGGGCAGCTACAAGTGCCTCTGCACTGAGGGCTACAAGCTCAGACCTGACAACCCCACCAGCTGCAAGGCTGTCACAGGTGAGAGCCAGGTGTGGGCGCAGAGCCCAGGATGTTCCTGGTGACCATGGGAAGCTCCTGGCGCTGGAGTTGGAGGGTGAAGTGGCTGCCCCCAGCTCATGAGGGAGTGGGACTGGGAGGGTGGCAGGTCTGGTGGGTTCTGCCCACATCCCAGCAGTGCTCCCCTGCCACTTTTCCCTCTTTCCCCGTGCAGATGAAGAGCCTTTCCTCATCTTCGCCAACCGCTACTATCTGAGGAAGCTCAACCTGGACGGCTCCAACTACACTCTGCTCAAGCAGGTGCGGGGTGAGCTGGGAGCAGGAGGGACACCAGCCCCATGTGGCTGGGGTTTGGGGATGGAGAGGACCCTGAAGGACACAGGAGCTGCCAGCTGAGTAGTTTGGGCTCTTGGCTTCCCAGGGGAATGGTAGATCCCTCTAAATGTTGGGGTCATTGCAAGGGAGGAGCAAGCAGGGAGGCTGTGGGCTCTATAAAACCCCCCAGAGCCCATCCTAGCCACTGAGGCTGCTGCAACCCTTCTCCCTCCCTCCTCTCCAGGGGTTGAACAACGCCGTGGCTCTGGATTTCGATTACCGGGAGCAGATGATCTACTGGACAGATGTCACCACGCAGGGCAGCATGATCCGCCGCATGCACATCAACGGCAGCAACGTCCAGGTGAGGACGTGGGGCAGCCCCTGAGGCCTCCTGCCCCGCTGTGGGGTCATCACTGGGCTTTGGGAATCAGCCCCAGTTGCTGTGGGATGTTTTGCAGCCCCACCATAGCAGGGATGGGCTCCACACTGCCCTGAAATGCGTGACAAGGAAGGTTGGGGGAAGAGTCATGGAGTCGTGGAATGGTTTGGGTCAGAAGGGATCTTAAAGTTCATCCAGTTTTGCACCCCTGCCATGGGCAGGGACACCATCCTCTATCCCAGGTTGCTCCAAGCCCCATCCAACATGGCCTTGGACACTTCCAGGGATGGGGCAGCCACAGCTTCTCTGGGCAAGCTATACCAGGGCCTCCCCACCCTCACAGGGAGGAATTTCTTCCCAATATCCCATCTAAACCTAAGAGAGGAATGAGGAAGAAGATCTAGGCTGGGAAAGGGAATGCTGTCACCTGTGAGAGATCAGGGTTTGATCCTCTCTGCTCATCCCTGTCACCTCTGGTTCCCCCTGGCAGGTCCTTCACCGCACGGGGCTCAGCAACCCCGACGGGCTGGCCGTGGACTGGGTGGGAGGAAACCTGTACTGGTGTGACAAGGGTCGGGACACCATCGAGGTGTCGAAGCTCAACGGCGCGTACCGCACCGTGCTGGTCAACTCGGGCCTGCGCGAGCCCCGCGCGCTCGTGGTGGACGTGCAGAACGGGTGAGAGCCTGGGGGAACGTGGACCTGCTGAGGAAGGGGCTGTGCTCATCTTGCTGTAGTCCCAGAGGTTGGGAGATGGGATGAAGCCTTCCCTCTTGGCCTCTGGGACACTGGGATGCTTTTTCCTACCCACAATTTGTCACAGAGTCGCGGGGTGGTTTGGGTTTGGAAAGGACGAGACCATCTTGTTCCACCCTATCGTTATTATTTTTGGGATGGCTTTAATAACAATATTACTCCAAACCGTCTTGGAGGGCTAAGAAGCGATGTTTATTAAAAGGCAGATCCTTTTTGTACAGTGTTTCGGTACAATGAATATTATTGGTCATTTAGAACAACACCCCTCGACCGTTTCTTACAGGTAAACAACAAGTTAGACCACCTGCTAAGCGTTTTTCACCTTCTGAGGATTGTTTTTGATTCCTCCTCACAATCATAGGCCAGTGTGGGAAAGGAAGCTTCTCACAGGCTGCTTGAAGCCTAGAAATTTCTCTTTGACCACTGTCAGTTCCCACACCACCCCACTGCTGTCACCTTCCACTATCCCAAGTTACTCCAAGCCCTGTCCAATATTTCCAGGAATGGGGCGGCCACAGCTTCTCTGGGCAACCTGTGCCAGGGCTTCACCACCCTCACCAGGAGGAATTTCTGTGGTTTCCACCTCACCCTCTCCCTGCTCTTCTATTTCACCCCCAGCTACCTCTACTGGACGGACTGGGGGGACCATTCTTTGATCGGCAAGATCGGCATGGACGGCACCAACCGCAGCGTCATCGTGGACACCAAGATCACGTGGCCCAACGGCCTCACCCTCGACTACATCAACAGCAGGATCTACTGGGCCGATGCCCGCGAGGATTACATCGAGTTCGCCAGCCTGGATGGCTCCAACCGGCACACAGGTGAGAGCACCAGGGCACCTGCGCTTCCAGCAGGCTTTTGGGGGGCTCCAGGCTGTGGGTCAGGCCTTGGAGAGGGAGCCAGGGCTGTTGGAGCCAGGGAAGTGGCTGTGGTCACTCCTGTGTGTCCAGGGAAGTGGCTGCTTCCCTGTGAGAGGGGAAGGTGGCACAGCCCCTGGCTGAGCGCCCGCTGCCCTCACAGTGCTGAGCCAGGACATCCCGCACATCTTCGCGCTCACCCTCTTCGAGGATTTCATCTACTGGACCGACTGGGAGACCAAGTCCATCAACCGGGCCCACAAGACGACGGGAGCCAACAAAACGCTGCTGATCAGCACCTTGCACCGGCCCATGGACATCCACATCTACCACCCCTACCGCCAGCCCGACGGTGAGCACGGCCTGGGGGTGCTGGGGAACCATGCCAGCTTGGGCAAGGGGAGCAGCAGCAGGGTGACAAGATGCTGCCGTGCCACCCTGAGGGTCCCCAGCTTGGTCTAACTGCCCTGTTGTCGCCCTGCTCTCTACAGTCCCCAACCATCCTTGCAAGACCAACAACGGCGGCTGCAGCAACCTCTGCCTGCTCTCGCCGGGTGGGGGGCACAAGTGTGCCTGTCCCACCAACTTCTACCTGGGCAGCGATGGTAAAACCTGCGTGTCCAACTGCACAGCCAGCCAGGTAAAGCCCTGCCTGCCTGTCCCTGCCTGTCCCTGCCTGCCTGGCAATTCCCTGTGCCCATGTCCCTTCTGCCGTGGTCTCCCCGTGGGTGCTGGGATGTAGAACGGCTTTCTGTGGGTGCAGGCAGCACCTCCTTCCTCTGGCATTTCATGTTTGGGGGTGTCCAGGAGAGCCAGAGATCCTCCAGCTCTGGAATGTTCTTCTACCCCTCTCGTCAAAGCCCAGGGCCTGGATGGGGTTAAGGCTTTGCTATGGGTCAGGATTTGGGAATATTTGGAGGGGACAGCAAAGGATCTTGGCTGAGCTCGCTGGGGATGAAATCTTTTGGGGTCCCCCCTCCCCATCCTGAACCATCCCACGAGCTCCTCTCTCCATCAGTTTGTCTGCAAGAACGACAAGTGCATCCCTTTCTGGTGGAAATGCGACACCGAGGACGACTGCGGGGACCGCTCGGATGAGCCGGAGGATTGCCGTGAGTGCCAGGGGTGGTGACACGGGGCCCCGTGTCCCAGCACCCCATGGCTGTTGGGACAGCCCCGTGGAGGGGAGGGTCAGTCCAATAATGGGGTTCAGGGAGCAGTGGGACACACCTGTCCTATGGAGCAGGGCCCGAGCCCAGAATTGGATGCTGGATCCCTGCAAAGGACCCCAGAGGGATGGAACGGAGGGGTTGAGGTTGAGGTGCGCCCTAGAAATGTTCCTCAGAGCAAACCTGTGGCTCTGTGTTACCCCACAGCTGAGTTCAAGTGCAGGCCAGGGCAGTTCCAGTGCTCCACAGGGATCTGCACCAACCCCGCCTTCATCTGCGACGGCGACAACGACTGCCAGGACAACTCGGACGAGGCCAACTGTGGTAGGTTCCCTGCGTCCCCTGGTGACCCCCAGGCCCCCATAGCGTGGAGCTGCAGCCTGTCACCCCCTGACCATGTCACCTCTTCCCCAGACATCCACGTCTGCCTGCCCAGCCAGTTCAAGTGCACCAACACCAACCGCTGCATCCCCGGCATCTTCCGCTGCAACGGGCAGGACAACTGCGGGGACGGCGAGGACGAGAAGGACTGTCGTGAGTGGGGGGCTCAGGGTGTCAGGTGGGAGCAAGCGTGGGCCAGACTGAGGGGCTCAGGTCTGTGTCTTGGGGTGTTTGGCTCCCTGGGTTGTCCCAGAGCTTTCTCCATACCCCTGGTCTCTGCAGACTCTCTGTCCCCATCACCCCTACAGATGCTGCTGTTTCCTAGAGGAAATGAAATCTTTAAATCCCTTGAAGTGGATTTGGGTTGAGACTGCTGCCCAGCTGAGGGATCTGGTGGCCTCTATCCTGTCCCCCAATAGCTTGGAGTCTTCTGGGGCCATTTTATGGCTCTGCTCCATCTCCTCCACCGAGCACACCAGCCCCTTGTGATCCCTGGAGCATCCACACCTCTCTCAATCCCACAGCTGTTTTTTTGGGGAAAGGGGTGGCTGACCCCTGCCTGCCTTGCTGCCCTTCCTGACACCCCTTCTCCCTCCTGCAGCTGAGGTGACCTGTGCCCCCAACCAGTTCCAGTGTGCCATCACCAAGCGCTGCATCCCCCGTGTCTGGGTCTGTGACCGTGACAACGACTGTGTGGACGGCTCTGATGAACCTGCCAACTGCAGTAAGAGACCTGTGTGGGGACAGGGTTCTGGCCACGTGTAAAATGCCCACACCGGGCACCTCTGTGTGCTGATGGGGTGGCAGGTCCCTGCTCAGACCCTTCTTGGTCCCTGCTTTGTCCCTGCTCAGTCCCTCCCCAGTTCTACCTTGGTTTCTCCTGAGTCCCTTCCCGGTCCCTCCTTGGTCTCTGCTCAGTCCTTGCTCAGTCCCTGCTCAGTTCTACCTCGTTCCCTTCTCAATCCTTGCTCAATTCCTGCTCAGTTCTACCCCAGTCCCTCTTCGGTCCCTGCTCAGTCCCTGTGGGCAGTGGGTGATGGTGTTGCTGGCTCTGCCTGGCTCTGTCCTGCTGGGATCCTCCTCTCCCTGACTTCTCCCTGGAGAACTGCTTGGAAGAGAGGGAGATCTCACCCAGCTCCAGGCTGTTCATCAGCCCTGCAGAGAACAGCACACGCCTGACCAGTGCTGATCCCTGCCCTGTGCCTGTGTCACTTTGTCCCCTCCAGCCCAAATGACCTGTGGCGTGGATGAGTTCCGGTGCAAGGATTCGGGCCGGTGCATCCCAGCACGCTGGAAATGTGACGGGGAGGACGACTGTGGGGATGGATCCGATGAGCCCAAGGAGGAATGCGGTGAGTGGAGGCTGTGGGGACAAGCCAGTGTCATCTTGTGTCCGTGTTCCCCAAGGGACAGGGTGGCCTGGCACTGACTGTCTCCTCTGGGGTGCCCCAGGAGTTGCAGCTGCTCCTTTTTCGAGTGCTGTGGGCAGGGCTGGGTCAGAGGGAGGTGCAGGGCAGTGCTGACCCCTGTCCTGGTCCCATCCATCATGTAGAGCAGTGCTGACCTCTGACCCTGTCCCTGTCCTGTCCCTCCTCATGTTCAGGGCAGTGCTGACACCTGTCCCTGTCTCATCCTCCTGTCATACAGGGCTGACCTCTGTCCTTGTCCCATTCCTCCCCTCATTTGGAGCAGTGCTGATCCCATCCCTGTCCCATATCTCCCATTGTGCAGGGCAACACTGACCTCTGTCACTGTTCCTGTTCCTGTCCCTGTCCTGTCCATCCCCCTGTCTGGGGCAGTGCTGACCCTTGTCCCTGTCCCTGTTGCTGTCCCTGTCTCTT
>VZSR01001731.1:192433-206142 GCA_013398615.1 Brachypodius melanocephalos
CTCTGCTCTGGGACAGCCTCACCTCCAGTCCTGTGGGGGCAGTTTTGGGTGCCACGGTGTAAGGGGATCTAAAGCTATCGAAGAGCACCCAAAAGAAGGACACAGAGATAGAGAAGGGTCTGGAAGGAGCAGCTGAGGCTACTTGGCTTGTTCATCCCAATCTGCGGCTTCCTCAGGAGCACCAATCTCTGCTCTCTGGTGACCCAGGACTCGAGGGAAAGGCTGGAGCTGTGTCAAGGGAGATTTAGGTTGGAATCAGAAAAAGGTTTTCCCCCAGAAAGTGCTGGGGCACTGACCAGGCTCTCCAAGGAATGAGCATGGCTCTGAAGCTGCCAGAGCTCCAGGAGTGTTTGGACACCGCTCCCAGGGACAGAGTGGCATTGTTGTGGTGTCCTGAGCAGGGCTGGGAGTTGGACTTAGTGATCCTTGGGGTTCCTCACAAATCAGGATATTCCAGGATTCCAGCTGGGCTTCACCTTCCCAAGCCATGGCCACAGGAAGCAGTGCCAGTGCTGTAGCATTCCCTGGCTTCCAAGAAAAGGCTCCTGCCTCCCTTCCCTCCATTTCCCTTGGTTATTAACCAGCTCTGCTTTGCCTTTCCCAGACTCACTCCACGGGCATTCAACAGGGCCATTCAACAGGGCCGTGTCCCCGTCAGGGGTGGCACACAACGGCCTTTAGGACCCCTCCCAACCCAAATCACGCCGTGATTTCCCCAGCACCCCGGCGTTCCCCTCTGCCCTGTTTGGGGGCAGCAGTACCCACCACCCACCACCCATCCCCGCCCTCCCGCTGGGTACCAGTGATGCTCTGGCGAGCAATTCGCTGATTGGCTGCCCGGCAGCCAATGGGGAGCCGAGCTCCATGGCAACGGGGCCCTGTCGCCAGGAGCAACGGGGAGGGGGTGACTCAGGTCCCCCCATCCCCAGCGCGGCTGCGGAAAAGGCTCAGCACAGGGGAAAGTGGGGGCGGTGGGGTGGGCATGAAGCCCCTCGGGCTCTGCCGGGCCCTCTCCGTGCCCAGGGATTCTCCCTCCTCGGCCAGGGAAGAGCGGCTGGGACCATCCTGGCAATCAGGGACAGGTGCAACAAGAGGGTGGCATGGAAGGATTTGTTAATGTGACAAAAGCTGCTGAAACGGTTCCATCCTGAGCTCTGCTCAGGTAAAACATCACTGCACCAGCATGGCTGCCTGGGGTAGCCCCAGCATCCCTGGAAAAGTCTGTGGGCTTGGCTGGAATTCCGACAGGTAAAGAACCTTTGGAGCTCACTCCCCTTCCCTCCTGCTCCCAGTCAGCTCCCATTAGGACAAGCACCTGGTTCAGTGAGAAAGCCCCAAACCAGCAACACTCATCAACTCCAACTTCAAAGCCACTTCTCCTGAATTCTCTCCTTATTCCTTATTATCAGTTGGAGAAGGATTGAATTCCTCCCTCCTTTACAGTTCTTATAAAACCCAGCAAGATTCCCCCCAGGAGGCCGGACGTCTCTGCCCGCACAGTGCCCATGCTTAGTCATTGCTTTAAATCCTAATCTCCACCCCCACATGACATCAAATTCTGAAATTATGATGCAGATGGAAGGGTTTGACTCCAGGTGAAAAGGGGGGGAAATAACCTTATATGAACAAGGAGACAGGAAATGCAGGTGAGTCGAAGTGGATTCTGAAGAATCGGGAGGTTTCCTTGTGGAAAACATCTCAAAGCACAGCATCAGTTCAGGAGGAATAAAATACTCTGATATTTTGTTACCTCCCTCATCATCATCAAGGCAAGGACTAAACTCAGGAGAGGCATCAACTTGTTCTCACTCTGTTCCAGGAGTGTGACCAGGACTGCCAAAATAATTTCCATGTGATACCCAGGAATTGCATAAAGGTGGATAAAAGTTTTATAAGCATCAATATTTCTTCTTTTAGAAAGAAATTCCTCCCTGTGAGGGTGGAGAGATCCTGGCACAAGGTGCCCAGAGAAGCTGGGGCTGCCCCTGGATCCCTGGAAGTGTCCAAGGCCAGGTTGGAGCAACCTGGGATAGTGGAAGGTGTCTCTCCATGGCAAGGGGTGGAACGAGATGAGCTTTAAGGTCACTTTCCACCCAAACCATTCCAGGATTTCATATTCAAATCCCTTCTTTCACTTTCCTCCCCTTTCAAGCCCTCTCTGGTCCCACCTGAGCCACAGCCCCAGCTGTTCTCTGCTGCTCTTCAGCACTTTTTGGTACAAAAATCTCTGAAATATTTTGGAAAAACTTTGCTTCAATCTGATTTCCACATGTGGAAAAGCAAACACAGAGAATTCCTGCTACAGTTATCCTGTGCCACATCTCCCAGACACTGACAGGTTAACACTGGGAGAAAGGAAGCAACTGCACAAAACTCAAGGAGTTAAATGGTCCTAAGGAAAATTTCCCTAAGGAAAGCGGGGTTAAACAGTTTTAATTTCAAGTTGTCTGAGCCTGGAGCTCCCAGCACCAAGGGCCCTGCTCTCCCCTCAGGTAGGAAAAACGACATCACTGATTTGATGTTAGAAAGAAAGGGAACAGTGATCCTGCTGCTCTCTTTTCCTTTGATTTTTGGGAGCTGCTTTAGTCTGAGCAATAACCTTCTCACCTCTTGTTTCCAAAATCTGGGGGAGAAAAAAAAACACCCAAAACCAACACCAAAAGAACCCCAAATCCTTTAAAAAGTGAAGGATCATCAGTGCCACCGCCCTGGAGAACGAAGGGCTTCCTGGAGAAGGAAGTGCTGCTCCAAATGCAGCACTGAAGCTTTGTGGACAGTTCCTGAGGGTTCCTGGGCAGAACTACAGGAGAGAGGAAAGAAATGCAGGGTGAGAATCCCCTGCCACAGCTCCCTGCTCCATTTCACACCACTTCCCACTTCCTCATCACGAGCTATTCCTGTATTCATCCGAGGAAGCAGGGAACTGCGCCGGTGACGTCAAAGCAGTTTCCCAGCAACAATTAACAAGGGCTGTCCACCACAGGGGTTTCCTGAAAAGCGAGCAAGGAATTATCCACCTACTTTTCCACAGTGTCAGGATGTAAGAGGACAGCACTGAGCAGGGATTTTTTTTAACCCCTCCATGGCTCAGCAGAAATCCCTGATTTTTTTTTTTTTTTTCAGAGATCCTCAAGCAGAATTCCTCCCACCTGAGCCCATCCTGCACCAGAGGTACCGACCAGGAAAACATGGAAAATTCTTCTCCTGCTGGCACCTGCCCCTAGGCTGAGCCTGTGCCAGGCAGGAGCAGCAGCATTAAAAATCTGGATGAGGGAACAAGGAATTCCCTCACCTTCCTGAGCTGATCTGGCTGGCAAAGCACATCCCTAAAGTTTGTTTATCAGCTCCAAAGCATCCCAGCTCCCAGAAAATCTCCACGGGAGGAAGGCACAAGGCAGGAATGTTATCTGTATCCCTCTTCCTGCTCTCCAGCTGCTGCTCCCACTTTTCCCCATGACACAGAGCCACTCATCACACGGCAGACACAGGGTGTTCTCCAGTTGGGACCCAGAAATGAATTTGAACATAGGGAAAAAAAGAAAAGGGGAAATAATGATTGAAAGAAAAAAAACTCAACTTTATTTGTTGGCTGCCAGCAGAAGTTGAGATTGAGTGTGAAGTCTGAGGAGCAGGCAGAGAGATCCTGAGATCTCGAAACACAATCATCACACCTCAATCTCCCCCCCCAAAAAAACCAGCTCCCAGCACTAAATCTGGAATGAAGAGAGCATAACTTCTGGGGTGTTGGGCAAAACTGGACGATGGATGTGTGAGCTGGGGGGAAAGTTAACCCAACCTCCTGATTCCACTAAACTCAACCCAGTGAAGGGTTTAAATTAATTTAAAAATGGGGTTAATGTATCAGCGAACATGAGCCCCGTCGTACAGAACACCAAATTGCATAAGCCACCCCGAAAAACGTCACATGGCACGAAGCCAACTGAGTAGCCAACATTCCCCATCAACTAGCCAGCTGCAAACAGGTAAATCCATTAAAATATAACCCAACAAAAGAGCTGAGAAGGTTCTGCCTTTGCAAAACGACGGGAACTACCCAGGAACAAGCTGCAGATGCTTGGAGAACAAGGAGATTCCATGATGCTGTCAGGGGAACTCCTTAATGACATGGCAGAGCACAGGATGCCGGCCGGGGATTCCCTCTCTCCGTAGGTGCATCCTCGGCAGCACAAAAGGAGGAAGAGGAGAGCTCACCTCAAGCTCCCAAAGTCCTGACTGAGATCCCAGAGCCACATATTCATTTAGTCCAGCTCCATTTTTAATTAACCCCGTCCAGCAGCAGAAATTTTGGCACTTACTGACGGGAGAGGGGCACTGCCAGGTCCCCATCCCTGAAATATTCGCCCACATTTACGCCGCATTTTGCACCAAGGTGGGGAAAAGTCCGATCAATCTTTCTTTTCTCGAGCCCCGAATAATTAAAAGCTCCTTCTAAAAATAAACTCACCGTGGTGGTTCTGCACTCTGAGCACATCAGCTGTTTCCCGATTTCAACGGAGACTCCATGGCCACGAGCAGTTTGAGAGGAATTCTGCCAGGATAATCTCGCTCCCGGGAAGCCCCCGCCAGCTCTCCCGAATGAAAAAAAAAAATTTCAAAAAACCTCACTCGTGATCTTTGCGGCTGCTCCGGCGAGCTCGGGGCTCTGACAAGCAGCTCGGCAGCGGAGCAGATCCCAGCTGTTCTCCCAGGGATGTCAGCACAGCTCTGCCAACAGCCACATCCACACCCCCCTGCTGCTCTCCTGCAAATCTTCAATGGAGCTGCTGCCTCCGCGCAGCCCGAGACGCCGCTAAAGACGCAGCATCCGTCCCCTGCCGGCCCCGGAGCCACGAGGGGAGGGACCCGGGGGTGCTGCTGGATGGGGAGTTGGGTATGAGGCAGCAGCGTGTCCTGCAGCCAGGAGGGTCACCAGGTCCTGGGGGCATCAGGGCCACCATCACTGGATGGTGAGGGAGGGGATTGTCCCACTCTGCTCTGGGCTGGGGCAGCCTCACCTCCCAGTCCTGGGGCCAGTCTGGGCATCACGAGGTGGAAAAGGTCTAAAGATACTGGAGAGCGTTCAAAGGAGGGACAGAGGAATGGGGAAAGGTCTGGAGGAGCTGCACAAAGAGCAGCTGAGGGCACTTGGCTTCTTCAGCTGGGGGAGACTGAGGGGAGACTCCTCGGGGGTTGCAGCTTCAATTTCTGCTCCCTGTGACCAGGAACAGGACCCCAGGGAATGGCTGGAGTTGTGTCAGGTTGGGTATCAGGAAAGGTTCTTCCTCCAGAGGGTTCAGGCACTGCCCAGGCTCCCCAGGGAATGGTCACAGCCCCGAGGCTGCCAGAGCTCCTGGAGTGTTTGGACACTGCTCCCAGGGATACACAGGGGTGGGATTGTTGGGGTGTCTATGCAGGGCCAGGAGTTGGGATCAGTGATCCTTCAGGATCCCTTCCAACTCAGAATATTCCATGATTCCATTACAAAAAAGGGATAGCAGATACTGCCCACGGCATCAGCAGCCTCCAGAAGGATTCACACGCATGGAAAACACTTCACACCTGCCCAGGTAGGTCACAGCCAGCCTTGCTCCACTCCTGTCACTGCTGCCATAACTTTTCTGAGGAGTTGTTTTGTTAATGGTTTCATTTCAATTCAGTTATGTCTTTTTCTTGCTCATTTATTGGTGATTAAATATGGAGAGATAGAAAACAAGAAATGCAAACACCCCCAGAGAAGTTTGAAACCTTTCACTTGTTTAAATTTTCCCCAGAAAGGGGTTTTCCACCCCAGACCTGGCGATTCTGCAGGCACAGAGGCTGCAATGACGTCTCCTCTCCACATCCCATGGATGGAAAGTGGGAGAGAAAGGAATTATGAAGGATAAAGAGACAAAAGTCACCTGCAATACTATTGCAGTGTTGTCAAAGGTCTCAATTAATCTGCACCTTGGAATGCAAAGGCTCCAGGGATGTTGCACAAGATTTTCCAAAATCAAAAGGTGCAAGGAAGACAGATCCAAAGGATCCAAGTTCCTTTTATGTCTGCCACTTCAAGTTTTTTCCCTTTCGATTCTGCAAAGAAGTTTTACAATGAAGGTACCCGGACAAGAAAACCAAACCTTGACCTCACAGGCTCTTTGAGAAATAGGCACCAGTGTCTGAGCAGGGTGAGGAGGACAAGGGGCTTCAACTGAGCTCAGTCTAAGGTGGATGAGGGTCCTCAACTGAGCTCAGTCTAAGGAGGATGAGAGGCCTCAGCTGAGCTCCCTGCAGCAGCCCAACAGCTCACTACCAGCTTTTACCCCCTTCTTAATCCATCTCTTTGGGAGTTGGTTATTCCTGGCACCTAAGAATAGGTCCCCTGGAGCGTTAAACCTGGAGTTCTGAGGTTTGAAGCAGCTCCAGGAGATATTTTCCAAGTGAAGAAGTGACAGAAAGAGGCAGAGGAAGCATTCCCAGGGCAAGGATCACTGCTCCACACAGAGCCTTCAAATTCCCCCAAACTCAGTGAAGCCACAGCTTTATTTTGCTAAGGAGCATCCTGTGGTCAGAGGGAGTCTCAGGATTATTAAGGATGGGTGCTGGAGCCCTGCAGTGGCTGTACAAGGAGAAAACTCAGAATGCTGCCCTTCCCTTCTCCCAGATCTCCCTGTTTTCAAAGAACATCAGCTTCAGACCCTCTGTCGAGGCTCCACTGTCTGTATCTAAAGGAGGAAGAAAAGCAGCTCAGTGAGAGCCTGCAGAGCTGATCTCTGGCTTTTGGGCAGGTGGATCAGCAGATTTTGGAATGTGAAAGCCTCCAGTCCCAGGACATGAGCACCAGACAGCACAGGTGCAGCCTCCTGCAGGCTCATCCAGCTCTTCCCAAAATCCCCGTCCATCACTGCCGGCCAGCAGCATTTCATCCTCATGGAGCACAGCGTGTGCAGGAGGATTTCCTGAGCTGCATCCCTCTCCTACATAGGAGACAGCAAGCCCTGGGAGGAAGGAGGATGAGGATGAAGAGTGAATCAGTGTGGACAAAGCACCACAGAGCAGCTCCTTCCTCTCAAACTGAGAGCCTTCAGCTCTGGAATTGCAGCCACATGGTGAAACTGGGTCAGGGAAAGCAAGGACAGGGAGGATGCAGCAGTTCCAGGTATTGCCGGTGCCCCCGGCTGGCAGGGAAGCTGCCAGTGCCCAACAGTCACAGGGAGGAGGAAACGAAGGGAAAAGCAAGGAGACATTCCCTCCTTCCCTGGCAGACACGTATGGACGAGCCCAGGCTCTGTCTGCCAGCCCAGCTCCCATGGAGAGGAAATGTGGCAATTAGGAAGTGGATAAATTCCATTAGAAGAGGGAAAAGTCAGGAGTTGTGACACTAAACCAGTGGGGTGGCACTGGTGCAAGTCCCCACCAGCAGCCAGGACTGGAATCTCCCAGAGGCAGACAGTGGCTGGAAAGGGAGGAGAGCTTTCCCAAGGGAATTCCATACATCCATGGATCTACCCAGAGCAGAGAACTTCCCTGACCCCTTGGAAAGGGGGAAAACCCCAAATCTGGGCCAACCTCACATCTCAGCCTCAGCCCCCACAGCACCACGGGGACGAGGGAGAGGAAAATCCCTCAAGGAGCTGGATCTCAGCTATTCTTTGGGATGGACCTGACCTTGCTCAGGATCCAGCAGCAGCTGCCATTCCCAGCATTAATTACTGGGATGCACAGGTTGAACCACGCTCCAGACAGCATCTGCTTCCAAGGACACGAGGAGCACACGGACTGCAGGGAAGAGCTGGAGATGGAGAGGCTGCCTGGTGTGACTCAACATCAGGTGCTGCCAGGTACCAGAGAGGACACAGAACATTTGGACAGACACCACAGAACCACACAGCGAGCCAAGGACCTTCCCAAGTCCTCCATGCCCACACTCTGATTCCGTGTTTCCCTCGGCACGTGCGCCGAGGTGACGCTTCGCGGGGCTGGAACCGTTCTCCAGGCAGCACAGAGAATTTTAATTCCACTTTCTATTTTAAAAAGGGCCTTTCCATTCAAACCTGGCTCAGCTGTGGATTCATTAGCATGGCAACCACTCCTTCCCTGTCTGTCCCAGCATCAAACACCTGCAGATCCAGAGGGTCCAGGCCTGGCCTGAGACCCCTTGACCCCTCCAGCCCCTCTCCAAGGCGGACCTGGCGTGGTTTGACATGAACCAAATCTGTCAATGGCTCAAGACAGACACGTGGGCAGCAGCGAGCAGGGAAAACGTAGCACGCTCCATTCAGCTCCAATCCCTGATAAATAATTCAGGAAGAGAAATGCCGCAATACAGAGCCCAGCAAGATTTAAAAATAGACCATGCGCCGCTCCAGAGGAATGGAGGGAAGGAGAGGGGTGGCAGGAACGAGAGCACGAGGGGTGCCAGCACCCTGGGGTGGCTCCACACCCTGACTCCCAGCACAGGTGTCCACATTCCCTTTTAACTGGGAATTTAACCCAATTATTGTTAACACAGCAGCAGCATTCCTGGCTGGATCCTCTCCTGGATCAGAGCCCTGCAAGGAGGTAGAGTCCCAAAAAATGAACCCCAGCAGGAGGAAGGATGGAGGTGGGAGCCACCCCAAATCCAGCTGCAAGTAACCCAGGCACTTCCATTCATCACCCATAACACCACAACTGTCCAAACACTTCCACCTCAAATTATATCTAAATATAGATAATTTACAAAATATATAAACATACAATATAGCTATCAAACCCATTCAAAATATCATCACACAAACACACTCCCAGTCAGGCAACAAGCAGAAAACTGTCGTCACAGGATTCCATCGCCCTCCCTGCATCCTAAAAAAACCCCAAACCCACCCAACTTTGTGCTACCCTAAAATATCCGACTCTCTGAACAGTGTAGGTGTCACCTGTATTTTCATGACGGGAATTAGATCACAGAAAGGATGTGGGAAGATCAGCTCCTTCCACCTGTACCAAACACTTCCCATTCTCTATTAATTATTAATTAGCCTCAGCCAAAGGTACAGCCCATTTATCCCAGTTTGCCACTGGGATGCTCTAAAGGAATAATAATTTTTAAAAAATGGGCTTTCCAGGTTTTGCAGGAATACTTTGCCAGATGGCTGCGTTCTCCCCTCCGCTCTCAGCTTCAAAAATAGCTCCAGAAAGACACGGATTTTTCCCTGCTTCCTCACGAGCAACGATCCTGGCTTCCCAAGGGCTTGTGAGATGGAAAACTGCCACTAATAAGAAGATACAGAGTGAGTTTTGATAAGGAAAAATAAAATTGCATCATGGTTAGGTAATTAAAAACCTAATAACTCCGGACTTAGAGGCTTTCCCTAAATATTCTCGAGTTTTCCCAACAAACATGAAAATAAATATAGGGAAGACATGGAAACAGCTACTGTGAGGAGACTCTGACAGGACACCAAAAGTCTCAAAAAAGCTGCTGGTCAGCGAGGAGATGGAGGAGAAACTCCCAACGCTCCCACTAGTGGCAAGACAAGACTCCTGCAATCCAGAATCCACACAGAATCCATCCCCAGACTGCTCAGAAGCTGGGAATACCCACAAGGATGACGGGGGCTTGGAATGAGATGAGCTTTAAGGTCCCTCCCAAGCCAAAACATCCCGGGATTCCAAAATTCCCTGGTGAAAGGGAGTTGCTCTCACAAGCCCAGCAAATCTGCTGCTGAATCCTTCCCAGTCACATTCCAGGGGGAATTTAGGATTTTTCCTTGCTCTGGGAAGCTCTGTCATGCCTTGAACACCCTCAGTGTGAGCGGTTCATGTCCATCCAGGTAGTGCCAAGGAGAACAAATGCTTCCAGAAATGCCATCTCCCTGTCTGAAGCCAACCTAGGGGAGAGCTGGGAAAAGAAAACCCCCCAAAAAATTTGGGATACAGACATATTTAAATAGAGAGAGCAGGCTGGAGAAATCAAGAGGTCATAGAAGCAGGACACAAACACCTCAGCATTCCCCACGTTCTGGATCTTTCCTTTTCCCCACTTTTTCCCCATCCAGGGTCAAATCCCAACAGGATTGGGCTCAAAGCTCCTGGTGCTTTGAACACAGGGAAGCAGGCAGCACAAAATCCCATTTCTTTATGGAATTTCCTGCCTGAAACCTCCCCAAGAGAGGTCAGCTTCCAGGATAACACCTTCCCAAACAAAGCGGATTTTGTGTCTAAACTCAGCTAAGGAGAAATTAATTCCTCAAAGGAAAAAAAAAAAAGATGTCAAAGCAAGAGGAAAAAATTTAAAAACTTCGTTAGAAAACCCTTAAAGGAGCTGCTGGCAGAGTGGGCTGGGCCTGCCCACATTCAATCATCCCCGAAATTCTCCGGGAAGCAGCGGTGACTCAGCCTGCGGCACACAGACAGCTCCGTGCTCCTGGATTTGGATGGAAATGCCCTTGCCAGGAACCCCTGGATCCACAACCCTGGGAAATCCCACGAGGGAGGCCCCAACCTGTGCCCACACCCCTCACCTGGACTGCAAACCCAGGCAGGGATGGATCCCTGCTCATCCAAGGGAAGATGGAGGAGGGTTGGAGGGGAGGGAAACTCACTCAGGTCCTTGAGTTCAACGAGGCCAAGTGTTGAGTGCTGCATTTGGGTCACGACAACACCGTGGAACACTCCAGGGTGGGGGAAGAGGGGCTGGAAAAGGCTCTGCAGGTGTATCCAGGTGTGCCCAGGATGGCACCTGGGCTGTCCCAGCCATGGGGACAGGGATTGTCCCCCTGTGCTGGCACTGCTGAGGTCCCTCCAGTGCTGAGTCCAGTTCTGGGCCCTCACAGACACATGGAGGGGCTGGAGCAGCAGGAGAAGGGTCTGGAGAAGTCCTGAGGGAGCTGGGAAAGGGGCTCAGCCTGGAGAAAAGGAGGCTCAGAGGGGAATTTTCACCCCACAACTCCCTAAGGGGAGAGTGGTGCCAAGTGGGGTCAGGCTCTGCTGTCAGGGAACACCAGGACAACAGGAAACAGCCTCAAGCTGCGCCAGGAGAGGTCCAGGACGGACACCAGGAGGGATTTGTTCACGGAAAGAGTGGTCAAGCATTGTCAGGTTGTCAAGCACCATCGGGTCTGCCACTTGTCCCACAGAATTGTGGAATCACTGATGTTGGAAAAGCCCTGCAACACCACGGAATCCAAGATGTGACCAATGCCCACCAGAGCCCTGAGTGCCACATTCAGCCCTTCCTTGGACACCTCCAGGAATGGAGACTCCAAACCGCCCCTGGGCTGCACCTTCCAATACCTGACCACCCTTTCCATGGAAAAATTCCTCCTGATGTCCAACACAAACCTCCCCTGGTGCAACTTGAGGCCGTTTCCCCTCGTCCTGTCCTTGTGGCCTGGGAGCAGAGCCAGGCCCCACCTGGCTGCACTCTCCTGTCAGGGACTTGTGGACAGGCAGAAGGTCCCCCCTGAGCCTTCTCTTCTCCTACAGCTCCCTCAGAAGTTCTCCAGACCCTTTTCCTGCTGCTCCAGCCCTTCCCAGGCTCCACTGTCCTTCTCCAGATACGCTCCCAGCACCTCGAGGTCTCTGACCTCTCTAAGTCTTTACCAAACACCAACAGGCACTTCCAAAATCCCTTAAAAAAAGGATTCAGACCAAAGTAGGAATTGAATCCACCTGTCCCACACATTTCTTTCCTCCCAACATCCCCCTCCCTGCCAGGGCTGCCACAAACACGGACACCAACATCTCCTGCTGTTTATTCCCTTGGGGAATGGATCTGCTGTGAGTTCTGCCCCTGCAGCCATGGTGAGAGGCTCAGGATCCTCTCAACAGCCATTAAAGCATTTTAACACGGGTTTCAACCTCTGCTGGAGCCTTTGGATCCAGCCACAAATGGATATTTGGGAAGAATTTAAGGCGAGAAAAGCACCTTGGCAAGGGAAGCACCAGTGGCTCCAAATATTGCCAAGATCAATTTATGGAGTTTCTCTTTAGCAAAAAAAAAAAAAAAAAAAAAAAAAAAGGCCTTTGAAAAGCCTTCAAGGTGCCAAGCTGTGTTCCCTGCCTCTGGCTGCACCTCCTGCTCCAATTTATGAGGGAATAACCCACTGAGTGACCCAAACTTGCTGCACTGGAGTGACTGAGGAGGGAGAAGAAAGTTTGGATTTGGACCTCTCCCTCTTTGGTGCCCCTGGGGCAGCCACTTCCCCCTTGAGAACAACTAAAAACCAATCAATTTATTCAAATGAGCGCTGATCTGGCTCTAATTGAATATTAAACGAGATAACTGAGGTGAACTGCAGAGGTGTACAGAGAGAGAGCAGGGCTGGGAGCAGTGGTTTAGGCACCTCAAAGGGGTGATTTAGGCTCCTTCTCCCCCCAAAACCAGGGGTTTGGAATAGCAGCACTGCCACGACCTTAAATTTAGCAACACAAATGGCAGCAGTGCTAAAAGGGGAACTCGATTCCAACGGGGGATCCGGTGTCACAGCCAGCACCAGGGGTCCTGAGGAACAGCTGGAAGGAGGGACTGGATGTGGATTATTCTCCAGTGCTCTCAGGGGGCCTGAGGGGCTGCTTTTCCCTGCGGAATTCATCCATCTGCACAGCAGTTCCCTTCCCATTCAGGTCAGTTCACCTCTAATCAGGGAATTCTGGAATGGGTTTGGGTTGGAAGGCATTTTAAAGCTCACCCAGTTCCACCCCACCTTGCACTGTCCCAGCTCCAAGGTCTGTCCAACCTGGCTTTGGACACTTCCAGGGATCTGGAATTCCTTCCAACGCAGGGCAGACCACCAGGAACAAACAATTCCTGTGAGACTGAGCACTCCCCACCCCAGCAATCAGCAGAATCCCAAACCTTTAATCTACACTTTCCCAGGGATTACAGCTATGTGGAATTCCCACTCTGGACCTGGTTTGCTGCAAATCCACTTCGTTCTTCCCAACACCTTTTTGTCAACACTGCAGAATCAGAAAAGTATTCCAGGAACAGAGCTCATGGAAGAGCTCCTGTGTCCCTGAGTTGATCCACACCAACATTAAGAGGATCCCTACAGCAACAGGTCAGGGGGATTAGGCAGAGGTAAATCAGCTCCCAGGATTAGGAACCACCACAGGGAGATCTTGGATGATGGGAAGGAGGTGGAGCCCACGTCAGGTTTGAGCCAGGGCACCAAACTGGAAGCCAGGAATTTTAAATTCTTCAAAGAGGCAAAAGTGTTCAGGAATGAACAACAAGGATTCTGCTGATGGTCCTTCCCACAACCGACCAGCTCCATCAGAAGCTCAGAAGCATAAACTTCTACCAGCACATTTCAAACAGACCTGAAAACGTTTTCATTAACACTTTAATTAACATCAGCTCACCCATGACACCTCTCGCCAGGGGACAGAAACAACTTTAACCCTCAGCTCAAATTCCTACAGGTACCAAAACCAAAATCCCAGGGAGGATTTAAAGTTCCAGGGCTGGAAACACTGAAAAAAACCCCAACGAAACCACCTTTCCATGAATCCCATCAGCGCAGACCCTCTGGACCCCTCCAAACCAGCACCTTCCCACTTGTTGGGAGATCCCAGGAGCGGGAATCATTTCCAGGAAAAGCATTTCAAAGCAAAGACGTTGTCCATGAGGACACCAGAACATCGCACGGCGCTTCCCAGCCCCTAAAGCGCCTTGGGCTCTTCTCCCACCTGTGGCTCTGGGCGAGCCGAGCCCGGGCACTGCCGGTTCTCCGCACCCGGTG
>VZSR01001731.1:229017-242154 GCA_013398615.1 Brachypodius melanocephalos
CTCGTCCTGCTCCTGTGGTGGCTTCTCCTGCTCCTGTCCTTCGTGTCAGCCCTCGGGGGTCTCGGGGCAGGACAGGGACCAGGGGGGTGGGAATGGATGGGCGCAGGATGGTGGCCCTGGATGGAGATGGAGTTGGGGGGCAAGACAAGGATCGTAAGTGGGAATGGAGTGAGGAGGACAGGACGGTGACCAGGGGGTTGGGGTGCTTTGGGGGCAGAATGGTGGCCCTGGATGGGGGCGGGACCTGGCTCGGGGCAGGACCCCACAGGCAGGGATCGACGGTGGGCTGGGCCGAGCCCCGTGGCAGGGGCGCGATGCGTGGGTGGGACAGGGCAGGGTGGGGACCCGCGGGCAGGGTGGGGACCCACGGGCAAGGCAGGGCTGGGTGGGACCTGCAGATCCTGGAGAATCCCTGGGAAGGGAGGAGTAGGGAGCCAGCTCTGGTCCTTGGCCCGGGAATGGTTCCGGCTGTGCCTCGCTTTTCCATTTCATCGAATCCCAGAATCCCGGAATGGTTTGGGTTGGAAGGAACCTTCAAGTCACGTTCTGACCCCTCACCGTAGGCAGGGACACCTTCTACTATCCCAGGTTGCTCCAAGCCCCGTCCAGCCTGGACTTGGACACTTCCAGGGATCCAGGGGCAGCCACAGCTTCTCTGGGCACCCTGTGCCAGGGCCTCACCACCCTCACAGGGAGGAATTCCTTCCCAATATCCCCAAATCTTCTCTATTTTAGTTTAAAACCGGTCCCGGGGAGCGGGGTCCCGCGTGCTGCGGCGCCCCCTGGCGGCCAAACCCAACCTCTTCCCACCACTCCCCCCCAGGTCCCCGCGTCGCCCCCCGGGCCCCGCCGCCACCCCGATGTGCCCCTGAGACACCCCCGGGCCCCACCGCGACATGTTCGACCCCACGGGACCCCCAGCCGCCGGCTACAGCGAGCACTGCTGCCTTCATCCACCCCACGGACCAGCCCCCGCTGCCCCGGGACCACCAGGTGGGTCATGGTGGGGGCTCCAAGCTTCGGATCCATCCCCCCCCCCGAGGTCAGGGGTGCTCCGGGGGTCCCTCTCCCACACCCACGTCACCTGTCCTCCTTCCTGTAGGACTTGATTTCCCCGTGTGCCATCAGCCCGGACACCGCGGGTATGGGCTGGCACCAGGAGCTGACCACCCTGGTGATGGTGAGTCTCCGGTTTTGGAGGGCCGTGGGGCAGGGGGGATTCTCTCTGTTCTAAATCCGAAGCCAACTGGCACACTCAGGGCACTCCTCCAGCCTCCAAACACCAGCTGTGTGTCCTTGGGGTGTCCCCAGCCTGCCAGGACCACGCTGAGGGCAGCACCACCCGCTCTGCCCTCCCAGGCTCCCGGTTCTCCACGCCCCGTGGTGCAGGAAAGCTGGGGAAGAAGCGGGCGCTGTCCATCTCCCCCCTGTCCGACTCCAGCATCGACCTGCAGACCGTGATCCGCACCTCTCCCAACTCCCTCGTGGCCTTCATCAACTCCCGCTGTGCCTCTGCTGGTGGCTCCTACGGGCACCTCTCCATCAGCACCATCAGGTGGGCACCTGCCCTCAGCCCCCTGCGAGCCTGACTGGCAGCTGGGTGCCCACTCCCACCTTGGGGAGCAGGGTGGGGTGGTGGGGAAGGGAAGGTTGGGATCCCTGGCTCGGCAGACATCAGTCTTGTCCCCTGCTGGTGTCACCTGCTCGTTCCTCTGGTCTCCACAGCCCATCCCTGGGGTACCAGAGTCCACCTGGGCAGCAGAAGGGCCAAGGCCACCTGTACACGCCTCCCCCAGCTTGCAGCTCCCACGAGCTGCCCACGCGGCCGGGGCTGCTGCACCACCCACCCGCCCGTGGGGCCCTGAAACACTGCCAGGTACGGGGAGTTATCCGTGGGAGAGGGATCCATTTGAAAGGGATCCGTGTGGAAAAGGATCTGTGTGAGAGGAATCCGTGTGGAAAAGGGATCTGTGTGAGAGGGATCTGTGTGAGAGAGATCCCTGTGAGAGGGATCTTTGTGAAACAGGATCCCTGTGAAATGGGATCTTTGTGAAACAGGATCCCTGTGAGTGGGGTTCCATGTAAATCGGGATCTGTGTGAGCTGTGATTCCGTGTGAGCTGTGATTCCGTGTGAGTCGTGCTCCGGGAGCCATCTCCATGCTGACCCCTTCCCAATTCCCCTGCCTCGGCAGCAGCTGAAGCTGGAGTGGAGCCTGAGCAGCCCCCTGAGTGCCAAATTCCCAGAGGAGCGATCTGAGGGTGACATCTCCAGCCCAGCATCCACGGGCACCCAGGTACACCCCAGGCTGTGAGACCCCCTCACATCCCCACGCTCCCAGCACCGCTCCTGGAGGGTCACACCTGGGAGTGCTCACCTGCCCGTGCTCCCCCCCCAGGACCCCTTGCTGGGCATGCTGGATGTTCGGGAAGAGCTGGAGAAGGAGGATGGGAAACCCGAGTGTGAGGCTGTGTATGAGACCAACTGCTACTGGGATGGCTGTGCCAAGGAGTTTGACACCCAGGAGCAGCTGGTGCACGTGAGTCGTGTGGTGTTCCCACCCCAAAAGGGTGTTCCCACCCCAAAAAGCTGCCCTCAGGCTGCTGGGCAACATCCCCCTGGATCAAGGCATGATTCCTGCTCCCAGTTCCCAACCACCTGCCCTGAGAGCTCACCATGATGCTGGAAGTTCCCTCTCGGGAAGGGAGGGATGTGCATCTCCCAGTTCTCCTCAGCCACTGGTGCTTCCAGACTCCCTCCTTTGCTCCAGCTTTCCTTCCTCCAACTCTCCTATATCCCCCTGACCATCCTTCGGACCACCTTGACCCCTCTGGCTGCTCTTGATGCTCCCAGAATATCCCTCAAACATCCCTTGTGTTCTTTACCTTCTCCAAACATCACCTGACCTGCTCTCCCCCAAACTCTGGTGTCTCCAGTTGCCATCCTGGTCCCTCTCTGTCCCTTTCTCCCACCCCAGTGTGTCCAAGTCCTCTCTCAATCTCTCCATACCCCTTTCCTCCCATGATATTCCTGTACTTCTCTGTCCTTTGTCCCCCTCCCCAGCGCCACCAGTGACGCTTCACGCTCCTCTCCCTCCTCAGCACATCAATAATGAGCACATCCACGGGGAGAAGAAGGAGTTTGTGTGCCACTGGGCAGCGTGTTCCCGGGAGCAGAGGCCCTTCAAGGCTCAGTACATGCTGGTGGTGCACATGAGGCGTCACACGGGAGAGAAACCCCACAAGTGCACGGTGAGATGCCAGAAATTCCTCAAAAATGCTGGGAAAAGGAGGGGGGACAGGGGACAGCGTGAGAAGGGGTACAAGTGTAGCAGTGTGGAGTCCGTGGGGCGGCAGAAGTGGGTGGGCAACATGCAATTGTGGAATGGTTTGGGTTGGAGGGACCTTAAAGCTCATCCCATCTCACCCCCTGCCATGTTTAGGGACATCTTCCACTATCCCAGGCTGCTCCCAGCCCCATCCAACCTGGCCTTGGACACTTGGACACTTCCACCCTGTGCCAGGGCCTCCCCACCCTCACAGGGAGGAATTTCTTCCCAACATCCCATCTAAACCCAGAGTCACATCACCCCAACGCTGCCCCGTGCTTTGGAATTATGTTCCTGAATTTCAGTCAGGGTGAGAGCTGGGTGACTGAGCCATTCCCAGTTTGTGATTTCCCTGTGGGGACGCCCTGAGGGGCTGCCATGGACAGGGACACAACGAGGTGGCACAACTCCGGGGTGAAGGGCTGTGTCACAGTGTGAGGACACACCTGAGGGGGACAGGTGTGGTGGGAGGTGAGATGTGTGTCCGTGGCAGACGTGCCAGGGGTGTGTGGGGTGTGTGATGACGCTGTCCAAGGCCTGGTGACGCTGTGTGACACGTCCCAACCCTGCCCCACCGCAGTTCGAGGGCTGTAACAAAGCCTATTCCCGCCTGGAGAACCTCAAGACCCACCTGCGCTCGCACACGGGTGAGAAACCCTACGTGTGTGAGCACGAGGGCTGCAACAAAGCCTTTTCCAACGCCTCCGACCGCGCCAAGCACCAAAACCGCACCCACTCCAACGAGGTACAGCCCCACCCTGTGCATCTGGATCATTCCTGCCCTCTGAGAACTCCCCACATCCCTGAGTTTTGCCCCTGGGTGCCCCAACTCTCTGTTTTCCCGCTCTAAATACCTCTTTCATCACCAGCATTCCCCCTGGGATCCTTTTACCCCGCTCTTGGGGAGCTCCCTCCTTCCTCTGCCTTCCTGAGCTCTCCCCAGCACCCACCGTGTCCCCTCCACGGGGACTGACCTGCTTTAATGCCACCCTCAGCTCTCTCCGGAGGGTGACAAGGGGGTGTCGTGGAAGCCTGGGAATTACCTGGAACAGATCAAAGCTTCCCTACACAGAGGGAATAAACCTGAGACCTTGGGAGGTGGGACATTAGGGAGATGCTAATAGAGTTGGTTCAAGACTTTAGACTTACAAGGTCAAGCCCCAGCCCTATAAGCAAGTTTGGACACCTGCCGCCAGGTAAAACCCTATAAAATGCCTGGTCTTTGGGTGCTGCCTGCAGTCAGATGCATTAAATCCTTTCTCTGAGCTTTCCATTGTACCCATTTTGTTCATTAGCCACGTGCAACCCAGCCAAACCGGGACTGGGGGTCACGGGGATCCCCGTCACGACAGGGTGAGGTTATTTTTGGGGAGGGGGGCTGCAGTCGGGGCTGACCCCCTCCCTCCTCCGTGCCTGCTGTTTTTCCCGGGGGCAGAAGCCGTACGTGTGCAAGATTCCCGGCTGCACCAAGCGTTACACGGACCCCAGCTCCCTGAGGAAACACGTCAAGACCGTGCACGGCCCCGACGCCCACGTCACCAAGAAGCACCGGGGGGACGTGGGGCCGGGCCGGGTGCTGCCCACCCCCAGTGCCCCCCCGGACATGAAGCAGGAGAAGGATGCAAACGGCCCCAGCGAGGCTCGGAAGGACGACGGGAAACTCCTGGTGCCTGAGCTGGCCTTGGTGAGGAGCTGGAGGAAGGAGGGAGGGTTTGGTGTCCGAGTGTTAGGACAAGAGGAAGCAGCCTCAAGCTGTTCCAAGGGAGGCTTAGGTTGGATATTAGGGAAAATTTCTTTGTTGTCGGGCAGTGGAATGCGTGGAATAGCAGCTACACCATCGAAAAAAATCACACTGCTACAGGAATGGGCTGCCCAAGGTGGTGGCGGAGTCACCATCCCTGGTGAAGTGTCCAAAAAACTCTGGGGTGTGGCACTTGGGGACGTGAACGTGGCAGTGTTGGGTTAATAGTTGGACTCAGCGATCTCAGAGGCTTTTCCAACCTTCACAATTGGTGCAGGGCATCTTCACACCCAAGTAGATGTTTCCAGATAAGGAAAAGGGTTTCAGTTTCACCTCGAGACTTTTAAGGAAGGAAAACCAGAATCTTCCATGCTTTTCTTCCTGTGGTTTGCTCAGTGCTGAGAAAAAGGCACCTGTTGGTCTCTGTAGCTGTTCCTCAGAAATTTAGCTATTTCCTGCTTGGTGGTTTGCCAAAAGCCCTCCTAAAACATTAAGAAGGAGCACAGAGGTGCTCAGGTGTTTTTTGGGGTGTCTTAGCTGGTGCTACAGATTTCTCTGCACCGTGCCTGGCTTTTGTGTCACTTGTTATTTTCTCATTTATTAAAACCTTTTGCTTTTAATAAAAGCCTGATGAGCCATCTCGCAAATTATTTTAAGCCATTTTTGAGAGGCGCTGGACGCCCTCAGAGAGTATTGAAACGTCTGGCTCGGCCAGAACTTCGATGCTGAGAATTTCAAACTGAATTTCGTCATTTTTTTGCAACGATGATCCCAAGTGTGCCCTGGGTACCTGACCCCCTTTTTCCTTTGGCCGTGCTCTGCTTCTCCCCAGAAGCCTCAGCCCAGCCCGGGTGGGCAATCCTCGTGCAGCAGCGACCACTCTCCCCTGGGCAGCACCACCAACAACGACAGCGGCGTGGAGATGGCAGGAAACGCCGGCGGCAGCTACGAGGACCTGTCCACGCTGGAGGACGTGGTGCCCGGGGAGCCCATGGGCACCTCGGGGCTCATGGCACTCCACAAGCTGGAGAACCTCCGCATCGACAAACTGAAGCAGCTGAGGAAACCGGCGGCTTCCAAGGGGCTGAACCTGCCGCCCATCCCCGGAGCTGGTGAGAGCAGGGTGCTTCTCCAACTGGGATGTGGGGCCTGGCCCGTGGGAAGGGTGTGGAGAGGTCTGGTTGGCAGCCAGAGGTTTCCAAGCCTTGCTGGTGGTTAGAAGCGGACCCCAAAATCTGGGGAAACCTCAGAGACCTAAAGGAGTTCTCCAAGAGAATTGGAGAGGGATTTTGGACAAGGGCCTGGAGTGCCAGGGCAAGGGGGAAGGGCTTCATGTTGGAAAAGAGGGGAGGGTTGGGTGGGATATTGGAAGGAATTCTTCTTCCCTGTGAGGGTGAGGAGGCCCTGGCACAGGTTGCAGCCAATCCCAGTTTGTGGTTTCCCCGTGGGGACGCTCTGAGGGGCTGCCATGGACAGGGACACAACGAGGTGGCACAACCCCGGGGTGAAGGGCTGTGCCACGGTGTGAGGACACACCTGAGGAGGGCGGGTGTGGTGGGAGGTGAGATGTGTGTCCATGGCAGACGTGCCAGGCGTGTGGGATGTGTGATGGTGTGATCCAAGGCCTGGTGATGGTGAAGCTGTGGCTGCCCCATCCCTGGAAGCATCCAAGACCAGACTGGAGCAACCTAGACTAGTGGAAAGCGTCCGTGCCCATGGCAGGGGGTGGAACTGGGTGGTCTTTAGGATCCCTCCCAACCCAAATCATTCCAGGATTCCACGATTTTTCCAACCTAAATGAGATTCTGCCCGTCTTTATTGCCACCCCCTCCCGGTCCTCGCAGGCTCTAACCATGGAAGAGCCACATCCCAGCTCTGGAGGTGGCTCCTATCCCTTCTCTGACATTGCCACGCTCTATCCCGGGCTAACTCCTCCTTCTGTCCCTCAGGCCTGCCCAGGGAGGTGTCGGGCATCCCGGTGCCACCCCCAGCCTCTCACCGGCGCATCGCGGAGCTGTCGGCGGCAGAACTTGGCCTGGCAGCCCTTGGCGAGCGGCGGAGCAGCGGCACCAGCACCGTCAGCTCTGCCTACACCGTCAGCCGCCGTTCGTCCCTGGTGTCCCCGTACCTGGCGGGGCCGTGCCCGGGCGGCGAGGCCGGAGCGATTCCCGGCGGGACGTGCCCGGTGGACGGCTACGATCCCGTCTCTCCGGACGAGTCGCGACGCTCCGGCGACGCCGGCGTTTGCGGGGGGCTGCCGGGGGTGGGCAGCCTGACCCCGGCACAGCGTTACCGCCTCAAAGCCAAATACGCCGCGGCCACGGGCGGCCCCCCGCCCACCCCGCTGCCCAGCGTGGAGCAGGTGGGCGCGGGTGGCCACGGGGGAGTGCCCGGGGGCTACCCCGCACCTCGCTGCGTCGCCAATGGATTGTTGAGAAGGCACAGCTCCAATGACAATCCCGCTTACCCAGGCAGCGTCCCTGCTCACCTGATGCCTCGTCACAGCGTGCGACGGGCGAGTGACCCAGCCCGGACGGTGGCCAAGGCTCCGGCCGTGCCCAGGGTGCAGCGGTTTAAGAGCGTGGGGAATGTGAGCGTGCCAGGAGCGGGCAGGACAGCGCTGCAGCCCCTGGGCGGCTCCGAGGCCAACCTGCAGCGCCACGGCTTCTCCCCACGCCCCCCCAGCATCACCGAGAACGTCTTCCTGGAGAGCATGGGGGGTCCTGGCCCCGAGTCCGGCCTGCTGGAGATGGATCAGTACCTGGGCTATCCCGAGGAAAGCTTCTCTTGCCAGGGCACTGGTGTGGAGCTCCAGGGTGGCATCTACGGTGCTCACCGGACCATGGTGGGGACACACGGGGACATGGAGGAGGGGCTGCTGCAGCCCGAGTTCTCCCTGCCGCAGTGCCAGATGAACCAGCGCTTCCCCAGTTTGCCTGCTGGGAACGGGGCCATGCCGGAGCCCTGGGATGGGCCCCACCAGGGCGTGCTGGAGATGAGCTCCAGGCAAAGTGTCGGTGCTGCAGCTCCCACCATGTCCGGGCCACACTGTCCCCACCAAAACATGGAGTACCCCCATCCCAGCGCCTGTGGGCAGCATCCCAAACTGATGAGCTCCTGCCAGGACGGCGAATTTTCCGGGGGGCACCGGTTTAACCGGCTCCAGATCAAATCCGAGCAGCGCTACCCGGCGCCGACCCCAGCACTTGCTCCCTGCCCCAGCGCCAAACTGGGCAATGCCGGGCCCCCAGCGTCCCCTGCTGCCTTTGGCCATGCCATGGATGTGGGGCCGGGCGGGTACCCCCCTGCAGGACCAGCACCGGGGGGATACATGGGCATGGCCAGCCCAGGTGCCCGCAGAGCCCAAACCCCCACCCTGCAGACCAAAGAGGTGATGGTCAGGAACTACGTGGAGGCACAGCAGGCGCTGATGTGGGGGGAGCAGCCCCCCTCCAAGGGGAATGGGGCTGGCGTGGGGCTGGGCAGCGAGCCCAGGCAGTGCCAGGCCATGCCAGCCCCGCCGTACCTCAGCCCCAGGTACTGCGGTTACCAAGCCAACAAACCAGATCATCTGCAGAGCCTGGCCGAGCCCCAGCACCTCCTGAGCCCTCCCTGCTTCAACCCCGAGATGATCCCGCACCCTCCAGCTGGCCCGAAACCACCAGGTCACCAGCCCAGCCTGAGCTACCCGGGCAGCCTGGCACAGCCAGGACACGGCTATGAGGGGGTGGACGCCGGTGCCCGGCGCTTGCCACGCTTGCCCCCCACCCGCCTCACGCCCGAAGGGTCTGGGAACCTCCCCTTGTACTACCCAGGCCAGAGCCCCCATGGGCAGGTGGGCAAAGGTGGGCACAAGCTGCTGGGCCAGGGGGCAGCGAGCTGTGGGGGGAGTGGGCACTACGGCCCCGAGGGACTCAAGGGCACCTCCTGTTACTACCTGGACTCGGGGGAGCAGGTGGCCAACAGCTTGGACTCGCTGGACCTGGAGAACACGCACCTTGACTTCGCTGCCATCGTGGAGGACGTGGAGACCCCCACGGCGCTGCCCGGACCCCCCAGCCTGGCTGGGGGGCTCCTGCTGCCCTCGTCTGGGGGTGCCAACATGGCAGTGGGGGACATGAGCTCCATGCTGAGCACGTTGGCGGGGGAGAGCCACTTCCTCAACTCGCTGTCCTAACGGGGGGTACCTGCCCTCAAGTGGGCACCTCTGCGGCCAGGGGGGCCCCAGCGTGTTGGGCAGAGGTGGGAATCCTCCTCACACACAGATTTGTGCCTGGGGGGAAGCGGGGAACACCCCTGGAGCCCCCCCTTGTCCAGTCTCTGTTCAGGAGGGGTCCCAGGCACAGCCCCAACCCTTCCAGGTGACCTCTGGTGTGGGGAACTGGTTTTACTGGGCCCTTGTTGCAGTGCCTCGGAGCGTGTCCCACTCGCAGCCTTAACGCCGAAACCAAAGAGCCCCCGCCCTGCGGGCCGGCCCCATCCCAGTGCTCCCAGTGCCCCCCCCACCCCAAATCCCAGTCTGTCAGGACTGCAAGCGCCCCCAGCCCTGCTCCAGGGGGGCGGTTCCCCAGAGGTGGGGCGGGAGGTGCCTGTACATAGTGTTCATACCTGTCTGTCTGTCTGTCTGTCCCCCAAACCCTCCTGTCTATGAGAGCACCAGCAGTGCCACCCCCTCCGCTCATTAAACCCTTTCTCAGGGGACTGTGACTCGTGTGTTTGTCACCCCCACGAGGTGTTTGTCACCCCCACGAGGTGTTTGTCACCCCTGCCAGGGGGTCCCGGCTTGATCTCATCCTGGGGAGGGGTGGGCAGGACATTCCTTGGTTCTCTGTGACCAAAATCCCCTGGCAGCAGCTTCCCCACCCTCGATCAGGGATCTCGAGCTGTTCCCAGGGTGTTGCCGTGACCCAGAGTGAGTGAGATTGCAATTAGTGCCTCAAATAATGCAAGCGGCTTAAAATAATGCTATTAATGATGCAAAAATAGGTTAAAATAATTCAATTTTCATGCGAAAAATTACCTAAGATAACATAATTAATCGTGAGAAAAAAAACAGCTTAAAATAATGCAATTTTATATTTTTTTGTGTAATTAATGGTGCGAGAATTGCATAAAATAATGCAATTAATGATGCCAAAATTCCGTGAAATTATGGAATTTTGTATAATTTGCCATAACACAATAATGCAAAAAAGTACTTAACGCAATTAATAATGCAAAAAAGTACTTAATGCAATTAATGATGCAAAAAATACTTAAAATGCAACAATGCAGCGTTTGCTTAAAATAATGCAATTATGTGTGCAAGATTTATTTAAATAACTCAATTGTGCATAATTTGCTCAAAATAATTCAATCAGTGGCGCGAAAAACTGCTGAAAATAACGAAACAGTGCAAAAAAAATCCTTGAAATAGCAAAATTAATAGGCGAATTTTGCACTGACGCGATTTTGCATAATTTGGTTGAAGCAGCGCAATTAATCATGGAGGAAAAAAAAAAAAAGCTTAAAATAACTCTGTTATAGTAATCAGGGTGGTTCCCCGCACGCTCAGAGCCTTGTCACGCTGTAATTAACCCGTAATTAACCCGTAATTAACCCGCGGCAGCGATCGGGGTGATGGCGCCCTCTGGCGGTGCTGGTAAGGAATGAGCGCGGCGCTCTCGGTTACCGGAGGTGCCCGGCCCGGTGCTGCGATGATGCTCCGGGAGCACCGATCCGTCACCGGACGGAGAAGCCGTGAGCCTGGAGCCCTCCGGGATACCGGGCGTGCCCCTCGGTCCTCTGGGAGTGGCGGGGTCCCGGGAGGGAGTGGGACCCCCGGGAATTCAAAGGCGGTGACACCAGAGGGGACGGCCCTTGAGTGCCACCGGACCCGCCAACCCTGATTCCAGTGACGGAGGGGGAGGTGAGACCCCCGGAGTGGTGGTCGTGGCGATGGAGAGGAGCCCTGAGACAGAATGGGATCCCGGGGACCCAGATCCCCCCCTCAGCCAGGCGCTGCTTCCCTTTCTGCCCCACTCCCCAGGGCAAGGACACCAGAGGGGACAGCGCTTGGATGCCACCGGACACGCCAACCCCGGGGACAGCCGGTGCCAGCTCTGGGGGCGGGAGAGAAGCCGAGACCCCCTCGGCCCCAGGGGAACACTCGATAATAAATACAGCTTTGGGGTTGTGGTTGGGAGGATAATAAATAGGCAATAAATGGCGATAAATAGTGGGGGGACAAGGCACAGGGACACACCGCAAAGGCACAGGGACACACCACAGCGTTGTGCCGTGGTGCTGACAGCAGGAATAGGAATCGGGGCACTCCCAGCCCCCTTGCTCTGCTTCGCGCCCCGCCCAGGATCTGGAAAAACCCCCGCCATGGGGTCGGGGCCATCGCAGCGCCTCCTCTCTGTCACTTCCCCGCTCGCTCCTTGTGCGACTCCGTCACCACTTGCTGCAAGACAATTTGGGGATCAGTCCCGTAGCAGGGTTGGACCCCCCCAGGCAGGGCACCCCCAATTCTCACCTGCCCGTTCCGTGTCTCGATGGTTTTGACGAGCACCATCCTCCGTGCCTGGCTCTCCGCAGGCTGGGGCTCCAGCACTGGGCACAGAGGGGCCATCAGCACCCCATGCCCTCCCAGACACCCTGGGCAGGAGCACAGGGACCCACCCACACCCACACCGGGTCTCTACCCCCAAGAAAAGACCCCCAGACATAGTGGGGGACCCCCAGCTTGTTGCTCACCTGAGCTTCTCATGCTGAAGGAGCTGGAGGGGAGCAGTGGGATGGTGACCCTGGGAGGGAGAGGAGGATGAGGAGGGTCTGGGACTCCTGGACATTGCCAGTGACCCTGCTCCTTCCACACCCTCGAGTCCGTGTCCCACATCCCAGCTCAGCTGGGGGCTGTGCCCATGGGCTGCCAGGCTGGCACCTGGAGCAGAGCTGGAGGCAGCTCCCTCCCATCCCGCCAGCTCCTGGCCTTGCCTTTATCTCAGAGGCAAGAAGCTCCCATGGGAATCTCTTGTTTTCCTGCGGGAATGAGGCCTGGAGCTGCCTCCTCCCGAGAAAATCCCACAATAACCGGGGTGAGTCAACGCGAGGGACTTTTCCCGCGGGCAGAGGGGAGACGCCGTGCGCCGGGCTCCCCTCACCGGCTCTCCTCGCCCTCCAGCAGCTTGCGGTATGTGGCAATCTCGATGTCCAGGGCCATCTTGACGTTAAGCAGGTCCTGGTACTCGCGGAGGTGCCGCGCCATCTCCTCTTTCATCTGCTGGATCTCCTGCTCCAGCCTCCCCACCACATCCTGGTAGTTGCCGATCTCCTCCCCGAACTCATCCTCCATCTCCCGCATCTGCCGTTGCAGCGCCTCGTTCTGCAAGGGGAAGAAAGTGCTGCAAGAAGGGCCGGGGTGGGGTCTGGTCTGCCCCACTCCCCCCGCCCCAAACACTCCCCGGCTCTCACCACGCCCTTCAGCCCGTCCACCTCGCAGGTCAGGCTCTGGATCTGCCGCCGGGACTCGTTCATCTCCTGCTTGGCCAGCCGCAGAGCCTCGTGGTTACGGTTTGCTGCATCTGACAGGTCGGCAAACTGCGCGGGCCAGGCGAGTCAGGGCTCTGGAGGGTTCTGGGATGGCTCAGCCGCCCCCCAAAATCCCTCCCAGCTCCGGGTACCTTTGACTTGTACCACTCCTCGGCTTCCTGCAGGTTCTTGACAGCGATGCTCTCGTACTGGGTGCGGATCTCCCGCAGCGCAGCCGTCAGCTCCGGCTTGCAGACCTCCACCTCTGCCAGCCCCGCTGGGCTCGGGGCACTCACCTCCAGGTCCCGCAGCTCCTGCGTGGACGCGTGGGCGTCACGTCGTGACACGAGGGCCTGACCTGTTCCCCCTCGCCCCATCCCAGCCCGGCTCCCACCTCCTCGTGCAGCTTCTTGAGGAAGCCGATCTCGTCCATCAGCAGCTCGACCTTGCGCTCCAGCTCCAGGCGAGACAGCGTGGCGTGGTCCACGTCCTGTGGGAGAGGCCGGGATGAGCAGCAGGGCAGCGTGGAGGGGATGGGAAGACCCTGGAGCCCGCCC
>VZSR01001731.1:269228-291537 GCA_013398615.1 Brachypodius melanocephalos
CCAGCGAGCTGCCCCCCGAGGAGGACTTGAAACCACCAGGTAATTTCGGGACTCTTCATGGTCCTCTTTCCCCTCCTGTTCTCTCCAGTGTCTGTGGGGGTCTTGCACAATGGGCTTCTCCCAGCAGTGGCTTTGCCTGATCCCATGTTCCTTCTCTTTTCATGTGCTGGTGCCCTGTTTTGGGGTACATGGGGAGCTGGGGGAGGGTCCTGCCTCTCAGTCCCAGGCTGGGTGGCACAGGGGAGTGGGGGGACCTCCACACCCCCTCACCCCATCCCCATCCCCCCAGGTCTCCTCCCCGAGGTGACAGTGGCAGAGGAAGCGCCAGCCCTGGCTCCAGAGGTGCTCCCCGAGGAGGAGATGGAGCTGGAGCCAGAGCCCTTGCTGCCCCCTGAGATGACACCACCACCCTCAGCTCCCCCAGGTGGGTCTGGGGAAACACCAGGGTTGGGATTTGAGGGGGTGGGTGTCTCTGGGGGGGCTGTGATATCACTCTTCCTTCCTCTCTACCCCCAGCTCTCCGTGCCATCTCACCTGCACGGACCCCAGTCCCCTCCCCTGACGCCAAGGAGGACGAGGTGCTTGAGCCCCCCCCTCCAGCCCTGCCTGAGCCCCCTGGCAGCCCTGGCACCGCCATGGACACCGACCCCCCTGGCTCCCCACCGCCACCCCTGGGCTCCCCTGCTGTCACCCTGGCCCCCACCGAGCCACCCGAGGACGAGGAGATGGAGATGGCCGGTGGTGAGGGGGAGTCCCCAGCCAGCCCTCCTGGAGATGCCCCCCATGGCAGCCCAGCCCCTGAGCTGGGGCCCTTCCCAGGCCTACCTGAGGAGGAGGAAGAGGAGGAAGAAGAGGCACCAAGGCTGGAGAGGGAGGGCACCAATGGAAGCTCCCCACCACTCAGCGAGGAGGATGCATTGGAGGAAGGCCGGGCTGGGGGGGACCCAGAAGTCAAGGGATCCCTTTCGGGGTCCCCCCTGCTCCTGGAACCAGAGGAGCTGGGCCCTGAGACCCCCATGGAGGTGTGCACTACCGGCGAGAAGCTGCTGGGGCACGGGGATGAGGTGTGCCCCGAGCCCCCCGCGCTGCGCCCACGGCCCGACATCCTTAACGAGATCTCCAACCTGAGCCAGGGGGACACCAGCAGCAGCTTCCCTGGCTCGGAGCCACTGCTGGGGTCCCCAGACCCTGAGGGTGGGGGATCGCTGTCCCCTGAGCTGGGCCCAGCCTCGGCTGACGCCAGCCTGCAGAAGGAGGACGCTGGGTCGCTGCCTCTGGGTGCCGAGACTGATGACTCGCTGCTCTTCGAGCCAGCAGCCAAGGGTGACGGGGACAAGAGCCGGCGCCGCAGCTCCCCGGGGCGATCCCGTGTCAAGCAGGTACGAGGGGACCCCTCACCCTGAGAACCCCGCTGGGGCCATGTCCCTTCCCTGGGCTGCCCCTGCAGCAAGTAGGTGAAGGCTGAGCACGTAGTGCCCCTCTGCTGCCCTGGCATGGGGCTCCCACTGTGACCCCTGGTGCTGTAACTCCCCTCTCTCCTTGGTCACAGGGTCGCAGCAGCAGCTTCCCTGGGCGGAGACGCCCCCGAGGTGGGTCCCATGGGGGCCGAGGCCGGGGCCGTGCACGCCTGAAGTCAACCACCTCATCTGTTGACACCTTAGCAGTAAGGCTGGGCTGGGGCAGAGGCGGGGTCCTGGGAATCTTTGAGCTGTTAGGCTGGGAGCTGAGAGTCTCTCCCATCCCCTTTCCCATCATCCCTCCCTTGGAAAGACTTAAGAGACCTTAATGTGGGGTGGATTGGGGTCTCATGGGAGATGGAACTGCCTGGGCCTTTGCTGAGTCTGGGGGTTTCACCACAAAAGCATAGGGCAGCTTCCTCCTGGGGAGGGGTTCTGTTGCCCCTGTGTCTTCCTGGTGCCCCCCAGGCTGCGCAGAGAGGGTGTCCTGAGTGCTGAGCCTCCCGCTCTGTCCTCAGCTCGCTGACGTGGAGAGCTCGCCCAGCAAGGAGGAGGATGAGGACGATGATGACACAATGCAGAACACGGTCGTCCTCTTCTCCAACACTGACAAGTTTGTGCTCATGCAGGTAACCAGGGCATGGCAGGGTGGACAGATGGACAGGGTGGGACAGACTCTGTCTCTCCTTTGCCAGCCGTTGTCTCCTCACTCACCACCTCTCCCTCCCAGGACATGTGCGTGGTGTGCGGCAGCTTCGGACGTGGGGCCGAGGGGCACCTCCTCGCCTGCTCCCAGTGCTCTCAGTGCTACCACCCTTACTGTGTCAACAGCAAGGTGAGGAGGGGGCCCAGGACCCCTGGCCCCACTCCAGGACTGTGCTGTGCCCCCCAGGGGCACACACGAGGTCATGCCTGGCATGTCTGCGTGTTGAGTTGTGCTCTGGTGTGTCTGGCGTGTCCCTCACAGCCACACCGAGCCTGGGATCCCCCATGGCCGTGCCCAGGGCTCACGTGGCTGCCCTGCCATGTCCCCAGATCACCAAGGTGATGCTGCTGAAGGGCTGGCGCTGCGTGGAGTGCATCGTGTGCGAAGTGTGCGGCAAAGCCTCCGACCCCTCGCGCCTGCTGCTCTGCGACGACTGCGACATCAGCTACCACACCTACTGCCTGGACCCTCCGCTGCAGACCGTGCCCAAGGGCGGCTGGAAGTGCAAGTGGTGGGTGGGGGACACAAGTGGAGCCGTGGGAGGAGCTTGGTGCTGGTGCTGACCCCTCGGATTCCCCCTCTGCAGGTGCGTGTGCTGTGTGCAGTGCGGGGCTGCATCCCCTGGCTTCCACTGCGAGTGGCAGAACAACTACACCCACTGCGCGCCCTGCGCCAGCCTCGTCGTGTGCCCCTTCTGCCGCGAGAAGTACGTGGAGGACGACCTGCTCATCCAGTGCCGGCACTGTGATCGGTGAGCACCGCGCCCTGGCCTCGAGGGGCTCGAATTTGGGGTCCTCCAGGGAAGGCTGTGGTGTGTGATAGGTCCCCCCTCTCCGCTGCCCACAGGTGGCTGCACGCTGCATGCGACAGCCTCTTCACTGAGGAGGAGGTGGAGCAGGCTGCGGATGAAGGCTTCGACTGCAGCGCCTGCCAGCCCTATGTGGTCAAACCCGGTGAGCTCACGGGGCAGGGGAAATTCTGAGGGAGCTGGGGGACATTTGAGTGGTGTGGGGACTCACCTGCCTCTCTGCTTTCCTGCCAGTGCCCCCGCCTTCCGCAGAGATGATCAAAGCCAAGGATCCAGGTATGTGCAGCGCCGTGCCAGGGCTGTGTGGTTCCCAGGGTTGTGCCCTCTTCTGGCCATGCACCCACTGCTGGCGTTTGTCACCGTCTCTGGTGTTTGTCCCCTCAGAGCCGCAGTATTTCCGCTTCGAGGGCGTGTGGCTGACGGAGACGGGGATGGCCGTGCTGCGCAACCTGACCCTGTCACCCCTGCACAAGCGGCGGCAGCGCAAGGGCCGCCCAGGCACCCTCAATGGGGATGGGGGGCTGGAGGGGGGTGACCCCCTGGGCCCTGAGGACAAGAAGGATGGTGACCTGGACACCGATGAGCTGCTCAAAGCCGAGGGTGGGTGTTCCTAGACAGAGAGCTGGGGGGTTGTGGTGTGGAGGTGGCAGGGGACACCACTAATATGCAGTCCCCCTGGCAGTGGGTGTGGAGCACATGGAGTGTGAGATCAAGCTCGAGGCTCCAGCCAGCCCTGACCGTGATGTTGGAGCTGATGGGGATTCGGGGAAGGGGCTGGAGGACCCTGAAGAGTGCAAGAAGAGGAAACGCAAACCCTACCGGCCTGGTGAGTGTCCCACAGGCTCTGAACCCTTCTGGTCTCTTCTGTGACCCCTCGGGCCCTACTGTGATCCCCCTCTCCTTCCCTGTCCCCCCAGGCATCGGCGGGTTCATGGTGCGGCAGCGCAAGTCTCACACGCGGCTCAAGAAAGTCTCAGCGGTGCTGCCAGACGTGGGGCGCGAGGGGCAGAGCACCGAGGGACACCCTGAGGATGGTAAGGCCCAGTGGCACCCCCTTTCCTCCCCTTTCCCTCCTTTCCCTCTTTTCCTTCCTTCCTCCCTTCCTTTCTCCCTCCCCTTTTTTCATTTTTCTTCTCAGCATTCTCTTTCTTCATCTCCCATTCCCTTCTTGCCCCCAGGGTTGTGGAGGGGCCCTCAGGCTGCACCCCACAACGCTGTGCTGGTGGCACAGGAACAGCCCCAGATCCTTTTTGGGGGATGGGTGTTCATTCCTGGGGGGGGCTGTTGCAGGGACTCCAGGTGATGTCCCAGCCGAGGCTGGCCTGGATCCAGGCTCAGGAGAGGGGGACGAGAAGAAAAAGCGCCGGGGAAGGAAGAAGAGCAAGTTGGAGGACATGTTCCCCCCGTACCTGCAGGTACGATGGATGGGGGGCTGGAGGTGGATGGGGGGGATGGATGGGAAGGACCCCCTTGATGCTGACTGGACCCTCCCATTCCAGGAGGCGTTTTTTGGGAAGGCACTGATGGACCTGAGCCGGAAGGCGCTGCTGGCAGCAGGCGGGGTGGGGGACGGGGCTGCCCGCCCCTCCTTGGGCCAGGGTGCCCCAAGGCCCAAGGGGGACCCCAACCTCGCTGGGGCACTGCACGGGGGCACCCCGGACAGGAGGGAGACTCCCACCCACCCTCGAGGTGAGTGTGGCCAGGAGTGAGTCTGCAACCCAAACTATGGCTGCTGTCCAGGAGAGGGGTTATGTGGGTTACTGTGGGGTTGTTGTGGGTCCCTAGTGTGGTTGGAGGTCCCTGGACTTGCTTGGGGGTTACCTGGGCTAGTTGGGGGTTGTCGCTGGGGTTTGTTGTGGGATCTGGGTTTGTTGGATGTTGTTGGGATCCCCAGAAGGGCTGGGTGTGGCTTAGGGGTTGTTTAAGGTCCCTGGGGCTGTTGGGGGTTTGGGGAGGATATTGGAAGTTGCTGGGTTTTTGGGGGACCCCCATTGTGAGCAGCTGCTGTAGACACTGAGGCTCGTTGGAGAATGCTGAGAACTGAGGGGGGCTCACCGTTGAGGGGTGTAGGAGGACGCTGAGGGTCGGTGACTGAATCCTGGGGTACCCCTGCAGGGGACGACAGCACTGACGGCAGCGCCGCCGCTCCCGATGACGACGGCAAGGACGACGCGAAGGCCGAGGACCTGGGTAAGGCCCAGGGACCCCTATGGGACCCCCAACAGCCGAGTCCTCCACGGGGCATAGGGCGCCCACAGCCATTGAGACGGAACTCTGTGGTTGAGGGGTCCGCTCTAGGCCGGGCTGAGCTCTATGGTTCCCCCACCTCGTGAGTCCCATGATGCCGGTGACCATAGAGTGGCGCCTAGAGCGCCCCCGCGTGGCGCGGCAGTACTGGAGGACCGAGAGATTCCTGCCCGTTGTTGGGTGATGGGGGCTGCCCCCTGGGGTCCCCAGCCCTGAGCCGGGGGGCCCTAGGGAGCTGAGAGCACTTTGTGATTCTTCCTCTCAGTGGCCGACGAGCCGAAGGATTCCCCAGACCGCGGGGACAGTGAAAAACCAGCCACGCCAGGAGAGGGAGCGCTAAGCTCTGACCTCGACAAGATCCCCACAGAAGGTGAGACCATCCTGCTTCCATCCCCTCTTCTGCTGAAGCGATGGTGGTCCCAGCACCATGACCCCAAGATTTCTCCACTTGCCATCAGTGCGGTATTTGCACCCAGCTCCTGCTTTTGCCCCTGCAGAGCTGCCCAAGATGGAGAGCAAAGATGTGCAGCAGCTCTTCAAGGACGTGCTGGGCTCGGCGGAGCGCGGGGAGCAGCCCCTGAACTGCGTGGCTGCGGGGATGGAGGCCGGGCAGGACCCCAGCCGAGCACAGCGGCCATTCCTGCAAGGAGACCTCCAGCTCTCTGGGCAGGGTGGGTGGAACTGGCAGAGCCCTTGTCATCCAGGAGCTCCCTGGAGAGTGTCGTGAAGGGCAGGGCTCATTGCCAGCCCCAGGAAAGCCAAACTCATGGAGTTGACCTGCTTGAAGAGCAGTGGTGCCTGTGGCATCTGAGAGCCCAGGCTCTGGGGGCAAACATGAGAGAAGCATTTTGGGGGTTGTGTTGTCTGGGGGTTGTTTGGACCCCCAGGGCAGGTGCAGGCTTGTGCTCCAGCTTTGCTTTCCCTGCAAACCACTTCTTTTTCCTCACAGGGAGTGCTTCCTTGGGCTCACTCTCTGGATCCGTCTCCTTGGACTCGTACTCGGGGGTCTGCCAGTCCCCATTCCTCGATAACAGGTACTTAGAGGAGCTCAGGGTCCCCTCCTTGGAGGGATTGAACTGCAGGGTGCCGTGGGACCCACTCTTCCCTCACAACCTGATGATCTGTGACACTCCTCTCCACTCAGGGAGCGGAGTGGCTTCTTCAGCCCAGACCACTGCGAGCCCGAAAGCCCCTGGGCCAGCAGCTCAGCTGCCACCACCCCCTCGACCCCCACGACACCCACGACAGAGGGCGAGGGTGACGGGCTGTCCTACAACCAGCGCAGTTTGCAGCGCTGGGAGAAGGACGAGGAGCTGGGTGAGCTCTCCACCATCTCCCCCGTCCTCTACGCCAACATGAACTTCCCCAACCTCAAGCAGGATTATCCAGGTAGGGCTCTGGGGGGGCTGCAGCCACCCTGTTGGGGTGAGGGTTTGGGGTGTGGGTGGGATGTGACTCCCCGGTCCCTTTCTTGAAGGGAGATTGCGGCTGTTCTGTCACTGAACTGTTCCCTACAGTGGGCAGAAGGTCTCAGCTCCATGTCCTGGGCACGGGGCTGTCCCTTCATGTAATATGGAGACAGTGATCCACCGAGGATATGAGTGGGCTCATCAGGTCTAGGCTAATGTTGCTTTTCTCCCTTTTATCTGCTCGTACTGGACTCCCAGACTGGTCGAGCCGCTGCAAACAGATCATGAAGCTCTGGAGGAAAGTCCCTGCCACGGACAAAGCCCCATATTTAGTGAGTGCTGGGAGGTCAGTGGGGTGGGGGGCCGGGGCACCGGGGGGCTGCAAGTCAGCTGGCTTCGTGTCTTTGTTAGCAAAAGGCCAAAGATAACCGGGCGGCTCATCGCATCAACAAGGTGCAGAAGGTACGTGAGGCGCGGGGAGATGCCCGGTGGCCCCGGCCCAGCCCTGGGGGAACGTGGTGTGCCCACCCCCAGCCCGTGCCCATCCCACGGGGAGGACAGGAGGGCTCCCACAGGCGCTGACGGTCTGGCTCTCTCTGCAGCAGGCCGAGAGCCAGATCAACAAGCAGACCAAAGGGGAGGGACTGCGCAAGCCTGAGAGGCCCTCGCTGCACTTGCGGATCCCCGTGCCGCCAGGGGCACAGCCCGTCTACATCAGCAGCCCCCCCGCCACCGGCGAGGGCTTCCTGAAGCCCCCAGCGGGTGCCGGAGGGGGACCGGAGTCTCCCAGCGAGCTCTTCCTCAAGCTCCCGCCCCAGTCCCCTGCCCAAGTGCCTTCGCACGATCCCTACGGTGCGGCCCCTGCCTACACGCTGGAGCCTCGCTTCCCCTCTCCCCTGGGCCAGAGCCCCACGTCGGGTGCTGCCTTCCAGCCCTTCCCTGGCCAGCCCCAGCCCCTCACAGCCCCCCGTGCTCCCCACGATTTCCACCCCACCCCACCTGGCACCCCCCGGCACCAACCTGGCACCCCCGACCCCTTCCTGAAGCCCCGGTGCCCCTCCTTGGACAACCTCTCGGTGCCAGGGAGTCCTGGGGTACGGCCCCCTGAGGCCCTCCTCTCTCCTCTGCCTTTTGGGGAGCAGAAGAAGGGTCTGGAGGTGAAGAAGGAGGATGGGGGAAGCCTGGGGGTCTGCTCACCCGGCTACACTTCTGCCATGGGCTATGGGGACTCCCCAGGTGGCCCCCACCTCTCGGCTGCGGAGCTGAAGGCGGCCGACGTCTTCAAAGCCCCCATGACCCCACGGGTCTCTCAGGTAGAGCCGCAGAGCCCGGGGCTGGGGCACCGGCCCCCGGACCCCCATCCCCTGGCCCCCTCGCCCCCTGGCCACCCTGATCTCTACCGTCAGTCGCCCTACCTGGACCCCTACTCGCAGCCCCCGCTGACGCCCCGGCTGCAGCCCCCCGAGGCCTGCTGCGCCCTCCCGCCCCGCTCCCTGCCCTCCGAACCCTTTTCTCGCATCCCCGCCAGCCCTCAGTCCCAATCCAGCTCCCAGTCCCCTCTGACCCCCCGCCCTCTCTCCAACGAAGCCTTCTGCCAGTCCCCTGTCACTCCTCGCTTCCAATCCCCGGATCCCTACTCCCAGCCGCCCTCCCGGCCTCAATCCCGGGACCCCTTCACCCCTCTGCACAAGCCCCCCCGTCCACAGATGCCGGAGCCGGGGTTCAAGTCAGTGGGGGCGGCTGGTGGAGGTTTCGGGGGCACCCCGGCAGGTGACCCCCACCCCAAGGCACCAGCGGGGCCGCAGCCGCCCTTCGCCCGCTCGCCTGGTGCCAGCGTATTCCCAGGGAGCCAGCCCCCCATGCGCTTCACCTTCCCCCCGGCCGTCTCAGAGCCGCTCAAGGGCTCCCCGTCCCACCAGCCCCACGGGATCAACAGCCATTACAGCTCTGGGAAGCCCCAGAGCTCGGCCTACGCCTCGTCCCCCAGCTTCCACCAGGCCAGCAGCCCGCTGGGTCCTGGCACTGCCACCCCTGACTCCTACAGCCTCTCGCCCCTGCGGCCCCCATCGGTGCTGCCGCCGCAGCCCCCAGCTACCCCGCAGCAGCAGGACCCTTCTGGAGCTTTCCTGCCCCGTGCTGCGCTGGGACTGACGGCTGACAAGAGGGAGGAGGTGGCTGCGGGGCTCTCAGCACCCCCAAACCGGGACCTGGCAGAGCTGCCTGGTGGCCAGGACGGGGCTCTCGGCACCATGAGCCAGTCGGAGCTGGAGAAGCAGCGGCAGGTGAGGTCTCTCCTGGGATTTGGCTGTATCCATTTGGGTTTGGGAGAGAATGAAAGGGGAAAGCTGTGGAGGCATCAATGGCCATTCCATATGTGGTTTGTTTTGCTGCTTTTGGTTCTGTTGCCACTCTGGGCTCTAACACTGAACTCTTCTCAGCGCCAGCGGCTCCGGGAGCTGCTCATCCGCCAGCAGATCCAGCGGAACAGCCTTCGGCAGGAGAAGGAGAGCGCGGCTGCTGCTGCCTCCTCCTCACCAGCTGGCTGGGCCCCTGAGGCCGGCGGGCAGAGCTTCGAGCTGAGCCGGGGCATGGCCCCCTACCAACCGGCACAGGTGGGAGAGCTGGGGCACGGTGTGCACAGGATGGATGTGGCTGATGGAAGGGCATGATGTGCACAGGATGCTGATGGAGGGGTGGTGACTTTCTTTTTTCCTTCCTTTCTTCCAGGACAAGGCTCTCCTCGGGACTCTGGCCACGGCAGTGGGCGCTGGGAAGCTGCCTGGCTCCGTCATGGTGCAGGCAGCGTTCGCGCAGGACGAGCGGCTCTCCCGGCCCCCGCCGGCGGCCACGCCAGCCATGCTGGACATCAGCGGGCGGTGGGTGCCCCCTGACAGGGCCATGGGCTCAGCATGCACGGGTGGGAGCCAGCAGATATCACCCTGGGAGCACGTGTACCCCCAGCTTGTGGGGATCACTCTGGAGGGAGGGGATGGCTGTGGGTTTTTGGGTGCTTGGTGCAGTCTGAGGGGGATGGGGCGTAGTGCCTTGGGGCTATACCAAGCTGGTGCCAACACCACCACGATGTCTTCCAGGGCGGCAGTGGGGCCCCCCCAGGCCTTCTACCCCCGTGGGGTCTTCCCATCGCCATCCCCACAGCAGCAGCAGCACCTCTGGCAGCAGCAACAGCAACAAGCGGCCGTGGCGGCCCTGCGGCTCCCTGTCACCTCCCGCTTCGCCCCCCCGGCCACTGGGACCCCCATGGGCAGCCTGGGCACCCGCCTGCCCACCCCTGCTGAGGCTGTGCCTCCATCACCAGCTGCCCTGGGCGCTCCCTTCATCGAGCTGCGACACAACATGCAGAAGGGACCTGGAGGCGTCGTGGGGTCTCCCTTTGCCCACCAGGCACCCCGGCCTCGCTTCTTCCTGCCCGGGGAGGAAGGCACCCCGCAGGCCCTATGCACTCCTGTCATGCCCATGCAGGCTCTGCCATCCCAGAAGGTTCCAGCAGCGCTGCCACCTGCATCCCCGCAGGGAGCTGAGATGGGCAACAGCCACCAGCAGCCCCATGCCAAGGTGGCACCGCCGCTGCAGGCCCCCACCCTGGAGCTGCAGCAGCACATCCCCCCGCGCCCACTGTCCTCTGGTGCCACCCTCCGTCCCGAGGGTCCCAAGGATGGCCCCGCTCCAGACCCTGCGCCAGCCCCAGGGAAGAGCCACCTGAACCTGGAGGGAGGGCGGCTGCCCTGCGAGGTGCCCGTGGAGCCTGATTTGGATGATGATTTCGGCTCCCACAAAGACTTGGAAGACGATGATGATTTGGCCAACCTTAGCCTGGATCCAGACGTGGCCAAAGGGGATGATGATTTGGACAACTTGGACAGCCTGGAGACAGCAGACCCCCACCTTGATGACCTGCTGAATGGTGATGAGTTCGACCTGCTGGCCTACACTGACCCTGAGCTGGACACGGGTGACAAGAAGGACATCTTCAACGAGCACCTGCGCCTGGTCGAGTCGGCCAATGAGAAGGCTGAGCGTGAGGCCCAGCTCAAGACAGAACCACCAGCGCCCACATTGAAGCTGCCTGACCCTGGGGACAACAAAGATGTGACGCCCTCTGTGGAGGATCAGGAGGCGCCCAAGGAAGGACTGGTGTCTGGGATGAGCTTGGGACTCTCTGCCTGCCCTACGGGCACGGTGCTGGCCCCCGACCCGGCTTTCAAGGCACAGGGTACGGAGGCAAAGGCTGGCTCGCTGCCCAGTGATGTCAAGCCCAAGCTGGAGGATGGCTGCCTGAAGACCTCACCCTGCCAGTTCACCACCGCTGGCCCTGAGCGCCTCCCCGTGCCAGTCAAGTCAGAAGCACTGCAGGGCACAGATAAAATCTCTGCCTCCCTGGGGCTGAGCGTCAAACCTGGCCAGACCCTCCTGAGCTCCAGCACCGGTCCCACTCGCCTCAGCCTGACTCAGTTCTCCAACAGTGGCCACACTGGCGTCCCCGTGCTGGAGAAGGACCCCTACACCGGCCCTGGCCGTGGGCTGTCAACTGCCCAGCTGGGTGGCCAGAGCAACCCCTTGCTGGAGAAGTTCGAGCTGGACAGCGGAGCCTTAGGACTGGGCAGTGCGCGGCACTCGCCAGCAGATGACTTGGACAAGATGGAGAGCTCATTGGTGGCCAGCGAGCTGCCTCTGCTCATCGAGGACCTCCTGGAGCATGAGAAGAAGGAGCTGCAGAAGAAGCAGCAGATGTCAGCCCACCTGCCCCGTGGCACCCCCCACCTCGCAGCCCCGGGGCACCCCATGCTGCACACAGGAGCGTCTGGGCAGCCTCCTGAGGGGCAGCCACCCCGTCTGGGCACCCCACAGACACCCCTCCAGCTGGGGCTGGTGGCCCGGCCACCGCTTCTGCCACCACAGCCCCCCCGGCTCAACGCACCCCAGCAGGGCCCAGCTCTGGCCCCCCACATGGGCATGGGCTCTGGGCAGCCCCATGTGCTGTCATCTCCCCATGGGGTGCAGGTGGCCCTGGGGCAGCCACAGCAGAGCCAGCAGCAGGTGCTGGTCCAGAAGCCGATGGCTGGGGTGCAGCCCCCCACCCTGGGCCTGAAGCCCCCCCAGCTCGTCATGCAACAGCAGTTGGCCAACAGCTTCTTCCCAGACACAGGTAGGGGCTGCAGGTGATTGTTTTGGGGGAGCACGGGGCCCTTTGGGGTGTAGGGCTGAACAAGCTGTGATCTCTGTCCCGGCAGACCTGGACAAGTTTGCGGCCGAGGACATCATGGACCCCATTGCCAAGGCCAAGATGGTGGCACTGAAGGGCATCAAGAAGGTGATGGCTCAGGGCAGCATCGGGGTGGCCCCAGGCATGAACAGGTAACAAACATGGGGGGATCTGGGGGGCACAGGGTAGGGCAGGCAGGTTGCTTTGGCTCTGGCTCACGCCCCATCTTTGTGTGTGTCCCCCAAAGGCAACAGGTTTCCCTGCTGGCCCAGCGGCTCTCAGGGGGCCCGGCTGTGTCTGACATGCAGAACCACTTGCTGGCAGGGAGTGGGCAGGTGAGTGGGGTGTCCAGAGGCCCTACAGGGATCTCTTGGGGCTGCCAGGCCAGAACTGGTGGTTTTATGGCTTTCTGAGGGGGTGGGGACTGTGGGGAGAGGACAGAAATCCATAGCATGTGTCCTGAACTCTCCCCTTTCTGCCAGGAGCGAAGCGGCACAGACCCGACCCAGGCTCGCCCCAACCCACCCACCTTTGCACAGGGCGTCATCAGTGAGTACTGACATGGCAGGGCTGGGGTGGTGAGGGACAGGATTCACCCCGCTCTTGAGGGCTGGGGTCTCTGCTTCCCAGGGGTCTCTGCTTCCCTGGGGTCTCTGCTGACCCAGAATCTCTGCTTATCCGGGATGCCCACTGATCTGAGCCCTCTCCCCATCCCACAGACGAGGCCGACCAGCGCCAGTACGAGGAGTGGCTGTTCCACACGCAGCAGCTGCTGCAGATGCAGCTGAAGGTGCTGGAGGAGCAGATTGGGGCACACCGCAAGTCCCGCAAGGCGCTGTGTGCCAAGCAGCGCACGGCCAAGAAAGCCGGGCGGGAATTCCCCGAGGCTGATGCTGAGAAGCTGAAGCTGGTGACAGAGCAGCAGAGCAAGATCCAGAAGCAGCTGGACCAGGTAGGACCCTGCTTGTGGGTGGGCACCTCGTCCCTGGTGCAAACCTGATGTCCCCAGTGCTAATGCTTCACTGTTCCCAGTGCCAGCCTCGCTATTCCTGACTTTAACACTGCCATCCCCAGTGCAAACGTGATGTCCTCAGAGTACATGTGCCATTTCTGGCTCTACTGCCCTGCTGTCCCCAGCATTAATGCTGTGCCAGTCCTGGTATTAATTCCCTGGTGTTCCTGGCACTAACAGTCTGCCATTCCTGGCACTGATGTCCCACTATTCCTGGTGCTAGTGCCATGCTGTTCTGGCACTAATGCTCTGCCATTCCCAGCACTAATGCCCTGCTGTCCATGGCAGTGATGCCCCATTGTCCCCAGCATTTATCCTGTGCCATTCCTAGTGCTGATGCCTTACTGTCCTTGGCAGCAAGGCTGTGCCGTTTCTGCTGGTGGTGTTGGGCCATTTCTAGCACTGTTATTGTGCCATTCTTGATACTAATGCTCCCCTTTCCTGGGCACTAAAGCTGTGCCATTCCCAATTCTGATGCCTCACCATGCCCGGTGCTAAGGCTGTGTTGTCCCCTGTCCCTGGCACTAATGCCATGCCATTCCTGGCCCTAAACCCCTGCCATTCCTGGCACTGACACCCCACCGTCCCCGTCAGGTGCGGAAGCAGCAGAAGGAGCACACCAACCTCATGGCTGAATACCGCAACAAGCAGCAGCAGCACCAGCACCAGGCCTCGGCCGTGATGGCCCTGAGCCCCTCACAGAGCCCCCGCCTCATGTCCAAGCTCCCGGGACAGCTCCTCTCAGCACACGGCGTGCAGCAGCCTGGGGGAGCCCTGGTGGGAGCACAAGGCCTCGGGCAGCAGCCAGGGCAGCCTGGGGGGCTGCGCCTGCCCCAGGGCGGTGTGTCCATGGCTGTGCAGCAGGGCCTGTCCTTCATGGGGCAGCAGCCCGTGGGGAACACCCCGGGACCCGGCTCCTCTGGTGCCTTCTTCAGCGGGAACCCCGCGCTGCGTGGGCTGGCCGCTGACAGCCGCCTGATGCAGGAGAGGCAGCTCCAGAGGATGCAGCTGGCACAGAAACTGCAGCAGCAGAACATGCTGGGACAGGTGTCACTGCAGCAGCAGCCAGGTGTGATGGGACAGACGTCAATGCAACAGCCAGGTGTGATGGGACAGGTGTCGCTGCAGCAGCCGGGTGTGATGGGACAGGCGGCCATGCAGCAACAGGGCGTGATGGGACAAGCATCAATGCAGCAGCCGGGTGTGATGGGACAGGCAGCCATGCAGCAATCAGGTGTGATGGGACAGGCATCCATGCAGCAATCAGGTGTGATGGGACAGACGTCACTGCAGCAATCAGGTGTCATGGCACAAGCATCGATGCAGCAGCAGGGCATGATGGGTCAAACCTCCATGCAGCAGCCAGGTGTGATGGGACAGGCATCGCTGCAGCAGCCAGGTGTGATGGCACAGGCATCCATGCAGCAGCCAGGTGTGATGGGACAGACGTCGATGCAGCAACAGGGTGTGATGGGTCAGGCGTCCATGCAACAGCCGAGTGTGATGGGACAGAGCTCAATGCAGCCACAGAGCATCATGGCACAGACGTCCATGCAGCAGCCAGGTGTGATGGGACAAACTTCAATGCAACAGGCAGGTGTGCTGGCCCAGACATCGCTGCAGCAGCCAGGCGTGTTGGGCCAGGCATCCATGCAGCAGCCGGGTGTGCTGAGCCAGGCTCCAGTGCAGCCAACAGCTGTGCCAGGGCAGCCTGGCCTGCTGGGGCAGCAGCAGCAGCAGCCCCCAACCCCACAGCCTGGCGCAGGGGCTCAGCCCATGGTGCCGAAGCAGCCGGGGCTGCTGGGCAGCCAGCAGAGCCTCCTAGTGCAGCAGCTCTCACCCCAGCAGCAGCCAGGTGTGCTGGGCCACGCTCCAGGGCTGCAGCACCAGCCTGTGCTGGGCCACCCCCCACCCCAGCGCCAGGTTGTCCTGGCCCCCCACCAGCAGCGGGTGCTGGGCTCGCCCCAGCTGGCACCGCAGACTCCGGGGATGCTGAGCCACCGGCTCGTGCTATCCCAGCAGCTGGGGCAGTCTCGGGCACTGTTGGCCCCGCAGCAGCAGCAGCAGCAGCAGCAGAACTCAGCGGCTGCCCAGCCAGGTCTCCTGGGGCTGGGCCAGGGGCAGCCCTCGATCCAGCACTTTCCGCAGCACGGGGCGGGGGGCCAGGCCCCCTCTGTGCTGCACCTGAGTCAGGGAATGCAGCCGGCCTCAGCCATCCTGGCTGCCAAGGAGCAGCCCACGGGGATGGACGGCAGCGCCCTGCACACTGAGGGCGGTGAGAGTGGGGGGCAGCTGCACGGGGAGCAGCAGGGAGCCCTCAACCCCCCAGGGCTGGGGGGCCCAGAGCCCCCGGCCCCCAAACACCAGGCTGAGCTGGGGCAGGGCCAGCAGCTCCTCTTGAGCTCTCCACAGCCAGGTGTGTTGCGGGCAGCCCCTGGGCAACCAGGTGCCCTACTCGCCCCACCGCTGCAGAGCACTGGGGCTGTCCACCCCGAGCTGTCCCAGCAGCATGGGGACACGGCTGGAGTGACAGAGCAACAGCTGGGCTGTGGGACAGGCCCAGCACAGGCCATGGTGCCGGCACCGCGGCCCCCAGAGCAGCCAGGCAAGGGGGTGGCAGGGGCCTTGCCAGGGCAGCCACAGCCCCCACGGCTCCAGAGCCCCGTTCAGCACAAAGTAGGGCCAGCATCAGGCACGGCCGCTCTCCCACCAGGTCTCCTGGGGCAGGTGCCGGGGCCGGTGATGGGCCAGATCCGGGCACAGCTCCAGGGTGTCCTGGCCAAGAACCCGCAGCTGCGGCATCTGACGCCGCAGCAGCAGCAGCAGCTCCAGGCCCTCCTGGTGCAGCGGCACCAGCAGAGCCTGCTGCAGCAGAACCAGGCACTACGGACCCCTGGCCCCTTCCCCGGGCAGGCCCCGGACTACAGCCTGCCTGCTACCCGCCAGCCCCCTCGTCCCATGGGGCCCCTTTTCCAGCCCCGGCCAGGTGCCTCAGCAGAGGCACAGACCAGCTCTGCCACCGAGCCAGGGCGGGTGCTGCCGGGGCAGCCCCCCCAGCAGCCCCTGGCTGAGCTGGTTCAGGCAGCTCTGGCTGCCCGTGGCCCCCAGCCCGGCCTCATCCGCCTCCCCACGCCACCAGCCCCCTCGCCCCTGGGCTGTGCCCCCCAGCACCTGGCCAGCCCTGAGCAGAGCCCCCAAGAGCCAAAGAAAACATCACCGGGAATCCCAGCCTTGGCCCCCAGCCCTGCGGCACCCACGGAGCTGGGGCTGACTCCCACGCCAAGCGGTGCCCTCCCTGACCCAGCACACGGCCCCTGGGACCCCGAGGTGTCTGGGGTGGATCCAGCTGACCCTGGTGAGACCCACATCAATGGGGCTGCGCCAGAGGGGGCCCCTGCAGCAGGTGAAGCTTCCCAGGTGTTGGTGAAGCAGGAGCCGAAGGAAGAGGCAGCGGCAGCGGCACATTGCGAGGTGGATGGAGATGAGACAGCAAAACCAGAGGCCAATGGGGACCCTGGGGACAGCCAAGCCAACAGCCTGCTGGCCCCGGGTGGGCGCTCTGAGGCTGGACACCTGCTGCTGCAGAAGCTCCTGCGGGCCAAGAACGTGCAGCTGTCAGCGCAGAGCCCAGGCGAGCTCAATGGGCACATGGAGAACCGGAGCACTGGGACAGAGCCACGGCCACAGTCACTGCTGCTGGGCAGGGAGGTGAGCGAGATGGGCTGGGCTGGGGGTGCAATGGGTGAGGGGCTGTGCTGGCACAGCTCATGCCCCTTTTTCCCTCCTCAGGACCCCTCCATCGCCAGGAAGCCAGCACCCACCAAGCCTAAGCGAGTGCAGAAAGGCAATGAGCGGATCCCAGCATCCCGCAAGAAGCTGCGGAAGGATGAGGGGCTTCGTCCCAGTGAGGCCCTCATGAAGCAGCTGAAGCAGGTATGGCCACGGGCCAGAGTGTGGCAGGGGGCTCCCTTTGTCCCTGTCACCTTCTCATCGCTCTGTCCCCAGGAGCTGTCGCTGCTGCCTCTGACGGAGCCAACCATCATGGCCAACTTCAGCCTCTTCGCGCCCTTTGGCAGCAGCCCTATCAACGGGAAGAGCCAGCTGCGGGGTGCCTTTGGCAGCGCTGTGCTCGACAGCGTCCCTGACTACTACTCCCAGCTGCTCACCAAGGTGAGAGGGGGCTTGTTCCCTGGTGTCCCCCTTACCCAGGGGTCCTGGACCATCCTGCTGTTCTCACCCCACCGTCTCCTCCCAGAACAACCTCAGCAACCCACCCACGCCACCCTCCTCGCTGCCCCCCACACCCCCTCCCTCCGTGCAGCAGAAGATGGTGAACGGTGTCACGGCCCCTGAAGAGCTGGGGGAGCAGCCCAAGGACGCCGACCCAGCCCGCGAGCCCCGTGGCCAGAAAGGTGAGCCTGGCTGGCACAGGGATGGCCCAGAATCCCTGCTGCCATCTGTCACTTCCCCCCATGACACCCATCGCTTCTCTGGAGATGCACCAGCTGTGGAGGTGAAGAGCCTGGACCTGCTGGCAGCACTGCCCACTCCTCCGCACAACCAGACTGAGGACGTCAGGTGAGACCCCCTTTGTGGTGACCCCCAACGAGTGACATCAGCCCCTCTATGGGTGACATTGGGCCCTGTGGCACCTGACACCTTCATCACCACAGGATGGAGAGTGACGATGAGAGCGACTCCCCCGACAGCATCGTCCCTGCTTCATCCCCTGAGAGTGTCCTGGGCGAGGAGCTGCTCCGCTTCCCACTTCTCAGCGAGGCCAAGCCAGAGCTGGAGGAGCGTGTGCTGTCCCCCATCATCCCCATCATCCCCCGGGCCAGTATCCCAGGTGGGATGGACTGGAAGGGTGTGTGGATCAGGGCGGGAGTGGTCTGTGGTTCATATGGAGTGGGGAGGAGGGGATGTGGGATGTGGAGCACAGGGAGCGGGGCTGGAGCATGTGTGTCAGGTAGGAAGAAATGGATGGATGGGGTAAGACAGGGTTCCTGGTCTAGGAGGGGTTTAAGAGAGCCACAAGAAGGGTCCTTGGGAAGCGTGGGATGTGAGGGAAAGGGATTTGCAGGGTGGTGGATTCCGTGCAGGGATCTGGGGCAGCTGGATGGGTCATGGGCAGCTGTTGGGGCTGGGTCTGCAGTTCTGATCCCGGCTCTAACCTCCTGCTCCCGATGGCTTTAACCCCACTCTCCCCACACCAGTGTTCCCCGACACAAAACCCTATGAGGTCGCAGAGCCCTTTGGGGCTCCACCAGGGAAGGTGGGGGCAGCAGGCCCTGGAACCCCATGGGAGAAGAGCAAGAGCAGCGAGGTGTCTGTCATGTTGACGGTGTCTGCAGCAGCTGCCAAGGTAAGTGAGGGGATGGGGGGATTCAAGACCCTTGGGGTCCCAGCAGTGACCCAACACAGTGGCACCTGTGACACCCTGGACCCATCCTGCCTTCCTCTCACCCAGAACCTCAATGGGGTGATGGTGGCCATGGCTGAGCTGCTGAGCATGAAGATCCCCAGCTCCTACGAGGTGCTGTTCCCTGACGGCCCGGTGCGAGCAGCTGTTGTTGAGGCCAAGAAGGTGGAGACTGATATGGCTGGTGAGTGTTCACCTTGTCCCCATGGCCCCCTGTATCCCCAGACTGGGACCCCCATGACAGGCTGTCCATCCCTCTCCCAGGAATGCTGGGAGGGAAGGAGAAGGCTCTGGCTGGGAAGGTGCCGGACAGCAGCTCTGAGTGGCTGAAGCAGTTCGATGCTGTGCTGCCAGGGTACAGCCTCAAGGGCGAGCTGGACCTCCTGACACTGCTGAGACAGGTCAGTGGCATGCAGGGGTCCCCACGGGGCTGGGAGGCTGGGAGGGAGCTATTGGAGTGGCCGTAGGGCTGGGCTCTGTGGGGGTATGGGAGCAGGGGCTCTTCACTAGAGGGGTGTGGTGGTCCCTGTAGGTCACCCCATGAGTGCATGGTCATGGGGGGCTGGGTGTCCCCATGGGCTGGTGCTGGGTCTCCCAGGAAGGAGCCTAGGAGATCCTTGTAGGGTTGGGGGTATGTGGGATGCTGATGGATCACTGCAGGGCCAAGGCCTCCTCCCTGCAATGCACGGGGAGGTTGGGGGTCTCCATCCCTGCAACGCTCTGACCTGTGCCTCACTCCCTGCACCACAGGAGAGCCCTGTTCCCGAGAAGACCCTTCACCACTGCTACGTCAACAACGTCTCCAACCTGGACGTGCGGCAGCTCTCTGTCCTGCCCCAGGAGCCCTCACCCCCGTTGTCCCCCTCTGTTCCCTCTCCATCCAGCCCCGCTGAGCCCACCAGGGTCCCTGACTCTGAGGTGTCCCACGAGGCAGCCCCAGCCCCATTGTCACCACTGCCACCAGCCCCCTCACCAGCCCCCCAGGAGGAAGGGGCCACAGCTGCCCACTCTCCACCCCGTTTCAAGCCACGCTCACGGCCCCCAGAGGACGGGGACGAGGCGAGGCCACGGCTGAAGAAGTGGAAGGGGGTGCGCTGGAAACGGCTGCGCTTCCTCGTCACCATCCAGAAAGGGGGGGCCAAGCGTGATGGCGATAAGGAGATTGCCGAGTTCATCGACAAGCTGGGCACCACGCTGCGCCCCGAAAAGGTGCCGCAGGACCTGCGCAAGTGCTGCTTCTGCCACGAGGAGGGTGACGGCGCCACAGACGGGCCGGCCCGCCTGCTCAACCTTGACCTTGATCTCTGGGTTCACCTGAACTGCGCCCTGTGGTCCACGGAGGTGTATGAGACTCAGGGAGGGGCTCTGATCAACGTGGAGGTGGCCCTGCACCGCGGGCTCCTCACCAAGTGCTCCCTGTGCCAGAAAACCGGTGCCACCAACAGCTGCAACCGCATCCGCTGCCCCAGCGTGTACCACTTCGCCTGCGCCATCCGCGCCAAGTGCATGTTCTTCAAGGACAAGACCATGCTGTGTCCCCTGCACAAGCTGAAGGGGCCCTGCGAGCAGGAACTCAGCAGCTTCACCGTGTTCCGCCGCGTCTACATCGAGCGGGACGAGGTGAAGCAGATCGCCAGCATCATCCAGCGCGGGGAGCGGCTCCACATGTTCCGCGTGGGCGGGTTGGTCTTCCACGCCATCGGGCAGCTGCTGCCCCACCAGATGGCCGATTTCCACAGCGTCACGGCCCTCTACCCCGTGGGCTACGAGGCCACGCGCATCTACTGGAGCCTGCGGACCAACAACCGCCGCTGCTGCTACCGCTGCACCATCTGCGAGAACAACGGGCGCCCTGAGTTCGTGGTGCAGGTCATCGAGCAGGGCCTGGAGGATCTCGTCTTCTCCGACTCCTCGCCACAAGGTAAGGAGTTGGGAGATGCCAGCATCCAATCTTTGTTCCAGTGGCTGAGCCACACCAGAACACACTAGAAGATGGAAGGTGGCTTGAGGTCCCCACTGAGTCTCCATTTTCAACCCGTGGCACTCAATGCTCTGCTCTGGTGATGAGGTGGTGATTGGTCACTTGGACTTGATGATCTTGGGGGTCTTTTCCAGCCCGATTAATTCTGTGGTTCTCCTTTCCTTTGGCAGCTGTCTGGAACCGGATCATCGAGCCAGTGGCGATGATGAGGAAGGAGGCCGACATGCTGCGACTCTTCCCTGAGTACCTGAAGGGCGAGGAGCTCTTTGGCCTCACAGTGCACGCGGTGCTGCGCATCGCTGAATCGGTAGGTCCCAGGGTGGCCATGGAGGTCTCTCCTCCATACTGGGGGTCCACCCTGATGGAGAAGGGCCTGGTGGCTCTTCTGCTGCTGCCTCTTGACCCCCGGTCCTTCTGTGTCCCCCTCTGTAGCTGCCGGGCGTTGAGAGCTGCCAGAATTATCTGTTCCGCTACGGGCGCCATCCTCTGATGGAGCTGCCACTGATGATCAATCCCACCGGCTGCGCCCGCTCTGAGCCCAAGATCCTCACCCACTACAAGCGGTGAGCAGGGCTGGGATTCACTAGGAGAGCTGGGATCCACCAGGAAAGCTGGGATCCCTGGAGATCCCTCAGCTCTAACCTCTCTCATCCCCTTCTCCTGAAAGGCCCCACACCCTGAACAGCACAAGCATGTCCAAGGCCTACCAGAGCACGTTCACGGGCGAGACCAACACGCCCTACAGCAAGCAGTTTGTGCACTCCAAGTCCTCCCAGTACCGACGCCTGAAGACGGAGTGGAAGAACAACGTGTACCTGGCGCGGTCCCGCATCCAGGGGCTGGGGCTCTACGCGGCCAAGGACATCGAGAAGCACACGATGGTCATCGAGTACATCGGCACCATCATCCGCAACGAGGTGGCCAACCGGCGGGAGAAGATCTACGAGGAGCAGGTGAAGCTCTGCTGAGATGCTGGGGGGCCTGTGTTAGGGACTTGGGCAAGATGCGGAGGGACTTGGGTGGCATGTTGGGGGCTCTGGTGGAACATGGAGGGACTTTGAGAAGGAAATGTGGGGAGTCAGATGGGATGTTGGGGGCAGAAGTGGGATATGGTTGTACTCAGATGGGATATGGAGGGACTTGAGAGGGGTATCAAGGGTTCTGGTGGGACATGGAGGGTCTTAGTGGGATGTTGGGAGCTCTGGTGGTTCATGGACTCAGGTGGAATGTGGAGGGACTTGCATGGGATTTGACCATCTCCAGTGAGATGTGGGGTGGTGGACATCAACTCAGATGGGATATGGGGACATCAGTGCACCCCTCAACCCCCTCTCCTCCTCTGTGGCAGAACCGCGGCATTTACATGTTCCGCATCAACAACGAGCACGTCATTGACGCCACACTGACGGGGGGCCCAGCCAGGTGAGCACGGGGGGCTTTGGGGTGGTGGGACACCTCCCAGAGGGAGCCATGATGTCCATGTGTCCTGCCCCCGGGTTGGTGCTGACCCCCCTCACCCCACAGGTACATCAACCACTCGTGTGCCCCGAACTGTGTGGCCGAAGTCGTGACCTTCGACAAGGAGGACAAGATCATCATCATCTCCAGCCGGCGCATCCCCAAGGGGGAGGAGGTCAGTGAGGGACTAAAGGGGTACTGAGGGGGTCCTGGGGGACCCAGGGAGGGGGGCCGGAGGGGGCAGGGCTGAGCTTTGTGCTTTGGGTGACTCCCCGCTCCCTCCCAGCTCACCTACGACTACCAGTTCGACTTCGAGGACGATCAGCACAAGATCCCCTGCCACTGTGGAGCTTGGAATTGCAGGAAGTGGATGAACTAACTGGGAAAAAGGGGCTGGGGGCTGCCACCCCCTCCTCAGAGACCTCGCCGAGCCCCCCAGGGCTGCAGGAGGTGCCAGGGGCGGCCGGGCACTGAGGGAGAGCAGCGGCTGCAGCGCTGCCGGCCCTGCCCGAGCGGGACGGACGGACAGATGAACTGGCAACTCAGGGTTTTCTTTGCTTCGTCCTGCGAGGAAAAAAGAAAAAAAAA
>VZSR01001755.1:0-56128 GCA_013398615.1 Brachypodius melanocephalos
CACGCACCCGGAAGACTGCGGGCTTCATTCGCCGCCTGACAGGCGGCTGGGAGGCCCGATGCGATGGGGCAGGAACCGGCGCCCGATTCCGCCCGAGCCGAACACCGGGAGACCGACGCCGCTGACGAGCTGCGACCGCATCCGCTCGGCACCCCGCCCGCCGTGCGCCCCTCCCTGCGGCAGAGCGCTCCGCCCCCGTCGCTAGGGAAGTGAGGTCACGCAGTATGGTGGTTCGGGGCCGGAGGGGCTGAGGGCACGGTCGTGTCGGTAATCCGTGTCCATCTTGTTCAGGAGCTGCAGCGACGGTCTTGCCTGTCTCGCTAGTATCGAGTGGCGAGACCAAAGCCGCGATGGCATCCAAAACCACAGGACTGTGAGGCATCCAGAACGAGAGCCAGCAGGCCGGGCGGAGCTACAGAACCGGGACGCAGACGAGGCGCGCTGCTGCCATGGAGCTGAGGGTTGGGAACCGGTACCGGCTGGGCCGGAAGATCGGGAGCGGCTCCTTCGGGGATATCTACCTGGGTAAGGAGGATAGCTCGCTAGGGATTTAGGTGGCCGTTTTGTGGATGTGTGGAGAACATCGAGGGCCTAGCCGGGTCAGGCAAGTACCTGGGCTAGGGGCACAGCAGCAGTAATTTAATATTTCGTTGACATCATGTCCTAATTTGGACAGTGGGGAAATCAGGAATTCTGGTTTACTCGGCTGCCTTTTCTCATTGCTGTCTAGTGACCTTGGGCACCGTTCACATCTGTACAACGGACATAAGGGTAAAAATCGCGTCATTTGAAAACAAGAAAAAAAGTCAAAACGGCATATACCCTAAAAACCCCGCATCCCACCATGTTCGGAAAGAAACGGGTACTAGGGTTAGATATCGCTGCAGTGGACTAGGGAATATTGTCAGAAGGATGTTTCTTTCTCCTGTGAGGCCTAAAAAAATTTACCCAACTACAGATGATTAGCTTGCGGCAAAAAAAACCCCTTTAAATCCTTCAAATAATCCTCGTAGTTTAGCTAATCCCGTTTCTTGACTGTCACCTAATCGCAATCACTGTGCAATTATAAAACGTACAGGATTGGAATTGTCTTTGCCAGTCCATTATTATAGCTCTCTAACATAATGGCCTACTGCTGTTACTTATGACAAACACAGGTAGTGAGTACAAGAAGTTTTGAAAGCAGATGTTTTTAAAATACATATTTGGCGAGCTCTCAAGCTGCGTGAAGTGGTTTAAGTCCAAAGAAATATGAGTGTTATGTCCTGTGCCATAGACACAAGTAGTCTGCTTTTGAAAACTGTGGTAACTTAGAAAAGCAAATCAGGGGAGAGGGGGAGAGGAGGACGGTAGAACTTTCAGGGGCTAAGGTTCATTGACTGCATATTTGTGGAAGATAAAAATAATGTTACTTGCTAGCTTATGTGTTATGTTTGACAGTGCATGCAGTATGAGAGGTGTAGGTTGTTTTTCTAGACAGCAGGGCTTCATCTTGCAGCGCACAGCTGGCATTCCATAATAATTAGTTGCCTAAAACTGCTTGTCTACAGATAATGGAATACTGGTTATCCATAAGACAGATCATATGCCTGATGAAAAAGACACATTTTTAACTGAAGGTATGTGGTTGTCTAGAGACAGAGAACATTGATCATTCCTCTGCAATGCCTGTATAGAAGGTTGAAGATGTGACCATAGAAGACTGTGGTAAAGCTTGTGCAAAAATCCTTTTTAGCTTCCATTGGGCTTTTTGGGGAAAACTAAGACAGCAGTTAAAATCTGAAAAGTCTTAGATGATTTGAAAAAAAATTCACTTTTAACTACTGCTCAGATAAATCAGGTTGTATTACAGTATTAATTTCAAGTGCAGGTGAAATAAAGGTTTTTGTGTCACTTTTACCTCTAAGCATGCAGCTCACACCTGTGAAGTTGCACAGAAAGTAATAGTTCCCTGTATGCTAGTGTGTATATTGATGCCATACCGAATTTTGCGCAATAAATCCTCTGGGTTTTACTTTTTTTTTTTTTTTTTTTTTATTTCTAACTAATTGTCATGGATTTACTTTCAGGGCTTACTGCAGATGTCATGCCTGAGCCAGTAGCTAGCATGGAAGTATGTGAATGGAAGATCCAGCTGGTGGCATGGGTTTATTTTTCCAGGGGAAAGAACTGAAGCCTTTTGTAGAGTCTCATTTGGTTTGCCTACCATTATCTGGTAGAACAGATGTATGAAAACTATGTTTTTCATGATAATGAAATGTGGTCAGTTTTTGAAAAAATTCCAGTTATTGCTTGGTTGTTCAGACTGTGCAGTAGACATAAGTGTCTTAAAATAATTTCTAAAGTTATTTCAGAAGTCATTATTTATTTTTAAAGTACACGTGCCTTCTGATCCGCTTCAGTGAATTTGTGGATTACTTCAGTGTACGTTCCCAGCTCAGTTTTATGCTTTGAAAAGGAAGATTTGACTATTTTTGCCTGTTTCCAGTCCCCCAGTTTTATCTTAAATGCAGCTACAAGGGTTTTGAAGACATTCCTGAGCAGAGGGGAGGGACTTCCTCCGTTTTTCCCACCCTTTCCCTTTTTCCTTACTTCAGAATAAGGAGCCAACAACACTGTTAGGAGCATGGTTCTTTCACAATCTTTCCTCTTCTCCTTCATACTTCAAAATTTGACTTCTGGAATTTGGAATGGGGGTCTGCGGGACAGGATTTTTAAATGTCAGGCACTACTGTAAATAAATGAGCATGGACAATTTTAAAAAAGTAAAGTTTAGGAGTTCACCTGTGTTGCCTTCTAGAGGAAGATATGAAAGAAATGGATACACAGATATTCTAAATAGTATAAAAGGTGGATAGGAGTGAGCGGATCAGAGTAAGCATTTGTTTTATTGCCCAGACTATGAGATCAGGTAGGAATGAGTCACGACGACAGAGTAGTCACAGCGCTTTTGTGATTTCTTGTGTTATGTATATATTTTTCTTAGGAATGACTTTTAGGTTGTGAACCAATTAAAATTATTCCCAAGGCCTTCCTTAGGGAAGAGGACTTTGCAAGTCCAAGTAAATTACAGTTTTGCATTTAAAAAAAAAAAACCAACGCTTTCACAACTTTGGTCTTTCTTTTTCACTTACAGATGGTGACTTCTCATTATATTGCTTGTTACTACTTTTTAATGATTCCTTTCATAGAACTGCTGCTTCTCAGATATTACATATTCTGTAAAGGAATCTAAGCTTTTGGTGAAATACAGGGCGCTGTAAAATTTTAGAAACTTTTGTGTCAGGTTTAAGATGTAGACAGCAGTCCCTACTTGGGGACAAGCCCTGGATTGCTTGGCAAAATAATTTCCATTTTTATGCCCCTCTCATTGGTTTTGCTGGACTCAGAAATATTAATTGCATTGTTTTAGTATGAAATCTCTTGTCTTGATGGAGAGGGCTTTCATGAAAGTGGAGTTGAGGCTGAGGATCTTGGCTTTCTTAGGTGGTAAAGACTTCTTGGGAAGAGCAAGTATGCTACGAAGTAACCTACCAGATTGAGACCATGGTCTGTCAAGTAAATTTAATAGTGCGTTGAGCAGAACTTGATCCTTATAATACAGGTCTTGATCCTCCAACGCAGTTTTTGCGTTAATCGACCACAGAAATCCGCAATTGTCTTTAGAGAGATATATATCCTTCATTATATGCAGTTGGAAGTTTGTGTCTGTTTTGGATTAGAAAAGTTTTTTTAAAAAGCCAAACCAACCAGAAGCCCAAAACAACCCCATGGCTGTTGATTGCTCATCAGTTAATACAATCGTCAGTCTACACCCTCTCTGATTTTGGCTCCTGTAGAGCTCAGGAGAACAAGGGTAGTCAGAAAAGGTTGGGAGTTGTCCAGTTCAAAATTGAGACTTTCATTTGAGGTGGGGAGGTCAGTATTAAGTCCTTCCTCCTTGTACTGATATGTGCTTTCCAATCTCTGGGTTGATGTTCACCGTGATTAACTTAAAGTCCACCAAAATAATTCATTCACGAAATGTGAAAAATACTAAATTACGTATTGAAGAGCTTTCAGTTGCTGCGACTGTACTGACCAAAGTAACAATCCAGGATCCTGTCACCTGTTGTGCTAGATAAAAAACAGTCATATGAGACATACATGTACAGCCTTATTTTTCTTTTGCGTTTTTCAGTTGATGGCCTTGAGTTATGCTTATTGTATCTAGAGCGAGCTTCGTATGTTTTGTTGATTTTTAGGGTGCATTGTGAAATGCCTAATAAATACCTGCTGGGGTGTCTACTCAGAGAAACTCAATGTTCTGGCAACACCACCTTGATACCCATGTGTGTGTGCAAATGGAAAGACATTTTATTAACATTAAAAAAGATGCATAGTCTTGCGTGAGCTCAGATGATTCCATGCAATATCACTTCCTGCCAAAGTGAATAGTCATGTCCGTTTTGAGGTGTGGGATGTTAGCGTGTCTTAGCGTATCCTTAGTTTTCCCGACGTTACAGGATAAAAGCCTGTGAAGCACTGAAGTAGCTTCTTAATCACAGGAACAGGATTTTGTAGCTGTAAAAGTTGGGTCAGTACACTGTAACGGTCAAAGAAAAACATAGGGGAGAAAATAGGTAGGCAGAAAAATATGTAATTATGCACATGTATCTTAATTGCTTTGTGTGACTCCCAAAAAGGGCATTATGGAAGTACAGATAAGAGGAAAGGGAAATAATATGCAGTAATTAAAAATTATTTATACAGGGAATGACAATAGTGTTTGCATTCTGAAAAGTTAAGGGAAAGTGAGGTAGCGCTTTTGTTAACATAAAAGTTAATGCAATCTTGATCATTGAAAAAGTGACTACAAAAAGATCATTTGCTGTTTCTCAACAAAACTAAACATCCAGTGAACCTCAAGTTTGGCTTTTGAAAGTGGGAATCAGATCAAACAGTAGATGATGTTCTTCACATGATCCTGAACCGTGAAGATCAGGAAAAGCGCCAGATTCCAAAAGCAGAGAGACTTGGCAATATGTCTATGAGGTGTCACATGTTTCTTTTTGCTATTTCCTTTTTTCCTGTAGTTTCTAAGTTTCTTGGCCATGAGAGAGTGTATTTTCTCAGCTGTTTCTTTTTAAGAATGTCAGTTTCTCCTTAAGTACTTTGAAAGTGAACAGGTAAGCTATTTTTGGATTCCTGAAACAAGAATTTAGTGAGATTTAAAGAAAGCTTTTGCGGATTGCGGGTTCTTCAGTCTAGATAATCTGCCTTCCATCCAAGTAAAATGAGGTGTACACCCGAAGTATGGAGTAGTATGGTAGCTGGAGTATGTTGAGATCCAGGGAAATTGCAGTCTTTATTTCCAATACGTAAGAGGAGGTGATTTGAATTCCTAGCATTTCTTCCATTGGCGGCCTCTGTGCCACGTTTGTCAATATTAATTCTGAGAATTTTTACCACAAACTGGAAGTGGAAAGACATCCCTGAGAAGATGCGCTTGGTTCATTTTTATTGTTTGTTTTGATTTTTTAAACGGGATAGCAATTTTGGCTTCCTTTGCTACAGTGTCTAATAGTTGTCTCTTGTAATCCTAGTCTGTGGGCGAGTATCTGTAAGGTTTCAGAAGAATTTTTATATAATCATGGCTGAAAGTACTTAATCTCTCAATGTTTGCCATTGAGAAATAGTTTGTTGATGTTTGTTTTGTTTTGGTCTTGGCAAAGGAAATGCATCTTAAAAATATTTTAACCAATGTTTAAATTCTTCTGGTTTTAGGAACTGATATTGCGGCCGGAGAGGAGGTTGCAATAAAGTTGGAATGTGTGAAAACCAAACATCCTCAGCTCCACATTGAGAGTAAAATCTACAAAATGATGCAGGGTGGAGGCAAGCAAACTTCTTTTCCTTCTTCAAATATTGTACTGGTTTTACACCTTTGATGTATCTGCCACCTGGCAGTTAATGTTTGGGATCTCTTTTGACAGATAAGGAGAAAATGGGAAAGGTAGCAGGGTAGATGAAGAGCAGCATTTCAGTTCTGCAAGGGTTATAGAGGAGCAGTTCCAAATCCATGGCTGCTGCGCTTCATGATAACCAGTAAGATCCTCCAAAATTTCTCATGGTTCCCAGAATATTAAAATGGGAGAACCTTGTGCAATGTGAAACGAAGTTTGGTCCCAGAGTAGTGATTTTTTTTCTGATTCTTGTGGATCACTGAAAGATGGTACCCACTGCTTTGGACTATTTCATGTGACTTGCTTATTATGGTAGCACAATTCTAAACTTTTAAAATTCAGGGTAATTTTTGTTGTATGTGTTAGTATTCTTTCTTCTGAGTTAAAAATATTTCCTTGCTGGGAGAGTTGAAAGAAAAGTAGTGTTAGTAGTGGAGAACAGGAGAGCAGCAACTTCATAGCTACTGCATGTTGCTCTGCTACAGTAACCTTTTCATATATTTTGGAATTCCGGAAATGTAAGATTCCTGTACAGTTCTGGGACGTAAACCTGGTGTAGTTCAGTTTTGCATTTGTTTCATAGTCCCTTGAATTCTTCCTAAATGAGAATGTGTTTTGCATAAAGGGTACATTCCAAAAAGATCTCAAATGCTGAGTGTGGTAATAAGACCTCTAGAAATGGATAATAATGTGAATTTGCATTTAGTTATTTTTTAATTCCTGCCTCATTCAGTTGCCATCTGTGTGTAACTGGAGTAGCCTTCATAGAGCAACATGCTTCCTTTAAATTCGGTGAATCACAGCATTTCAAAATGCATAGAATTAACTCAGAGTAAGGCATTTGAAAATCTGAATAAGGCCACCTACATACAGGTTTCTTTCAAAATATTTGACCATTTCTACATTTTTATGTGAAATAAGGTTCCTGACATCTTCTGTAAATTTGGGCTGATTATCATAGTGTAAAACGGAATGAATAATGCATCTCGTAAACAATGCTACTTTGGTAGAGATTCACCAAACAGCAAATACCATGAAATTTAAGGAAAAGACAAGAATATGAAGGAAGGGTGGAAATTCGTTGCAAATTTTGATGAAAGAGACAGATATTTCATGGAGACTTTGTAGGCTTTGAAACTAACTTAATTTTTAAGGTTTTCTTCAGTAATAGTATCTAGTGATCTAGTGGTTTGTCAGGGTCTTTCTTTTCAGACTTCTCATTTGTGCCTTACTGCATCTTAGAGACTACATGAGTATTAATATTGGTAAAACACTTAGGGTTCAAATCCAGGAAAGATGCTCAATACTTTAAAGTTACAAGGTAAGTACAAAGACTGGAAGGTTTCTGGGAAAGAGAAAAAAGGCTTTTTGTAGACCTCTGTTGCTATAATTTTGTATTGATTCTGCTGGAAGTTATCAAACATTTAATTATGGAATGTCTGAAGGTGGCATAAAATACTAAGCTTTGCTATAAATGGAAACATTAACGGTAATAATCCTCAGAATTTTTCTTAAGAGCCTTGAAGATTTGTGTGTATGAATTACATAAATCAAATTGTCATACTGAATAAATGGTTTATTTTTTCCTAGTGGGTATTCCCACAATTAAGTGGTGTGGAGCTGAAGGGGACTACAATGTTATGGTGATGGAGTTGTTGGGACCAAGTCTGGAAGATCTCTTCAATTTTTGTTCAAGGAAATTTAGTCTCAAGACAGTCCTGTTACTTGCTGACCAAATGGTAGGAAATGGCTTTGTTATCTTGATAGTGCAATATGTTGGGATGTTGAAATTTTTTTGATAGATCATATATATTTTATTTCTGACATTTAGAGTTGGATAGATTGTATTAATAGAGAAAAGATTCAAAATTAGTTCTGTTTCTGCCAATCCAAACTACCCCATCAAAAGTGATTACTAATTCTTCTTTAAAAACTGGACCTGCACTGTTTGCAAACCAGGTGTTGCACTGCTCAAAGACTAAGAAATTTCCCCAAGAAAGTTTTTGGAAACAGATGTAAAATAGACAGGGGCAAAGAGCCGGAAAGGAGGTTTGTCCGTTGTCTTCTTAATTATGTTCTCTTTAATGTCCTTATATTTTACAATAAAAAGAGGAGTTGTCTCTATCATTATTAAGACAGAATTGCTAGTGTTTTTGTCAGAAGAAGATGTGTGCTTAGTCTCTCGACAATGATTTTTTTTTTTTGTGTGTGTGTTCTGTGTTTAGATTAGTCGAATTGAATATATTCACTCTAAGAACTTCATCCACCGAGATGTGAAGCCAGATAACTTCTTAATGGGCCTGGGGAAGAAAGGCAATCTTGTCTACATTATAGACTTTGGACTAGCAAAGAAGTATCGAGATGCTCGAACTCACCAACATATTCCATATCGTGAAAATAAAAATTTAACGGGAACTGCCCGTTATGCATCCATCAACACTCATCTTGGAATTGGTGAGCCGGGAAAAGCAATAAACAGAAACTTCAGAAGCATTGATGCGTGTAGTTTTAGTGCAAGTGGATGATGCTTTGTGGAGGCATAGGAGACAGTCCCTATTTTTGACAGAGTGAGCGTGCATGGCCTTGCTTATCTTGATTAGGTGGGATTCAGTCAGCTTGTAATGCTCAGGAATTAGCACATTTTTTAATAACTGCAAGGATAATAGGCTTTTCTTGTACTGAACGAGTTTATCGTGGGCATAGTAACTCTCAGCTGTCTCTTGTTTTTGTAAGGGTCTTTATAACAGTCTTGTTGCACAGACTTTTGTTTTTCCAGTAGAAAATGAAACCTAATGAGTTCACTTTTTTATGCTGTTGTAGAGCAATCTCGCAGAGATGACTTGGAGTCCTTGGGCTATGTACTGATGTATTTTAACCTGGGCTCCCTCCCCTGGCAGGGACTGAAAGCAGCAACAAAGAGGCAGAAATACGAACGAATCAGTGAAAAGAAAATGTCTACACCCATTGAGGTTTTGTGTAAAGGATATCCTTGTAAGTTACTCTTCTGTGACACTAGGCCTACATGTTTTAGTGGTTCATCTCCTTTCTTTATGTGAAATGCTACTACTGTTTTTCATCATCTCTCCCTCTCCTCTTCCCTTTCCTTACCGCCCGTGATTTTACCATGTGTGGTAAAAATACTGTGCTGAAGACTGAGATCTTTCGTGTTTGTAGAGCGTTTCTAACGATCCCTTGTCTCAACTGTTGAAATGCCCTCAAGAGGAAAGGTAGCATGGTACATCTCATTTGCTCTGTATTTTTTGTGCACCTGTAGCAGACAAATTGTAGCAGACAAATTTGTAGCAGACAAATTAACAAACTTCCCCTTTCTCTATCCGTGTGGGTACTGTTTCTTGGATGAATTGGATTGTAGAGTCAGATGCACCTCTTACCTGTTGCAGTTGTTTACCTTGGGAATTATCATCTCAGATTCACCTGGTTTGGCCTGCTGATGGATTAGAATTTCTGAGAGGCATAAGAAACCCTGCTGTATCCTAGCATCATGCCTCAAAACAGTTTTGTTTGTCAGTTTGTTATTTACACCAAAACAATATATAAGCCATTTTTGAGTATTTAAAATGATACTTAAATTTGTTTTAAAACCTAGTAACACTAGCTGCCATTGGAGAATATTTTCATTTCACAAAGAGTTCTGTCTCTTCTTTTGACCCTCTTGGCTTTGGCAACTAGTTAAAATTACAAGAACTATAGGTTTTGGTTGGGTTGTATGAAAATTCATCACTTTTGACATGTTTCAAATGTTGCTTCATGCATGTTCCATTACACTCATGAAGTATGTATTTTCTCTGGGGTTCACAGGAATGGGAAGACCAATCAGCTTCTTTTGTACCATTTGTTAGGATTTCTTTCTTAATATAAATTTAATATCTTACTTTGTTTGGGAAGACCTAAAGTCAAAAGCTAGTATTTTGATACTGCTGTTTTCTCTGGTGCACTGAATTCACTATAGTGTTCATTTTTTTTTTGCTTTGTAAATAATACTTTGCTTGCCATTTAAAAACAAGTGTTCAGACTGTTGTAAATTAAAAATGTGGCATGACTTACCTGGGAGATTAAGTTTTTGTGTGTTTTGTGATGTAGCAGACATTAATTTCTATGTAGCTTAACAAAGAAAAGCTGATCCATGTCCCACAATAAATCGTCTTCAGTATATATTCCAAGCAAAGTTTTTAACCCTTTCTCCCCCACCAACTGTTGGTTAAAGAACTGTACTATTGGGTTCTCTCTGCTGTTGACAAATGAGATCTTTGCCTGCTCTGTGGTAGAAAAATAATTTATTTTTCAGGGTTGACATCAAGGTGTTCCCTTTGGTGGGTTTCTAGTATTAGATCATTATTCTTTTTCTTACGTTAAGAAGAGTCCCTACGTCTCAGGTTTGAGGTGGTTTGGGGATTTTTTTGACTCATAATTAAGAAAACCCAATGTGAAGCTGAAGATAAAAAATAGGCTTTCTTTAATTACAGCTGAATTTGCCACATACTTGAATTTCTGCCGTTCTTTGCGTTTTGATGACAAGCCGGACTACTCCTATCTAAGGCAATTATTCAGAAACCTCTTTCATCGACAAGGATTCTCCTATGACTATGTATTTGACTGGAACATGCTGAAATTTGTAAGTAGCTCACATAGCTTTCTAAAACTTTGAATTTTTAATTGTTTTGGTTGGGTTGTTTTTACTCCATTGCCAGTTTGGAGTATCTTAACTGATACTGTACAATTGTCTTCCATTTTTCCTCCTGTCAACTCTACTGTATAGACAAAAAGATCAGGAAATGAGGAAAGGCAGGAGATGCGGGATCCGTGCTATAAGGCCTGGGTGACAGCTAAGTTAGTTACAAGGCTTTTAATGTGGAAGGCTTCTTAGATCCTCTAGGGCAGTCACCAGGATAGGTTGTCGAATTATTACTTTCTCCTTGATCTTTAACATGGGTCATTCGCAACATTTGAGGAGATGTCCAGCTGCCATAACAGTATGTGTGTACGTTAGTATTTTGAAGACTATCCGAGCAGCTGCATGAACAAAACCTATGGCAGTTCTCAAGAAATTTTAACAAAGCAGTTGATGCCTTATCAGACTTCTGTTCACATATTGTCCAGTTCTTTCTTTTCAGTATTTTTTATCCAAACATATAGTTGTAAGCTCAATAATCCCCCAAGTTGTTCACTAGTCTTGACCCCTAGGGTGCAAGCAGAGCAGCTGAAGATGCCGAGCGTGAAAGGCGAGAACGAGAGGAAAGATTAAGACATACGCGAAATCCAGCTGTGCGTGGATTGCCCTCCACGGCTTCTGGCAGGCTAAGAGGAACGCAAGATGTTGCTCCTCCTGCTCCCCTTACCCCAACTTCACATGCTGGTAAGTAAGCAAGTAATTGGGTGAGTGCATTTTGTAGAGTGCTCTAATTGGCAGTTTGTTTCTGGGCAGAGTTTGGCCTTTTGGTTTTTTCTCACTTGCTTTTTTTTAGTAGATTGAAGATAATTGCATACACTCATTGCCTGGCAATCGATACTTGTATTTCTATGAAATGTCGAACAACAGCCTTGATTACTTGTTTGGTTCTGTGGTGTTTTTATGTGCAAACAGCAGGGGTGTAATTTTTCCAGTGACCATGTTAAAATGGTATTTCTCATTATGAGAGTCTAATGCAGTTTTTCTCACAGCCAACACCTCTCCTCGGCCAGTATCTGGTATGGAACGAGAAAGGAAAGTGAGTATGAGATTGCATCGTGGTGCCCCAGTCAATATCTCCTCATCTGATTTAACAGGCCGACAAGATACCTCTCGCATGTCAACTTCACAGGTAAAAAAAAATAAATCTGTGTATTGAAAAAAATGAGGGCAATTTGATAAAGTTAATTTGCTGAAAGAATTTACCAGGTAATTGATGTGATTTCATACTGTTTTTGCAATGATGTTCATTCTTGTAAATGCTTGACATTTAGCCTGAATGATGTGGGTGTAAAGAAATTTTTATTTTTACCTTGACAGCAATGAGAGGATGCAGAATTCTTGAGGTGCAGTATTTTAACCTGCTATTATGGGATTCAGCTCCTTGACTCATTGAGTTTCTTATATCTGTTACCAGTGAAGAAGCAGAGTAAGACACAGTAGTGAATCGTGTTTCCAAATCAGCAGAGCAGAGAATATTGGTGCAGAAGAGGCAAGAAGCGTTTGGTGAAGAATGGAAGGTGCAGTAGTAAAGAAACAGTGTAGTGCAGTGCTCTTAATTCAGAGCCGATAAGAAGCCACATACATGGATGATGGATAAGTTGCAGGAGGCTCATTTGAAGAGAATGGCAGAAAGATAAATGATAATGATTCATAGTCAGCACTGAAATTATCCTTACTGTTCACAGTGACTTAGCAAAGAAATTTTAGGAATCTTTTTAGGGCTGACATTGTTAAATGTATTTCTGACTCTGTGCTGTAGCTGAAGCATTCCTTCCTCAGCATATTGCCAGTCTTGTCCCAAACAGTGTGTGGCTTGGCTTTGTACAATTTACTTTCAGTCTTACAAAATGAAAATCAGGCAGTTGGTAGATGTTCTGCAACGTTTCTGGGAAGGGATTGTGTTAGGGGGACTGTTGCAGTGACCTAGGGGTTTTTCCATCATGCCTCACTACTGTGCAGGACCTCTAACTGCGTAATTTTTGCCAGGGACTCGTTCCTCGTTGACAGAGTACATTGACAAAAATTAACTTGGTTCCTTTTGGCTTCACCATGTAATTGGCAAAGTTAATTACTTTTGGATTGTACATGTTCTTCCATATGAAATCTTACTGCCAGAAAGAACAGTTTTTTAGATGGAGACCAGGTGGATATCTCTAATGAAGACTGAGAGTGAACGAGGTTGGAGAAAAAATCCGTTGTGATAACGAAGTGGGATTTGGGGGGCAGTTTAAGCTGAATGAGTTGTTTCACCATGTAACTGCACAGATACTTGTGCTTGCACAAGGAATGAACAGTTCAGGAGCGTAAATGACTGAGCAAGAATAGGGGATAGGTGAGGTTTTCTGTACTGGCTTTTGGTACAAGTTTCACCATCTTAAATTGTTCACTGAACTGCTGTTAATGCCACCAGAAATTCTCACATTGAAGTATTTTTAAATAGTATGAAAACCAAGAGGGTAGAATTTTGCATAGTTATGGATCTTGTAAATTTGCATAAATACCTGTTAAAAGAATGTAAAGAAGGTGCAGCTGGACTGTTCCAGCAATATCCAGTGAACGGACAATGGAGAGAGGGCACAGATTGAAATACAGGAAATTCCATTTAGACATACAAAGAAACTTTACTGTGAAGGTGGGCAAGGACTGTAACGGGTTGCCCAAAGACATTGTGGAGTCTCCCTTTTCCAAAATAAGTAATAGCTGTAACAGATGGAAATGCAGTGATGCCACTTGATTGTTTTAGGTGAAAGTACATCTTTAATTTTTTGGCTACGTTCATGACATGTCCCTCAGTGTGCAGGTGACACTATTGTAAAAATTTCAACATACAAGTAATACAGTTGGCCTTGTAGATACATTTGGTTCAGCCTATCTTGTAAATAGTGAATACTGTGAGGGCAGGGGGCGGTTTTCTGAGTGGTCTTTAAACATCCAGATGTATAATTTGTGATATGGGCCAGCAGTATGGTCTGGCTTAGTGGCACATTTCATACCTGCTCTTTTCAACACTCTGCTCCAAGTATAGGATTGCTCAGTTGACTTCTTTACAGTCTCAACAGCAGTCTAGTCAGGATTTTCTCTTGAGTTGGTTAGATAATTCATTGACTACTATATTCATTTAGTTCTTAAGACAGTGAACCAGTGCTGTTATCTACTCACAGTGACCAAACAGCAGTGTGTGACTGTAGGAGAATTTGAACAGATTCCTGTGGGCCTGTTGAAATTGGAAGGCAAGAGAGATTTGCAGGGGGAATTGGTTGGATTGGAAGGGACCTGAAAGATCACCTCATTCTGACCTCCGTTCCAGGGGCAGAGAACCTTCCGGAAGACCAGGTTATTCAGAACCTCATTCAACCTGGCCTTGAACATCTCCAGAGATGGGAAGTCCACAGCTTCTCTGTTCTAATACCTCACTGCCCTTACAGTAAAAAATTTCTTCCTAAGAAATAAATCTACCCTCCTTCAGGTTAAGGCCATTCACCCTTCTTACTACATGCACTTCTTACATGCCGTGTAAACAGCCCCTCTTCAGCCTTCTTGTAAGCCCCCTTTACTTAAACTGTACTACAAGGCTACTATCAGTTCTCCCCAAAGTCTTCTCCAGGCTGAACAGCCCCAGCTCTCTCAGCCTGTTTTCATAGGAGAAGTGCTCCAGCCCTGTCGTCAACTTGGTTGCTCTCCTCTGGGCTCATTCGAACATTGTCAGCGTTGTTGTGCCGAGGCCCCAGACCTGGACGCAGTACTCCACGTAGGCTCTCACAAGAGCAGAATAGAGGGCGAGAATCCCTTCTCTTGAGTTGCTGGTCGCTTTTCTTTTGATGCAGCCCAGGACACGGTGGCTTTCTGGGCCGCAGGCACACATTGCTGAGTCATGTTCAGCTGCTAATCTATGAACACCTCCAAGTGTTTCTCCCCAGAGCTAATTTTGATCCATTCTTTGCCTAGCCTGTACTTACGCTTGAGGTTGACCTGACCCACATGCTGGACTGCGGGAGTTCAGGATCTCTGAACAAACAAGCAATATGATTGAGCAGAAGCCATTTATTGTTTACATTAAGCTACAGTTACAGATTCTAAGCTGCTTGTTCACACAGTCACACGCTACTTGATTGGTTCCTCTGTCTTGTCCATGTGTCCAGCACACACCCTTCAGGACAGCTGATTGGTCAAAGTCTGTCATCATATTGAGCCTCATTTATCTAGGTTTTGCATTCTTGGTACTCGGTTTCTCAGGCTCTTCTTTTCTTATTTTAGCCCTGGTTTTGTCTCAGTTTTGATGAATTCCTGAGGGTTCTGCTAACAATAACTACAGGTGGTTTGATAATAATATCTACATACAGTTTGGTGCAGAGGATGGCCTAAGTTATGCAGACACATTGCTATACTGGACCATGCACTTGATCTTGTTGAACTACATGAAGCTCCCGGAGACCCACTTCTCAAGCCTGTTAATGTCTCTCTGGATGGCATCCCTTTCCCTCCAGCATGTTTACTGCATCACACAGCTGCTTCTTGTCAGCAAGTTTGCTGAGGGTACACTTGTTTCCACTGCCCATGTTACTGACAAAGATGTTGAACAGTGCTGTACGGAGGAACAGTGCCATACGGAGGAACAAACACTGTTCACCACTGCTTTCCACTTGGACATCAGCTCACTGACCACAACTCTTTGAGTGCGACCATCCGGCCAATTCCTTATCCACCAAGTGGTCCATGTGTCCAATCTGTGTCTCTCCAGTTTAGAGACAAGGATATCATGCGAGACAGTGTCCAGTGGGTGACGTCTGGCTCTTGCCTTGTCCAGTACTGCTTAGCCCCACTGTAGAAGGTCACTGAATTTGTCGGGCACAATTTATCTTTAGTGAAGCTGTGTTGTCTGAGACCAATCACCTCCTTATTCTCTATGTGTCTTAACATAGTTTCCAAGAGGATCTGTTACATGATTTTGCCAGGCACTGAGATGAGACTGGCCTGTATTTCCATTTATAAAACTAGGGGTTATGGTTTCCCCTTTACCAGTCAAAGGGGACTGCCATGATGTCTCAAATATGATAGTTAGTGGTATAGCCATTTACTCAGCCCATTCCTGTGTGGCCCATGGATGTATGTCATCTAGTCCCACACACTCGTGCACTTTTGTGTTCCTTAAACAGTCCCAAACCCAGTCGTCTTCCACAGTGGATGGTTCTTCATTTTCCCAATCCCTGCCTTCACCTTCTGCAACTTGGGTGGTGTGGCTGAAACACTTTACTCAGACTTCAGCTTGTAACACTTCCACTTGAGCTTGCTAGAGAAAATTGACTTTTCATTTTCCCAGTTCTCACTGTCTAGCAGGCAAGATGGTGCAGTTGTAGGTGTCGACAGCTTATGCTCTTTACAGTCTTCATAATACTAAACTAGCTCTTCTGTAACGAAAATTTATCTTTAGATGTTAGCCAGGTTAACAGTTACAGCCGTGAGTTTCCAATTATCTTTAGACCTTATTCTTAGGAAAACAAAGTATTTGAGTTACATGGCAAAGTCATTAAAGAGAATTTTGATTGGAGAGATACAAGAATATAGAGAGTCATCCGTATCACTTCTTATAAAGAAAACCATAAGAAGTAGCAATTGTCCATTTCAAGTGTGCTAGTTTCCTTAGTAAGTCTTCAATAAATACACTACCACAGGTCCTTTTTCAGGAAGTGCTTAAGCTATACTCCTGGTAGAAAACAACTTCTAGCATTTGCCATGCACATCTACAGATGTTTTCTGTTAAGAACTACATTTGTTAGAGTTCTTATTTATAACTTGGTAGGTTAGTTTTGTTATTTCATTTACTTCAGGCCTTGGTTTGGTAAGGGAATGGTGCATCTGTAATCTCCACCTCTGTTCATCTAAAGGAAAGGCTGCTGCTTGTTGAATTCTGGACAGTGAAATGCACAGAGGTTACTCAAATAAGGAAAGCTATTTGCCTCTAAGTAGAGTTCTTAAAGATCACTACTCCATGTGTGTATCTTTCTTTTTGCCAAACTGAATTCTGATCAGGTCAGACTGAAACTGAAAAACTAAGGCTGTGAATAATAGGAACCAAAGTTCTCTTATGAAAACTAGGCATTCTGAGAGAAATTTAATGCTTGTGGAAAAACGGTAATTGGGAAGCATAGGTGTTATTTATTCCCCACATTTATTCCCTACCGTATCTATGAAATGGTTCGTGAAACTTAAGTGTTTCTAATGAAATTATGTAAATTCTATGGCACCTATTATTCAGTACTTTTCTGGATTATATGAAGTGAGTGCACCAGCAAAAAACCTGCAAGTTGTGAGTTCACATCAGTGATAAACATCAGTGGGAGCTGAACAGTTGAGCGCAATCTATTCAAATGTGTATTGCCGCAGTACTCCAGATTCTGGTTAGGATGAAGGAGTGGGGGCCATTTTCTTGTGCGGGGGAACTGTATGTGTGGTAAGTAATGACTGAGGAAGCAAGTGTAACGTTTGAGAGGTTAGTGTGGCTTTGTAATGAAAGGGCACAATTTCCTCCTTGAATCTATGTGTGATAAGAGTAGTGGACAGAACTGGAGATGTTACTTTGTGTCTTTAGTGAGATGGATTGAGAGAACAGATTGTACAGTGTAAGTTTCAAATCAAATTCTTTCAGTTTCTCTGAAAGCTAAGAAAATGTCTTGAGTGAGTTGGTGTAGTGTTTGACACACAATGATTTTAACAAGAATTAATGTTTAAGAAGAAAACTTGTGAAGGACCTATTGCGTAAAACTAAATCCACTCACAAGTAAAGAAAGGCAAAATAGAGGTCTAAGTGAAGGTAGTTACCTACTGAAACAACTTCTAAAATAAGTAAATCATCTCTCTGCCTTTGCATCAATACTGGATTCATTTCTAAGTGGCGGGTTCAAGTCTAAAGCAAGCCTAAATTGCAGGTCTGGACGGAAAATCATACCAGCTGTTAAAAGATCCTTCTACTCTTAAACTCTCTAAGTGAATTGTTCCCTAGGTCTCCTTTACACATAGCTTTTAAACATTAAGAGGCATAGTAAAAGGTAGTAAATGAGGTGATGAGTATTCCAGTAAAAACTACTTTGAATCAGTTCTGTCGGTCCACATGCACAGACAGCATCCTGAAAGCAGTGATCATCTCAAGAATCTAGTTATGGGTGAGTAGTCTTCATTTCCTTCAATGAAAGGTTCAGTCTGACTGCTCGTGGTTACACAGTAAGTTGTTTAATATTTTTTTCTTGAATGTAGCATGTTCAGCACCCAACAGTCAAAGTTGTGGCAAATTCTTATTGGTAATAGAGGTATTCTCTCTGTAGTTGGGAGGAAAGATTGAAATACTGCACAAAAAATATTTGATTAAGTCTCTTTCACAGAAGATATTTTTGGAAGACTATAGCCAACACTGGCATTGATTAACTTAAGTGTTGTGCCATACTTCCAGTGCTTCTGCATTTTCCATTTCTGCCTCTGCAAATCTTTCTCCACATATCCATCTTAATAGGTGTCGTACTTTGCGTTGTTCTTCTGACCCTGTCAGCTTCCTTTGAGGATTAATGATTTGTTTCTTTTACGTGTCTCTTAATATGATGAAAATGTCTTACAGAAGTCTGAAATCAGAGCTTCTCAAAAGATAGAGTGGCTACTGCAAATTCAGGTTGGATTTTTGTTAAGACATCTTTATATATTGGGGCAGTGGAACTGTTACAAATTGCTGTCTTTTCCCCTACCTCAGAATAGCATTCCTTTTGAACACCATGGCAAGTAGCTGCTCGTCTCCTTTCGTTGGAAGGCAGCACTGGGTGAGTGCTTCTCATTAGACACCAAAACTTTGTATGGGGTGGGGAAAAAACTCTTTGGAAACTTCCAGCTTCGCTCCTTCTACTCATGTGATCTCATAGTTGTATCTGTGCCTTCTGGTCAGATGCTTGATGAAGCATTGATTTTTCTCTTAACTTAAAAGTAAGCGTCTTTCCAAAAGCTCAGTTATTGCTGCTGTTCCACTTGGACTTAAACAGAATTGACAATAATAGTGACTTAAAAGGTCCCTAAAATTGCTCAATTATCAACAATAAAATAAAATAACCATGTCTAAATTTTAGTTGTGTGAGAATTACATGTCTTTCCAAGGATGTTGATGCAGCAGTATGTCATCCAATAAAAACCAGATCTGCTTTAGAATCATAAAAGCAAAATACTTGTATGAAGACTCAATTGACAGTATTGCTTAAATGAGGATCTGTCTTGTCTTGTTGTGAATGGAATGTTCTACTACAGCTGTGTCCATTTTTCACTGTTTTATATTCTTCTCCGTGCCTTATGAGCTCTCATGTTTAAAATACTCAGATCTGTTCAAATCTGTATTTAAAAAAACATTCACTTAGTCACAAGAATAGTTGACCATGAGCATCTCAGAGGTAGACAGACTTGAACTTGGCTATTACGAAGTCCTTTCCACTGTTCAGTGCAGTAGAAGTTTCTGCCTTACTGTGTGCAGCTTTTGGCTTTTTAGTCTGTTCTGCTTTTGGCAATAACAGGTTTCACATGAGAAAAAACAGCTTTCAGTTGGAATCTGAACCTTAACGGCTGAGGGATGCTTTTCTTAAATATTTCAAGAGCTTCTTTGATTTGCTACTTATTAATAAAAAAGCTGTGAGATTTTTCTGTTCCTTAATTAATTCTGTTGTATAGTAAGTCTTGTCTGCTATCTCAATTTCTCTATAAAGCCTAAGCTTGCATTAATCCTGTATCTCTAGTTGGTGAAGAATCCTGCTATTTCTCTTCTGTTTTCTCCTTCTGCTTTGTGTGCTTGGCTGACTCTGCACAAGCTGCTTCATGAACACTTCATAACGTTAAAAAGATCCAACTGTAAATGGCAGCTTAACACTTTAAAGCCCAGTTATCAGATCTTAGTGAAAAAAACCCTAGGTATGAAAAAAATGCAAAAAAGCAAGCCTAAAGCTTTGCATTGAAAAGCCTGTGTGCAGGAGACATGCACATTTTGGTCTGGGTTGTGTCTGCGTTGGTTCACCTATACTGTATGCCTTAGTATTGGTAGCTGTTCAAACTGAAACAAATACTGAATACTGATCCGACTACTTAAATGTTTCCTGCTTCTTAAATTGCAGAGATGTATGGTTGTTTTCCACTTTCATGGTGAAAGTGGTACTGAAATAACGCTACACTCTTACTTCAGCAGGTCACGCTATAGAAATACAAGAAGTATCTTTTAACACAATGACCCATGGAAAGTGAAAAGCTATTGAAAATAATTAATTTCTTTTTTACCTTCTTAATTTTTTTAATTAATTATCCATTGAGTCTATTACTGTGCATTCATAGTGTTTTCATCTGGTTGGTTCTTTCTTCTGCAAATGTTTATGCTCTGTCTAATTTTCTTTAAAACATCCCCTCTGGCTGGAAAAGTGAATTTTCCATGTTAACTTGTAATAAAAGAGGAAAATAATAGGGAACTTTGTGTAGCTACAGGTGGGTGTGAAACTTTTTATTGCTCATCATATTTTAAATTCACACACTTAAATTTTGACAATTAATAGTTTAAAAGTACATTGTGAGACAATTGTATGTTAACTGGAAAGATATGTGCTGATGTTGTCTTGTTTTTTGGCTTTGGTAGATTCCTGCTCGGGTTACTACCAGTGTTCTCCAGTCTGCTGTGCACCGATGAAAATGATTTTGCCATGGAGGGCAGATAATGCATGGCTGATCTCCCATGTTACCAATGGCTTTACTAGCAAATATACCCTAAACTAGAGTGGAAATTGGAGTTCTCCATGTGACCTAAAAGGTGCTTGGAGGAACATGCAGAGACTCCAGCAGCTGCCATTACAGGACGCTTTTGCCAGAAACCCAGTGACCTTAAGAGAACCCTGTGGTAACAGGGCTGGAAAAGAAAGATGGTTTACAGAGTTCACCGCCTGTTACTGGACGGCCATTTCAGTTTTCCCTCCACAGGCGGCAGACTTTACTCCCTTTTTATTATTCTACTGTAACTATAAATCTTTTACTTGGTTTAAGAAAATTTTTTGTATCATTTTGCTAAAATTATTGGCTTACTTCTCTGTAAAGAGCTCTTGCTTTTGTCTGATTTAAAAATGTAGAATATAAACAAACCTGAACTAAAGACAATGACTTGAAATTTCTTGTTGAAAAGATTAGTCTGCCAGGGAACATGTAAATGAGTCAAAACCATCTGATGTTATTTAAATTGTTCACCTTCATGTATTGTCCCATTCTGAGTCAGTTTTCTCATGAAATTTTTAAAACTGTTAGAAATTTATTTTACCGTTTGCTGTCTTCATTCACACTGGACATTTAATTTTCTGTGTAGCACAAAGGAATTTTTAATACTCATTGTGTTTCGTAGATGAGAACTAAATACCCTGCAGGAGAGTCTTAGGTATAGTAGAGATTGTAATGATGGATTTCTTTTTTGTAAAGAAGATGAAGGACGAAGTGAAAGACTGGCATCTGAGAGATTTAGAATTAGAAAGGTTGTTCTGTCTCTCTGCTTAGTTTGGCTGAATGGATACTTTCAAATGTTGTTTTTACTGGGAAAAACTTGTTTCCTCTTCTGAGGCTGGTTAGCTTGGAGGCTATTACAAGTGCAAAACAGACATTGCTGCTGAGTCTTCAGTGAATTTGAATGTTTCATTCAGTATCCACATGTTTGTAAATAAATAAATACTTTGATTTAGGCCTTCTGTTATGTGCCAAGACTCAAAAAAGGAGTTCTTAAACAAAAAAGAAAAAAAACACCACCTCAAACAAAGTAACCTGTTCTTGCTGTAAAATCCTGAGAATTTCTGCAATTCAGATGCATATCATATTCAGTTCCTAAGTATATTCAACCTGAGTATGCCCAGAGTCATTATCTAGGCATGAATGACTCAACATGCTCAGGTTGTTGGCTTCTGTTGGTTATGGAATCTGGGGAATTCTTCATATTGTCTGTTATTGTAAATGGTCTCATAAAAGTACGTGTTCTGTCCTTACAGTACTTGGAACAGTACCAGAACTGTTATGACTGAAATTATGGGAAGTTCTGTGCTGGAAATTAAAGTATGTATGGAGATTTTGTTTGAACAGTTAGGTATTTTGAGAAATTCTTCCCTGCCTGGAGACAATTTTTGAAGGTGTATTGGTCTTCAGGTTTTTATGGAGAGTAGATTTTTTGGGTGTTTGCAAATTCTTTTTTGCCGCTCTCAAAAGTCCACATACTAAGTATTATCATTCTTCTTTGGATGTTTTCATAACATTAGCTATTTGCTTGTGTGTACTCTGGGTCAGACTGGGGAAATGTGTGTTTGAGGAGAATATAGTGAAGAAGCTTGAGAATTTAATGGAGTGATAAGTTTGAATAAGAGAATTATTTCCTCAGTCACTATAAACTTTGGTATTTTAGGCATGTGCACTACCATTTGAGCAGTTTTACGCTTCACTGTGCTTTCCTTGTAAATATTTGTGGTTAATAGTGTAATGTTTGAGGGACTTACAAAAACAGTCTTTTTATTTCATATGTATCTGGACCATTAGGTTGCTGTACTATACTTAAAAGTTGACTGCAGACTTCTAGAATTGTACTCACTTGTGGGCAGTTTTAGTCCTCATAATAGTTAAATTCCATCATGCAGAAAATAGTTAGACTGTCTATATAAACCTGTGTATAAACCAGTATATCAAAGCACTTCATTTGTACTACCACTGTATTTGTGTACTTTAGCAGTTGTGTAAATACATTCATAATCACTTCTGTTCTTCTTTGGTGTAACTTACTGACTTGCAATGAATCCTTATCCTTTACCTGATGCAACTTTCTTCTTTTTTTCTTTTTTCTTTTTTTCCTTTTTTTTTTTTAGTTTCTTCTTTTTTCTGTTTCTCCTCTTTTTTTTTTCCTCTTTTTTTTTTTCCTTCTTTTTTCTTCCCTCCCAAATGGGTTTCTGTACCTACAAAGAATATGGTCAGTTGCAAACATTTGAAGATACTGTCTTGGTGCCAAACCTTTCAGTGAAAGACTTCTATAGTTACGATCCTGGGGTATACAGGAAGAAAGAGAAGGCATTAATTGCTTTGCTCACAGAAAACATGTCTTTTTGTCAGTTTAAAGGTAGATGGTTTTCTTTGGATACTTCTTTTTTTTCAGAAGTTTTTCATTTTGTACAAATACTTTTGCTTATCAAGTAATGCATGGTATTGATAAGGAAGTATAGTAAGGGAATTGAAATTGGATCAGTTATGGGAGCTAGGATAAAAGCAAGAAAAGTAGCTCTAATCACAGTGCCCTGTATAATAAAATTCTGGCTTTTGCTATGTGATTCTCAAAAGTCTATTATAATCTGACGGTAGACACACCTTCAGGAACCCCCTGTGTTTTCTTATTAACAGGTCTTTAATTGGAAGAATATTTTAATTGCTTCTAATGGTTTTCATTTAGAACTGTGTATATGCTTTTATATGGAAAATACCACCTCTGCTGCTACTTTACATAATCTTGAATGGTTACAGAGTCCTTGAGTCTTTTGTGTTACAAGTACTTAAAAAAAAAAGAAAATAAATCTGCTGCTTGAAGAGAGATACTAAGAGAAAACATTTGAGTCCATATATTCCATGTTAACTTCATGAAAATATTCAAAATATTCCTTGGAGGAAGGCATGCTGATGAACTCATTTCCAGTGGGGAAAAAAAAATCGTAAGCACAACTATTTGTCTTTGTTTCCTCATGTCCCAGACCCTTGAGTATAGCATTGGCTAGAGCAGCATACCCGCTGATTTCAAGAATACTTAGTTTCTTTTGAAAAATAATTAAATAAAAAGGTGTTTATTTTGTTCTTTAACTTTTGCATTACAAAGCACTTCATGTGTACAAAATAACAAGTAAAAACCAAACAGTGCTGCTGGTTTTTTTAATAGTGCTGAGCCATCTGGTCAGAAATTAAGATTTAAGCTTTGAGATGGTGAGAAAGTGTAATCCATCATGAATTTAATCCTACAGTACCTTCTAAAGTTCACTGAATGAGGTAGGTTAACAATAAAAAGAGTTTGACTGTGAAAGAATGCAGTACTTTGTTATTTAAAAACAGTACATTCCCTCTGACGCATTCAAGTGACAATTATTATTGATTTTATGTGTATATGTCTAGATATAAGTGACTGTATGACCCTGAATTTTATAGACTTTGTATAGATACTATATTGTATCAATACTTTTGTACGAGGAGAGTGCTCAGATGCCTGGTCTTCAGTAAGAATGTGTTTCACAGCAAAATCATACCAACTTTTTCAGCAAATATTTGCACAGTATTAACACCTCACAACTTCTGCTTAGACATTAGTGGGGTTTTTCCTTTCTTAATACTATTTAGACTAGTATGGTTTGGTTCTCTTGTCAAGCGTGCTGCAGGCAGAGGGATAGTAGAAAGTGAGAGGAAAAGTGTACATAGAGAATCTACAAAAATATGCCTAAAAATGTTCTTTGTTAATCACATTTTGGGCAATTCTTGATTCAAAATGCTTAAGATCTGGGTCTGAGGTGTGTGTGTGTATATATATATATGCATATATATGCATATATATATATATGCGCCTAATGGACAAAGAAGAACGTGGAAAAGCGAGAAATGGTGCAGATCATCCTGAATTATTAAGCCCTAGTCTACATCCAGTCCAGGATGCTTGGGGTGGGATGTGGAACAAAACAAGAATTCATTTGCTATGTTATGCACTAGGAAGAGAATACTTAGACCTGAGCATAACAAGAAAAAAAAATTGCTTAATTGCAGTCCTCAGCTTGGTTCAGACCTGCAAGCATTAAGCATTAATCCTTAAGGAAAGAATAAGCCAAGGTCATGCACAGATAAGGAATAATTTGAGGTCACACACAGATCTTTTTCTTAGAAGACCCCAAGCAACAAATGTTTCTCTGCTCTCATGGCCAAAAAAATGTATTTTCAGTTTGTCTGACATGTCAACAATGGATCTTAAGGCATATTTTTCAACAAGACTCACAAAGTCTTTTGCTGTTTAAGAGTTTTAAATACTAAAATCTGGATATATTTCTTCACTGGGTTCACAGTTTCATTGTGAAAGGTTTTAAACTGAAAGATCAGTAGATGAAAAATCAGAAGAGCTAGAGCTATCCTTTCTTAATGCTCTAAAGTATTCATCTGGGAGTAGTGAGGAAGGCTGCCAGCTGAAATGTTGCTGACATGACGAAGCAAATACAGAGATCAGTCAAGGAACTAACAGTGTATAACTAGAGGTAAGTAGCTTTTTACTCTGTCTCTAGTTAGCCACACATTCTCAGAAAAATACAGGACTGCTTATCTCACGGACTGTGTCACTAGCAAAATGCTTTTAAGAGCATAAGCATTTAAATGCTGTTTAGTAGATACACCTTTTTCCTACTGGCACAAAGGTGAGCTCTATCTCAGAAGCACTGAGAAAGCTGCTACAACAATCCATTCCAAAGCTGTTGCTTCTTACACAGAGTGCCTCTGCTGTCAGAGGAGTTGTTTACTCCTGCACAAGAAGAGTACTTCCTTCATTCAACAGGTCCAGCAGCAGGGAACATCTGTGCAACTCACTTTGAGCCCATTTTCCCCTACAGTGAATGGCCCTACTTCCTTCTTTCACACTCAAAGAGAACCAGATGAAAAGACAAACTCTAGTTTTCTGTCACAAGGATGGGCTGACTACACGCTAGTAAATTTTGTCATTTTAGTCCGCCTAGTAACATTAATTCCTTTAGCAGCATATGGCTTGATTTGACTATTGGGCTTTAGAAGTCATCACAGTTCATAAAACTTTACCTGCAAACAAAACATGGAGCACTATTCAGAGGAGAACATTAAGATTTTTTGCACAGCACAAAATTAATCACTGTTATTTTAAATTAGATGATGCTTTAAAATAGTCTTCAGGATCATTTATAGCAGAAGCACATATCCATTTTGGAATTCGCCAAACTATGAGTCACAGCAAAAGCAGTTCCCTTGCCCACATTAAATTCTGTCTGGCTGTCAGCTAAGTGTCAGCTCTGCTCTATAAACACTCTTGTCCCTGTGCAGTTGTTTAATAGGCATGTGCAAATGAAGCCAAATGTCCATATTGGGGTGTTAAAGTTAATTTTTTTGAGATTACTTTCTCAAACCCACAGTTTTTGACAATCACACATTTATTCGCTACATTTGCAACAATTTACTAGAAAAGCATTAAAAAAAATCTAAGTATAATTATACATGTTACATTAAAGTGCCTTAACAAGAAACAAAATGTCATCTTGCACAAAATTGAAGTGTATTCCCATAATCCTAAAGACAGCTGTGGCAAAGAAACACAGACGCACGTACACAAGTCAATACTTACCGCTGTAACATGTAAGAGTTTGCATTCTAAAATTCTTCTGTTTCTGATTGTCTACCAAACAAAACATTTTCTTTGGGATGTCCCAAAGGTGCATACGTGAATTTTGCTTTTTCATTTTGAAGTTTGGTTGCTTGATTAAGGGAATGTTCTCATTTATTTTTAGAGAATGATTCTATGTCACCTAATACACGTTTGTGTGGATGGAATTTAATACTAGCACGAGATCTCTCCAGTCCTTTACACCATACCTTCATACCATCTCAAGTTTTAACTTCAGGGAACTAGCTTAGCTTGAAACAGCTGCATCACTTTAAGACTTCTAGTTCTGCTGAGGTCTTCTAGGCTCCAAATGGCTACAAAATATTTCATTTAGAATTTTTAAAAAAGCAAACTGATCTTTGTATAAGAGGAGGAAAATAATTTTAACTCTGCTCATTGTCTAAGAAATGGGCAAACTGTCTGCAATATACTCCCACAGGTATTTTGCATGTTTTATGCAAAATATATATACATATGTAAATACATATGTGCAAACACATGTATACTTTCTTAACGTAGTCTCTGTGTATTACTGGTATTGTACACATTTCATCTCCTTGCATCAGGCCCTTATTTTCCTAAGATCCATTACATTATCAATCATAAAATATTTTAACCACAAATCCTAAAGTACACAATTTATAGGATGTATGAAGATCTAGAATGCTTTAAAAATTTTGCTGGCCTGGAGAGTAAAAGATCATTCACTACTTTCAGAGAAATAATCTTTGAAAACTGTCTTGGTTTTTTGATTGTTTACTTTCCAGACTTCTTAGATATATTCATGAACTGTGTGTCTAAAGAAATTACATTTGTTTCCATAGTGTATGATGCAGGAGTAAACTATAATCTTAGGATGCTTGGCAATTCAGTTGCATAATTACCTACATTTCCTTCATTTACCTTTTCCCTTTTTTCACATCACAAAATTTTAATCAGTTGAAGGCTGAACAGAGGTTCATCTTGGTAGATGGTGCATTAAACTATTCTGCCTGGGACGCTGAGCAGTGTCTCTTTAGCAATGCTTCACGGCTTCAACCATACACATCCTCAAAATGCATGGGTGAGTACATCTCGCAGACTGCTCTTAAGGGTGTCTCAGTGGTATTGAGATTAAAGGAACACAGTACCAAAATACCTGGAGGAATTTTAAATCCATTCCTTTTAAATACATAAAATAACTTTTTAAAAGTATTTATCAATCTATTTACATATTTACAATAAGCAGAGTTAAATTAAAAAGGAGGCTGGCTGGACAGTACTGGGAACCTAAGGACTAGTTGCTTGTGGGGTTTAGTTTTGGTTGGTTTTGGTTTTTTAACACATTGGGGAGGAAGGAGAGAGGTCTATAAAACAGGAGATCAATATGAAGGCCTTACGTGGCTATGTCGACAGGAGCAGTTGGATGCATGTTTCAGCACAGTCTGGTGTTGTGGCCAGCAGATGTCCAGCCTAGGGATCTGGCATAGTGGTTTCCTTCCCATCAGTATAACAAATCCCTTTCTGAGAAGATAAGGACAGCTGAACAGAAAGAGAACTGGAGGGCTAGCACACACTTGGGTGTTAGCCTTGAATGGAACAGAATGGGAGCAAGGAGCTTAACTGGCTCTAGAACTCTGAAGTACTCTCTGCCACTTTTGATGTTGCTAAGAGAGCTGCATTAGGAGTTTCTCGCCTTTGTATCTATGCTTCTTGTAATTAATTAAAATGATAAAGGATTTTACATTGCTCATATGGCTTTTTAAATTGCTTAGTGAATTAAATTCTAACTCTTTTTTTCCTCACAGTCAGTAAAGGAGTCCTGTGATTTGACCAGTCATTCAGTAAGCATCTCCTACTGTTATAAATGCTGCAAGCCATTGGTAGGTCTGTGCTGAAAACAGCACAAGAGCATTGGCAGACCCAATTAGAGTGACTGATTTTTGAGTGGAAGAAAATAACTTGTATAGGTAAAAGAGGCCTCTCTGTGAATGCTAGTTTTACTCATGAGATTATGGTTTCTTGTTGAAACATGTCTCCTTGTCTTCCTAACTTCCTCTTCTGTCTCAAATCACATAAAACTGCAACATAAAATTTCTTGTTTCCAGCTTAACTGTAAAAGTTTTATGTATGGAAAATGAAACATAGTCTGGAAAGTCAGTATGATAAGCACAAATGACATTTTGTCACATATAAAGCAGTCTAGACGATTTGCAGAATGTACAGAAACTTTAAATTGTGCCAAAACCTGAGGTCAAAGGAATAACCATTTAGTTCTGTGATAACAGCGTAGCATCATCTAGCAGAGAAATCCAGTGATCAAAGCACACAGTAGGACAAAAATGGCTATCTGAGAATCCGAATTCACTTTTGGAAAGGTTTCTAGTTTTTGCTTTTTTGAAACAGGGAACTCCAGTCTGAAAGCTGTATCAGGCCTTCATGCGTTATCTGAAGCCGCCTCCAAGGATATAATAAAGTACTCTTTGGATTCCATTTATCTCTTGCCTCCTGGAGCTATTAGCATTGTGTTTCAAGGACCAATTTAATCTTTAGCAAACTGGAGCTAACTTCAGTAAGTAAGCTGTTACAAGTGGAAAATGTCATTCACTACAATTGCTGTCACTACATTAGTAAAAGACGTTACAATAATGCACTACATAGGATATAAAAACAGTTTATTCTCTGCAGCATCCATTTCTTTTAAAAGTTATGATTGTAACTTTCCAGTTTCTGTGCAAGGTTGTCCTAACAATCCAAAACCGTTTTGAAGAGACTTCCAAAATGGAAGCTGGTATCTGAGATAGTTCCTTAGAGAATGATTCATGGTTTTGGCACGTTGTTTCTGATAAAAATTTAAAGGGGATACTGAGTTTTAAGGGATTAGGGTCTATTAGTTTTCAGTTATTATGCAGAACAATTTCGGCACCCAAAAGCCAGTATTCCTTTGCTGCTATTAAGGAAATGGAATCTGTTAACAGTCTGTTTTTAAGATTTTTACTGCAGTTACAAAGCCTAGACAGCTTTTTATAAACAGATTTGAGTGGTGGGGTGCCGTAGCATGATTTTATATTTAAAAAAAATACATTTCTTGAGTGGTTTTGGATGGAAAAAAAAATACGCCTTCCTTTTGCCTTCCTTTCCTATTCAATACCATGGCATCATAAAAATGATGAACAGTTCTATCATGTTTCCTCAAACAGCAAGAATGGCACTTTGAACTTCCATAGAGTAAGTCAGAGGGTAGGGAGGTGGTATAAATGGGGAAGAAAAAAACCTCAAAACCAAACATGTTAAAACCTTCCCGTGATGCTAACATTGCATTTTGTGGATGACTAACATGTTTCAAAGTAGTTCAGTCTCTTCTCTAAGTCCACCCACTCTATAGGTCATCTAGAAACGTGCACCATTTCTTTTATATGCAAAATGGACACTTTTCCAGAATATTCTACTAAACCTAATAATCATCTTCTCTATGTTACTTATAATACTTTTCAATGCTTTAGGGAAATTTTAATGAAAACGGTGTATGGAATTGTGGGCTAATTACATTTGCTTAAGGTCTGTCAGGATCCCTTCTCTTTTTTTTTTTCTTTTAGTACTACCTTGGAATACCCCTTGAGTGATCTGCTGAGGACACTATCTGTAATGTGCCTTTCCAAAACCAGGATTTCCAGATGATAATTGCAAAGGTTACAGGTTTAGGCAGAAATGCATTTACATAAATTGAAGTTACAGATATTATCAAAATTAAATTAGGGCTGAGCCAATTAATCTAAAAAAATCTAAAAAGGTAAGAAATTCAAAAACCTCATGGAGACCTTTAAGTTCCTGAGATTTTTATCCATCTCAAACTCCTTTCTCTTCATTGAGAACATAGGAAAATTATATTTAGCCATACAACACAGCATTTTCATCAGTATTGTCTGAAAACATACATATAATTCCACTTTTCTTAAAATATGCTTTTTCTGTATCTTCCAAGTGAGCAGTTTCTGGTGATGCATAGCAAGAGCCTACTTGTGTCCATAAAAGCTTTTTAGTTTACATAAAATGTATAACCGCAATGTTCCACCTTTTACCGATAAAGCTAATTTTCCAGCAAAATCTTGTCTAACTGATCAGCTTCCAAAGAGACCTGGTGAGCTGACTAGTCCGCAGTTACTAAAGCAAGTGGCCCAGCCCTAAACTATTTCTGTTACTAAAATAAATAGTGTTGAAAATCTTTCTTTTCTAAACACTTTTCAGTTCCTTGTCATGCTCACACACATGTTTCTGGGTTAGTTACAACTTCGCCATTTTTTTCAGGCTCATCTTTCAGAAATTGCTCCACTTCAATAGAGTCCACCTTGGCATCTTCAGGAGTTTTGTTTTCAGATTTGTTTAATTCCTCTCTTTCTGATGCTTCTTCTTTGGTATGTGGTTCTTCTGATTTTTTCTTAATGCAGAAGAAATTTCCCAAGGCCAATACAAGGGCTGAAGTGGTAACTTCAATTCCAGCAGTAATGAAAACAAACATGTACCTCCCTGTTGCATCCAGGAGTTTTCCTGAAAAAGGCAACATTCCAGGTAATTAACAAAAGTGATGATCTTGCAGTGAATATTTTTCACTTTTAAAAAACATTTTGACTCCCCTGTCTAGAATCGCCATGACTACCTAACCAAGTTTTTTGAAATAGGATTTAAACAAGTTTATAAAATATTTCTCAATTATTTCAGTTCAGTTTAACAGTCACTGACATTACATGACATCCCAAAACACATACTCTGCTGCACCCACAGAGCTACCCTTGCCTTCAGATGCAAGAGATCAAGCACATGCATTGTATTTCAGATAAAAATGTGTCCATCCATGGATGGGATCTATATCATCTGTATCATGATCTGATCATCATTATCCTCTCGCTCACAATCTTATTTACCCTTCTACATGGGCAGTGCACTATCTACTTAAAATGCAAATCTTAGTCAATACTCAGTCTGGAGTAACTGACTGATTCTAACACTGGTAAAGGTAAATTTTCACAGGACTCCGTGGATGTAAAAGAACAGGTGGGAGGATATGAAGGAAGTGCCTCTCCAAACCTAAAGATCAGAGGAAGTAGTGCATAGTACTGGTTTTCCCATGAAGGGGGTTCTGTCATAATAAAAATGCTTGATGTTTTTAGTGTCTGGTATAAACAGTAAACACTTTATGGCAGTGACCTGGTGGGTTTTGGCAGGGAAAATGTGTTTCAGTTCAGGGTCTGTAAATGTTCTTTAATCAGTAATTAATTTGTATTTTGACTTCAAATTAATGAATTTTACGATTTTGTCATGTCCCTTTATTCTTGTATTGTAAGATGTGCAATAGAAGCACTCTACCTCCCTTAAATCAGTCCAGTTTTATAGTCCTCTTTGTAAGATTTTTTTCTTCCTTCAGATGATTCCTTTCCTCCCCCAAATCTACCTTGGATATAGAGAATGTATCCTACTATTTCCCAAAGAAAATTGACAGATTTCATATTCTGAATCCCAGTCAGCTATCTACAAATAAGAAGTTCAGTGCAAGCTTTCAGAAGAGAAATAGCAGCATCTCCAGATGGCAATTTAAGCAATCCTGAAATAGATCCAAGAGGGAAAAGGTTAATTCCATCCCTTTTTGGACTATTTCAGAACATTAACCACAGAAAGCCTTTGAAACGTGTGCAACACTAGCACAGTCTGCGTTTCTCGAGTGACTCCCATCTTTTTCTCAGGTCTCTTACATTTTGTGTAAATGGATGCAATGCACACAATTTTAAATTCTCAACTAAATGTCATACTTGCCTGCTGATGGTGGACCAATCAGAACAGCCATAGCTTCTGCCAGGAGCACTAAACCGATAGCACTGGAAAACTTCTGCGTTCCAACGATAGCCATGAGAACTTCAAACTGAAGAGCGCCTACCATTCCATAAGAAATGCCAAAGAAAATGCAAAAGACCACCAGTCCACTATAATCAACAGACAAAGAACCCATGAGATCTGTAAAGCCATTAAAAATCATAGCAAAACTGAAGAGGTAGACACAACGTGGTCTAACCCATTTAAGACCAGCTACCATTCCACAGACTGGGCGAGCAAAGATATCAATGAATCCCAGAATAGTCAGAAGAAAAGCTGCTTGGGTGTCTTGATACCCTAAATCCTTGGCGTAACTCACAACAAACACTGGGGGAACAAAGAGGCCAAGCACCATGATAGATGCTGCTAGTGTATAGATTACAAAACCACCATCTTTAAAAACACTGAAATCCAGAAGTTTTTTCTTCACTTTCTTCTCAGTTGGCTCTTTGGTAGCTTCAGACTTTTTGGGTGGCTCCAAAGGTCTCATTAGTGCTCCGCAAACACAGCAGTTGAGCAGCATCCCACCAAGGATAAGGAATCCTCCTCTCCAACCATACTCATGTTGTAGTATCTGCCCCAATGGTGAGAGAGCACAAAGAAACACTGGACTCCCAGCAGCAGACAGCCCGTTGGCTAAGGGCCGGCGTTTGTCAAAGTAACGGTTTAACATGATGAGTGAAGGCTGAAAGTTTAGTGCCAAACCCAAACCTGTAGTAGAGGGTACATAAAAATTAATACTGACCTACACTATCACTGTTAAAGATATCCTAATCACAGTTTTTCTGACTCATGACTTAAGAGAAAATCGTTTTATTCTAAACGGACAAAAGACTCATAACACAAAGTATTCTAAACCCATAGTATTCTTTATGATTACACTTCACACTATTAAACATTCGTAACAAAAATAAACTACCTTTTAATTCCACATTTATCTGCCATCTTTACAAAAGCCCAGCTGGGTGATCTTGATGCTTCAAGTATTCTTCACTTATACAAAACTTCAGGCTAAAGCTGAGACCTTAGTTAACTGATTTTCAGCAATGCATAGTACTTACCTGTAATCACACCTGCAGTTAGATAGATCTGAATGATGCTTGTGCAGAAGGAAGCTATCACCATCCCCATCGAGGCAAAAAGGCCACCCACCAGCATGACAGGGCGGCAACCAAAGCGATTGACACATACACTACAAAGTGGACCTAGGCAAGAAAAGCAAGTTACAGTTGTTAAGATAAACCAACTTTTGCAACTGATTTTATGACATTTTATATTTCTTTGGTGGACGTCAAAGTGTAAAGTTCAGGGTTGGAAACAATGAGCTTAAAGGTCTAAGGTCTTTCCAACCTCAAGTGATTCTGACTCGTTTTGTACTTTGTCCATACAGTCAAGGCAATCAGGAAAAATGTCCTTTCCTCTGTCATCAAATACTTCAATCGTTCTTGTCTTCAGAGTGCCTTGTGATTTTTCTTTTTCATCATCTTTAGCAACTACTGAGTTACAGAGATGTAACTTTAAATCCAACCTGGATGGACTTAAATAATCTTTTGATTTATGTGATTAATAGTAATTCTTCTTTGGAATGCCTTACTTGCACAGAAGTAATGATATGCAGTCATGATACACACTGTAAATGGCTGTAAGATTTACAAACTTAATTGTATAACACAATGCTGTTTCAAAACCAGATAACTACTCACCTGTTCCATAAAGCATGGCCAACAGAATGGAGGAAATCCATGCAGTGTCGCTGTATCCAATGCCAAATTCCCGGATAAGTTCTTTAAAGAAGACACTAACTGCCTTAGGAAAGGCATAGGAGAATCCTGTGATGATAAAACAGCCAAAAAGGACAGCCCAGCCCCAGCCTCCATCAGGGGCTTTAACACCTGATGGACCATCATCAGCTACTACAGCTCCCATGATGAAGAAGGTCGTGTGTTCCCTAAGAAACAAAAAGCAATTAGTGTCTATAAAATTGCACTACCATTAAAACTAAGGCATGGAACTACTTGAAATAAAACTCTTGAAGATGCAGTGCAGTTTCAACTATGCCTTGTTTGAGTTTAATTCTTACAAAGCTTGCAAAAATACATGAAAATGAGATGCGCACAGCTGAGTTTTAAATGAATGGCCCCTCACAGCTCTCAAAGTCAAAACTGGATTTCATCCAAAGCACTGTTTCATCAAGAAACTGAAGCCATAACAGCACTTCAGGAGTGTATCTGACTTTCACAAATATGTAATAATTACTGCATTAAAGTCTGCAGGATTTTTTACGTAAGACCTTGTTACATGAAGCCCCTGGCCTATTCACTTAGGAAACCTGGTGCACCATAAGCGTTCTGTGCAATGGTGAAGTAATCACCCAGATTTTTTATTCCCCACTGAGGACAGCAGTACAGCCCTGATACTCTTGAAAAGATAGAAAGACCCCTTTGACATGATGATGAGCTATAATTTTTCATACATCGAATAAGTTCGTAAGCTAAACTGCAATGAAAATCTCCATGAGCCATTTTTGTGCATGCTGGGAGTTAGTAACTGCAGCAATGCTTAGTGCAACTGCCTGCCTGAAGCAAATACTTTCCATTGTTGTTATTACATGATCAGTAAGAAAAAGTAATATTTGATGCATCACATTTTTCACATTTTCTGTATGCAGACATAAGCATCTTTGCTTCTAAAAATTAAAATCTTTTGTTATGATAATGTTACATTCTACGCAGTAATGCTGCCAGGTTTTAAAAGAGAGAGATGTGGGGTAAGTAAGACACTGAAAAGGCACGTTCAGCGTGCCTGTACGTGAGGAGTGCAGGGAGTTACTCCATCACAACAGCTAGGTTTTTGTAGGATCTGTGTTCTACAGAAGCCTTGAAAATGTTAAAGTGACCTACAAACAATGATCATTAAACATTAAATCATAAGTGTACAAAAATTGGCCATTTCTTTAAAGTGCATTTGATCAGTGTTTCTCTTCAGTGGTATCTAGAAGAGGAGAGCAAGCACAGTTGCACAGGAGTAAAGAATGCTCCAGTGCTTGCAAAAATTACAGGCTTGCACAGCGATTGCTGTAAGTGGGGAACTGTGTAATTCTTGCAGCTCCATTTCAGAACCAGGCTATATATGACACAACAATCTGATGCAGCCTTGTCTAGACACACCAACATCAAATGCATGATTGTTAATAGGCTGATGTGGATGTACTTACTATGGTGTTTAGACCAGCACTCCCATTTCTTGTAAGAAACAACTTTATGCGCATGATACAGAAATAAATCTGGTCATGACTATGGCTGTTCTAATGCCTTGGCCTATATGATGACAGTAAGCCTCACAGTATTGGCTTCACCTCTTGTTTTCTGGAAATCAAATATAAACAGAAAACAATTTATCCTAAGTCCAAACAACGAGAACATAAAATAGTTTAACAAGAAGGGAAACAGAATACCTCCACAAAACTACTCATCGAGGTGTCTGTGGCTACAGATGGCTCATTTGCTGACTGCTGAGAGTATGTAAAAATTCAGAGCTTGGTAAACAGCAATTTCTGCAGTTGCTAAATAAGTTTTAAGATGCATCTCTGCCAAGACTGCCAACTCTGCGATATGTCCACCCTTCAAAACTCTTTTTCCCAGTAGCTTTTGTTTGACGCAAAGTATAAAACATTCTTCAAATAAGGACTTGGTTTTTTACAGCAATAACCAGGCAGCACAGAGTAGGTGCACAAAGGATAATTCCTGTGACAGTGGCAACTCTGTAATATTAATGATAACGGTGTAAATGCTGACGGGGGAAGTATCTCAACTTAAATATATAAAGAACAGGAATAAGATGTAAAATTGAAGCACTCCAGGGGATAGGAAGCATTGTCACTCACACTACTTCCAAGTTGTCAGAATATTTCATTTGGAGTGAAGGTTTAAAATGCTGGGGGAAGGGTTGGACAGATTTTGTTCATTTCCGTTACCCATCTAATGGGAACACAAAGTTAGTAATAGTATATCAGCATGCTTTGTTGAAAAATAGCAACTGGCAGTCTCTCCAGACTGCTTATACGGTGCTGGATGGAGACATTCAGTGCCTTATGGCATTCACCTCTGTGCACGGGCTGGGACAGACTCCTTTACTGCGTCTACAGCAAAGATGTAATATAAAATAAGGGCAGCCTCTGCAGACCTACAGTGCTGAACCCTTATAGCAAACTAGATCCACGCTATATGAAGCGGCAAGTGGCTTTGAGAAGAAACACCATTAAGAACTTATGGCAGCACGCTTGTTCCTTCCAGAAGAGAACTGTCCAACCTTTTCGAGGGGACAGAAGACAACACGGCACCCGGCGCACCGAGCCTGGTGCGGACGCGGCTCGGACCCATTCCCGCCCCGCCCCACTCCGACCCTCGGGGCAGGCGCTGCAGGAGCCGCTCCCGCCCGCGGCCCCGCGTGACCCCGCGTGGTGATGCCCCAGCGGGGCGCGCGCGCGGCCGCCGCACTGGGACGTGCGGGACGTGACTCGCGCGGGGGGCGGGCGCTGCCCGCCAGTTGCGCGCGCGGCGCGGGCGGAGCCGGGGTCGCACCCTCGCTCAGAGCTCGCAACCGCGATTGCCGGAGCCCGGTAGGAGAGGGAAACATCCTCCTTCCTGTCCTTGAGCTCTTCCATTGCCAGCAGAGCAAGTCAGCCTGTAAGAGACACATTCTGTTGAACCTGCCTTACAGAACTTATATCTTTGCCATGAGGAACAGTCTCTAAAACGGTTTTATGTTTTACTGTGATGAAAGAGCTCGACTTGCTGATATGAGGGAGCCTGGCCTACTTTCCAGCATTTCATAAAAATAGTCCTACAGGGAAATACACAGTAATATCCATTTACTCTTCTTTACACCATGCCTACTACCACATTTATCTAAAAATTACCACAAACTGGCACACCAGCTCTTCAAGTGTCATCCTTTTAAGAGTGGTTCACATTTGTACACGCATGCATCAAAACCAGGTCTCTAAAGGGAAAGGCTGAGAGAATTCAGATTGTTCAGACTGCAGAAGAGGATGTTCTGGGGAAACCTTATTGCATCTTTCCAGTGCCTGAGGTGGCTACAAGAATGCTGGAGAGGGGACTTGTTACAAGGGCATGTAGCAATAGAACAAAGGGGAATCAAACTGGCTTCAAACTGACAGTAGGTTTAGATTACGTATTAGGAAGAAATTGTTTAGGGGTAGGGTAATGAGGCCCTGGCAAAGGTTGCCCAGAGAAGTTGTGGCTGTCCCATCCCTGGAAGAGTTCTAGGCCAGGCTGGATGGGGTTTGGAGCAACCTGGCCTAATGAACGGAAGGTGTTTCTGCCCACAGCAGTGGGTTTGGAACGAGATTAAGGTTTCTTCCAATCCAAACCACTCTATGATTCTACAATCAATGTTATTCATCTGGTTTTGTCCACTGGTTGTTCAGGTTACATCAAAATGAAAATACCATTAACAAAAACTAAATGAACCCATAAACACAGCAAGGATGCACTTCATCCTGTTGTGGTGTGCCTTACTAGGCTAAGATTGTATTCACCTCTTTAAGAAATAATAAGGAAGTAGTGCAGAGGTTCCTGTGCAATATGTACAAACAAGAGGTACCACCTTTAGAAAGGGCAAGCTTGTGGTTGATCTGCACCAACAAAATTTTTACTTAGGATTTTGCTACAGTGCTGCGATGCTATCAAAGCCTGCTAAGACAGAAGGCTAATGCCTCACTATTCCAACAGCTTGCTTTGCTTTCTGCTTTTGCTAGCTCAGCCCTCTTTAGAGGCAAAGCATTACATTTAACTGTCTGCAGCTCCATTTTGTATCTTCACAAGAGACATGATAGTATTGTCAGTATTTTTTCCAGATTCCTTCTGTCATGAATGGGTTCTTGCTCTGGTAATGTGTAAAATAAAGGTAGCATCTGGGGTTTCATCTTCCTGATATTGTTTTCTTGTTGTCATGGAAACTAATATAGACTCAGTTAGGAGAACATATTAGGTAGCATTGTGGGTGGTGTGATGGTGTGGTTTCTGGGATGATGTATATAAAAGGAGAACATTTGTACTATAAAAAACAGCAGGTAGGAATGGAAAGAATCTATTATTTGTGTTGTAGCCAATACACTTATTGGCAACATACCTGTAACTTCATGGTCAGCAGTACAGGTAGGAATGACATTTATGAGCATGTACACTCACCTATATAGCTTGAGAACTTCCTGTTCTCAAGAAGAATTAATTTCCAGAATTCTCAAGAATAATTAATTTCTTCTAACAATGGCTAAAATCTACACTGCCTTGAATTTCTATGATAAAAATAAAAGATGGTTATCAAAAATAGAACATAAGCTTTCAAGCAGAGAACCCAGTTCAGCCTAGACTTCAGTCTGGAACCCCACCCAGCTGAGAAATGTGTAACTACAAAATAAGGAAGATGGTCTAAGCTGAGCAATGTAGACATCCTCCTTCAGTTTTCTTATCTGTGAAACAAAGAAAATAATAATTCTCTCTTCATAGGATGTTTGGGGTATGAATACATTGAAAAGCATAGGCTGCTCAATACTGTGTTAATAGGAGTTATAAACCTGCTGTAGTTGCCCAAGGGTATTAAAATCTAAGCAGACTAAACAAAATATCTTAGACTAACCAAGTCTACTGAAATTTTTCAGGAAATGATTCCTGAAAAAAAAAAAAAAATTAATATTCTCCAGACCCGTGTGACAGCCCTCTACATATAGAACAACTACCCTTTGTGTTGACAACACTGACATCTACCTATTCAACATGACTTGAACTCCTTCCTGATTCTCTAAAGTACAAATGCATACATCTTTAAATCAGATTTTATTACAACAGATTAACTGCAGATTAATTACAGTAAAATTACAGATTATATTTCTATCAGGTACCTCATAGAAGCCATTTAGATGGGCCACTAGTATAACCCACTAATGCATTTCCTGTGTCCTACCTGCTTAAATATCAGCCAGTTGAATTGTATGTTCATTCCAAAGTCTGCTGCAAACTTCTGTTCCCTACAAAATCATTACCATATTTACCAATGCCAATCCTGATCTCTTGTCCTCCCTGCAAGGCCCACCAGTGACTACCACTGTCCCATTTTGGCCTCCTCCATTTCAACTGAGAAAATTTTCCAGATCTACTGCCTTTCTTAAGGGTTTGTCAGTTTTCCCCATTCTCTCATCTCCCTCTCAGAACTCCTAGGATTAATTCTAGGAGTGCTGTCTGTAACTGCAAGTGATGTTCCATAGCGAATCTTGATTAATCATTCTCCAGTCTCCAATTATCCTCAAAACATTTTAACTGTTCACTGCTGCTGCACAGTGAGTAACACTCATCACAAGTTATTAGCAGACGGCACTGACAGCAAAATTCACACTGCAAATTTACATGTTGCAGATAACACTAACCAGTCTAAATTCTATTATCTGAGTAAAGTGCTCTGTAGAGAAAGTTGTGACTATTTATTTGCTTGTTTTATTTTATATCATGAAAATGTTAGAACCCCGCTCTTTATATTATTTCGGAAAACAAATATACTAGTCCTATTACAACAGCATTGTCGACCTCCAGAGTTATTGTATCTATGTCAAATGCCCAGTTTCTGGAGAAGTGGATTTATTTTGCTAAAAGTCTGTGGGTTTTTTTACACCACATCCATTACCGTAAGTTCTTCATGTCAGCATCGCAGCAGCACCTTAACACCAGACAGCATGTGCCCTTTCTGTGTTCACAGAAAAGTAACAAACATGCCTTCAGTTGTATTGCAATTATCTGACTGTTTTCCATATGCTTTCAAAAAACAAGTTCAGAATCCTAACTTCATTTAGGAACAACTTACAATTAATATTCATGTATCATGAAAATTAATTTCAGCCCTGCAGCTATGATGGCTTTGCAATGTGTTGAAGCTTTAGGAAGAAAGAAATGCTTGACAATTGCTTATAGTGGCTAAGTGTCCTTACATTGTTTAGTGTAAAATCAAAAAGTGACAGAGTTGGATAAACACTTATTAAGGATCTAGTCCTGTGACCAGCTGGGCATCTGCATTTACTTTTGCAGAATACCACGGAACTACCCTAATATATAAAGCGCTCGCGTGCACATGCACTGTATCTCAAGGTAGGTGAGCACATGTTAGCTGAATATAGTGAGAAAAGGTCGTCTGGCTCAGAGGTGTCATTTTACACAATCGCTTTGGACAGTGCAGCTACATAATAGGTTGTCATACACTGAGATATGTGAATTGCCACTTCAGTCTGATTTAAAACGCCACCTTTTTCTTTCTGTAATATACCTTGAATTATACTTCTGACTGAACCACAAGAGGTGTACTGTACTAATAGATTCTGATTTACATTTTAAAACGGCTGCCACACTGCTGCTTCTGAAATAAACACTGCAAAACCGTACATGACCTTACTCTGTGACATCCTAAATGGTACGGTTTGCCCAAGAGGAGTGCATTTTCACTAGTGCTAACGGTCTGCGTCTGTGAGGAAGCTGAATTACTGAAATTCAACTCCACCTCTGTGCGCTTTTTCTTCTCTCCACAGAATTGCTCAGAAGGCAAGCCGCAGACCCCTCCAGGTGGATTGCGAGCAGCATCAAAAAAAGGCTCTTTCCCAGGAGATGGAGAGGGGCTGCGGCGACCGTGGCGCGGGATGGGGTGGGGAGCGGGAGAGAGATTGGGAATACAATGGTGGCGGTCGCGACGCCGCCACGGCCACGACCGCTCGCGCGGCGCTCCGGGGCGGGCACGTAGCCCGCGCAGCCCTCAGCCGAGACGGCTCCCGAGGAGTGCTCGGGTCGCCGCCGCAGCCGATGCTCACCCAGATCAGGGGGACGCCGCGCGATTCCGCGCCCGGGCGCCCCACCATTCCTAGTGTGCTTGCTGAACCGAGTTCATGCCCGGGGCTGCGACGATGCCCTTATGAGGGAACAGTCCCTCAGACTGCTCGTCGCTCGCTCTGACGGACCTGAACGGTCGCCGCTACGACAAAGAACTCCAAAATTCACCTCCCGGGGCTCGACACAGAAACAGGAGATGAGCAGTAACGAAAGGACCGCGGAGGCGAGGATTTCGCAGAAACCTTCGTCCCTCAGTAACGGTGTGAGTCCACGAATGGCGGAAACAAAGCCTGAGCTCGCGGGTATCCCACGAGCCACCGGTGTGTCACAGTACGTGCCCTCGGGGCGGTGGCACTACGCGCCGAGGCGTGACCCGGCTGCCAGAGGGGAAGCTGGGGGGTGCGCTCTCTCGTAGCAGGCGGAGCGGGGCTCGATGGCCAGCACCGCTCAGCGCCCGGACAGCGCTTTCAGGCCGGTGGCGCTGAGAACGTTGGGCGACCCACACGGCAACGCGGGTTTCCCGACGAAGAGGTGCCTCCGCGTGGCCCCATAAGCGAGGGGAAACGCAGCCGGCAGAACAGCGCCCCGCTGACCTTCGTAGGGTGGTGCCGAGGGATGCGAGGGCAGTCGGCGTCGTGCCCACGTCCCCACCGGCGCCCAGTGCATCCCAGGCAAGGGATGAACCCAAGACTCCTACGCCGCGCTTTGCCCAAAGCTTGGGCGGCGCTCGGGCGCATCCGCTGGCCCGGAGAGCCCCACCCAGAGAAGCGCCCCCGGTCAGCCCGGCGCTCTGGATCACCCGGCTCCGGATCCCCCACCCCGCGCTCCCCACGGCATTCGTCCGCGTGCGCCCAGGCAAGCACTCCCAAACATCACGCACGGCGGCTCCGCCTCAGTACCTGAGTCACGTCCCGCGTTTCAGCCTGATGATGTCCGTGCTCACGCCGGACAGCAGCCCGCTTGAGCGCGTGTGCCCACGCAGACCCGCGCCTGCCCGTCTGGTCCCGCCGGCTGGGGAACGCTCCGCGCGGCGGGTCTGTGGCTGCTCGCCCCGCCCTGCCACACGGGGCGCGCCCTGGGTCCTATCGCCGCCTCGGTGACTCTCCCTCCGCCACAGGTTCTTCCGCGCAGGGGCCTCGGCCGCGTGCAGCGCGGCTCCGCCGGCCGCGGCTCGGGGCGCGGCCCTGGGGCCTCACACAGCATCAGCATCAGCTTTGCGCTGCTTGCGTAGAGTGCCAGGCAGGGCTGGATCCTGCAGGGCTGGATCCTGCCGGCCTCGATGTTGCACTGGCTGTCCGGAGGAACAGGATCCGAGCAGTGGACTTCAATTTATGAATGGGTTTCTGCTGCTGAGGTTTGTTCTGTGCTGCCGTTTCTGTTTTCCCGGGAGCGATCGCAGTTTCTTTATTGTCTCCTTTCATGAGAATTACGAGCTTCCTTGCTTCGCTGTTTTCTTCTTAGTAATTTTGAGCGTGATACTGTGCATTTCGTAGACAACCCTCAGGCATCTCTCCTCAGCCTTTACCAAGGGAGCACTCCCTGCAAATATGATTTTATAAAATACTCTTCCTTTTACATTAGTACAGAATGAACTTTTTGCATTAATCTCTTGTGACTCAACTGCGATTCATACAAATGTTGGATTATAAAACTGAGTGTGTGCTGATGTTGCTGTTTAGCATCTATGAAAGTTGTGGGATTCTCAAGTGCACTACAGAAAGCAGCATTCCTGTGCCTACCTGGGGCTTAGGAAATTCAGGAGTAGGTGCTCCACTCTTTTGTGTGCTTCTAGCACACAATCCTGTATGTAGGGGAGTGACTCCACACCTTAAATCCTGTGTTAGGTTTTCGGCCCCTCACAACAAGACAGACATTGAGGGGCTGGAACATGTGGAGGGAAGGGTCTAGAGCACAAGTCAGACAGACGGTAGCTGGGGGAGCTGGAGGGACTCAGCCTGGAGAAAAGGAGGCTCAGAGGACACTGTATCACCGTCTACAGCTACCTGAAAGGAGATTGTACCAAGGTGGGCATCTGCATCTTCTCCCAGGTAACAAGTAATAGAACAAGAGGAAATGGCCTCAAGTTGTGCCGGGAAGCTTTAGATTGTGTATTAAGAAAAAACTCTTCTCCAAACGAGTTGCCAAGCATTGGAATGGCATGTCCAGGGAAGTGATGGAGTCACCATCCCTGGAGGTTAACACTTGGATTCTATGATCTTGGAAAAAAATCTTTTCCAATCTAAATGATTCTATTATTTCTCTAACCTATGTGGAGACACACAGGGGTAGGGCTCTAACTAGAAGAGGATAGGTAGAACAGAAAATTGTCTTTTGAGAACTATGATATTGCACAGATTAGTAGCTTCCAATATTTTAAAACCTGCTTGCTGAAATCATGTAATACCAAGGCAGGAACTGAAGCTCTTTCAATGACTTAGAAGTTTTTTCTTTACCTTGCACATTATGTTTGCATATGTTTGCATATGGCTATTATGTTTACATTGGCTATTGGTTCAGTTTTACTAAAGAACAGTACCCATCTGTACATGCTTCAGGATTCATTGCATTAATGTGTGAAGATGAGCAAGGCTTTGTGGTTTATTTTGAATAGATAACATACAGCCAATAAAGACCAACACTGCTAATCTTAAAGACTAGTAAAACCAGTTTTTGACTGTCCACTATTATCTGAATTTAGGCCATTTACTTGCAGACTAGGTGTATTCGGGTTTCAACATCAGTCCCCGAACTGACATTGTGTAGACTGTAATCTTTTTTACTCACCGTTAAAGTTTATCTATTTGGGGCATTATTGAATCACTGGAAGTCATCAATTTCTCATTTGGGGAACTAACATGCATTTAACTATGTGACTAGAGGCTGATTGATGGTACATTGGAGACAAAGACAGCTAATTTGAAAGGGGGCGGGGGTGAGGAAGGGTTGCAAAAGATAATGCAGTTGATAAGTTAGGCAATGGCTAATATAAAGATGTAAATAATGTCAGCAGTCAGAATGGTGTATGGATTTAGACATTCGCCTATTATGTGCCAATTCTGATGAGTGCTCTGAGGGGCCCACTGCAGAATATAAGTTATTCTAGAACTTGCATTATGATTTTTGTTTGTTCAGATGTAGAAAGTCATTTGAAGCCAGTTTTCACCGTTGTATTTTAAACTAGAGGTGATTCATATAAATAAATGAACTAAATCCCTTTAATAATAGCAGTGTTCTGAAATTGTAATAACCTTGCTTTATGGAACTTGCTTTATTTCAAGTGTCAAATTGTTAGTTCTGATTCTAATTTTCATTAATAGTTACTGCTGAAAATAAACCCCTTCTTTCTTTAACTGGTATGGGGTTAGGACACACAATTCTCTTCTGATAGGATAAGGAAAAATATGTAAGAACTACTGATAATACTCTGTCTTCTCTAAACTAGTGTACTTCAGGCATCATTTGGGTGCAGCATTCAAGTTTCTGGAAGGCAAAAACTGATTATATGATCTAGAAAAGGAGAAGAGTGACAGAACATTACAGGAAGTTTGCCTCATGACTTCCAGACAAGCAAGTCATCTAGACTGACTAAGGGAAAATCATGCTTTAGGCCTGTTTCATGTTTTGCATCTTCCTCTGTCTCAGCCAGACAGCGTAAGGCAGTTTAGTTGATGGATACAGTTTTTAATAATTAAGGGCCTTGGTACCACAATGTATCTATCTGTTCTGCATGAACTCGTATTACAGTTGGCCCGAGTTTGTTTTACAAGCTTTTGAAAGTTTTTCATATGATGCAGTGGGAGTTCAGAGAGGATGGGAAGTTTGTTCACATCCTTAAGCACTGCACTTCAGAGGGGCCTAGAGCCTCCTTCCTGATCTGTGCTGAGAGAAATTCTTTAATACTAAACAATTGGATAAACAAAATGTATAGGAAGACAAGTGAACGAAAGACTGAGATCTGAGAGTATGGGACAAGTATTAGCTGTATTTTGGGAGAAAGAAGTCTTACTAAGCGAGATTGGGACTGCAAAGGAGCGTGCCCGTGCTCACACGATGCAGAGAAGAGGTTGCTGCATCAGAGTAGTGAGGATGGAACGGGGAGAATGTGAGGAGGAGAGAATACGTTGGCGGGTTCCTGGAGGTGAATACAACACGAGGAACTGAGAAACGCCGGCTAATCGAGCAGGAGAGGAGCCAGCTGGGGACTAGCGCTGCCTCTCTGAGGGAGGCCCGGGGAGGAGGCGGCACGCAGCCGCGAGTGGGCGGAGCGGCAGCGGCTCTCTTAACTGCGGCGCCGCGGGGCCCATGGAGACGGGTCCGCCTCCTGGCACGGGCCCGCCCGCCGTAACGTTCGAAAGCGACGCGGCCTGAAGCCGTGAGCGGAGGTATGTGCAGGTTCGTGCCCTCGGGAGGCGAGTCGGGACTGGGCTTCCCCATCCGAAGGCGATGCGGTCACACAGCATCCCGCTGTGCTGCAGATTGTCCTTCGGAGTTCCCGACGTGTCGCCTGCGCATCTCGCGCCCTTTTTTCTCTCTGGGGATCCACTGTCTTTCTGCACCCTTCCTGCTAGGTGCTCTCTCATGTGCTGTCCCTGAGTCCAAAGCATTATCTTGCGCTGCTCTCTACTGCCTTCATCGAATGGGTTTGACTTCGACAGTATGCTTGCCATCTGCTCTTCTGCCTCAGAACAACACACCCTCAGACCTCTCCATGCAATCCTTCCTTGTGGGTCTGCTTCCTGCCAGTCAGTCGTTCGGTTGGCAGTGTTGTCTTTTGCCGACACTCGACTGTCTTTTCCTCCCTTTGTGCACCTCAAATTTAGTTAATCTTTTTAGCTGTGGCAGCCACCCGATGCATTTGGAACAATGCTGAAAGTAGCTGTAGCTGAAAGTATGATACAGAAAGAGCAGATCTTTCAATGTTGCATGTTATAGGCAGGGAGGCAGTACTATTCATGATTATCCACAATACTGTCTCTTTAAAAAGTCATCTACTTGTCCTTACACAAATGAAGAAGATATTCCTTACACTATCTGTGTATGGTAGCATGATTTGAACGCTGCCAACAAGAATCAGAATATGATGAGAAAATACTATTTTAATTAACTTAGGGATAAATGTGAAATCTTGGCCAGCAGAATTAAAAGACCATCAGATCATTTTGTCCTTTAGCACGGTTTGTTCCTCAGTATACCCGGGAAGAGCAAGCTTGAATTTTTTTATACTTCTCACATCCAACGATCAGTGACTCATATTTTGATCCTAGGGAACTAGAGTTGTCTTGATTGTTTGTGAAGAAAAATGTTGTTTAAATTATGACAACCTTTAGCATAGAGATATTGCGTAGCATTTTCTGGTCTGAAAATCTCTCTTTCATTTAAGGAGATTAGAGCCACGATTTGAAAAGCATTCTTGTCTGATTTGTTCTCTGCATCCCTGTGCTTATTCAGAAGGGATTATCTGCAACCAGTGACACAGAATAATAATGTACAGTGACAGAAGCTATATTGATTCCAGAGATTTTCCCAAATCTCTGGAAAGAGCTGAACAGAAATAACTTTTTTTTTTTTTTAAAGCATCCATACTGCTTAAAAACAATGTTGATTCTTTTTTCTTCTACAGAATTTATTATTAGATATGAGGCAAATATGGAGAATAAACAGTAAGAAGAGGTGGATGTGAAGCAAGTAAAGGGCTTTGCCTGTAAAAGCACAGGCTCTCTGTTGGTTGTTTTCTTTTTAAACTAAAAGCAGGCAAATTGGACACAGCAGTTAATATTGTTAATAAAAGAGAAGGCTGAACTGTGCCTTGACTTATCATACATATCTCGAAGAAAAGAAAAATATGAGTGCAGCTTGCAGGGTGGAGAGAATAAACACTTCTTTCTTGAGTTCTGTCTACACATAATTCTTGTTTAGTGTAACTACTGTCAGCAGCAATAACAGTCTCTTTGGGATTATTCTCTGCTTAAAATGGTAATTGTTGTAAAGTGCTGTAAACTGTGCTGGATCCAACTACATTTATGATGTAGAGATGGCTGGATAAGTTTAAAATAATTTTTTTTTTTTAGTTATTGTGGGTGATGTGGGCAAGACTCTGGAATTGATCAAAGGTTACTAAATGTTTGTTGTCAATGTGGTGTGTATACAATTTCATTAAAGCCAGTTCAGGTGTATATGCCATTTCCTTTAAAAGCCAACTCAGGAGGTTTACATAGAGCATATCCTTTGGGAATGGAAGGAGGAGTTTGAGTCTCTTAAACCCAGCAATTGCCTTTTTGCCAGGCTGAGCTGGATACTGACCACAGTACAGCAATCATTCTTCTTGCCTTGCCCTTAAGGGTTTGGGGATGAAAAAGGGAGTTGTAAAAATGCATGTCTAGATTACAGTGAGACAGCACTTCGGATAAACTTGGTTTGTATGTGTAAGTGCTGGCTATAGGATTCAGATTACTTCAGGTGAAGTGTGAATTTAAAAGCAAAATCTAACAGAATATGAAAGTGAATATGCATTTAGCTGTTTGTCACTCTCCAGTGTTAGTTCAAAATTTTGTCTCTGTAGGTATCATATGATCAGTCTTATCTAATCAAATGCAATGGTCATTCAGCTACCTAAAAAACCTGTAATATAGAGTTGAAAGTAAATAGAAGGTTGCAGAACAGCACAATAGCAATTGCACAATCTAGGTTTGTTTAGCTGTGTGACAGGCTGCAGCAAACCTGTTAAGTCTTTAAGGGATTAATGCAGAGCTTCAAAGGTTCAGTGTATCATTAGAGAATGGTCTTGGTAGCAGTATCAGCGCCTCAGATTTGTTTGAAATTACTGGTATTCTTCCACTGGATCTCAGAGAAACTTTTTTTTGATAGCAATTAAAAATACTGGGAGAGGAGGGGAAAAGATAAAGAGCTGCTTCTATATTTAAATGTATCTAAAAGATCAGATTTTTGCCGGTCAGACCTTGTTTTGCAATTTTTTCTCATATAAGAGAAATTTTGGGGTGGATGAGGAACTTAGTTAGACTTAAGTGGAGGTCTTCCACTACTTTTCATCAGATCCTCTATATCCTGTGTGCAACTAACCTTTTGAAGGATTGTTTGGGGAAATAACATATACTGTTATAATTGGTTTCCACTAACTTGAGTGAAAAAGATGTTATGGTACCTGTTTCTTTAGGAAATTACAGCACCGTCTATTAATAGTTCCATGTTATTGTTCAAAAAATTTTACATGTGGAACCCTCATGCTTTTTAATATAAATTTATTTTTGTTTACAGTTCTAGGAATAGTTGCACAGATCATCTGCCTGAAGCTTATGTGAACCTGGAACTTCACATGGAGCAAAAGATTCAAGAACTGGAAGACACTGATGTCAGAAACTTGTATAAGAATGTTGGACAAGCAACGGTATGTTGCTGGAGTGCCATCTAGCAATCATTTTTTCAGTTTTGTTTTTTTTTTTTTTTTAATTAGCATGTTCTAGTTTAAGATTGCTATAGTTGTATAAGCTTTTTTGGTTTTTTGCCTATTGTTTAATTCCTCTAAAAAATTATTACAGTTGTAATCACAGCTTAGAAAATTATGCACCACTTGTGTAGTATCTGTTGCTTTGTTTGTTTGACAGCTGCTGCTTGTAAGGAATTGCTAAGAATATGTTTAGTAATGTGAGATTGTGTAAGATTATTTCATGTAGTAAGCACCCTGCTAAATTCGTTAACCTTGAAACAACAGGAAAGGTCAGCATCTAGAAAGCAGAGGTAGCCTTAGGCAAGATGGGTAAATGTACACTGTTTATTATACTCCTAATTACAAGGCATGTTTTTCCCCCTTCTGTGTCTTATAGTCATATCATTTCCCCATAAATGATCATCTTACTAACAGTGAAATTTGATCGTCGACTGTGATACCCTAGGCAGGCATTATACCACCTCTTTCCATATAAAAGACTTTAAAGAACAGCAAAACTTTCCTTCTTTGTTTTTATGTAAAAATGTTATTGATATTGGAATTACTTTCACTAATTTATATATGAATATGTTTAGGTTTTAGAACTAGAACACTTAATTTTTGTCTGTCAACCAAACCAATATATAATATAAATGGAAGTGGCACTGTTAAGCAATTGTGTCTTCCACGCCTGCCAATTGAAGTCTCACTACCCTCAGTATAGTAGTCCTGCTGAAATAATGAATCTTCATCCAGGACCCTTTTTCTCATGGGCTTCCCAAAGACAGTTTATGAACCTACCCAAAGAAGTATGAGAACCTGAAAAATATTTGATAACTGGCTTGGTTTGGAATTGTTTTATGGTGCATTCTGTGGTTGAACTGCAGTGATAAAGCTGATTAGCTGCTGTCCACAAGCGTAAGGCTACATCATCTAATACACATGATTTCTCCTACCACATTGGAGAAGAAAAAAAGTTATCTCTCTTGTTGATGCTTACAACTAAAAAAGCACATCTTCCATGCTTGCTACTGGATATCCTGCAGTTATTCCCCCTAATCTAACATGATTTTGTATCAATTAGACAAAATCCCTTGTGATCTCATTCTCTTGTTTTCAACTTAATTAATAAATTAAGTTTTTCTTAAACACTTTTTAAAAATACTTTATCAGTTTAACCACTGGATGGCAGCTCACTGCAACCATTTAGTTTTCTGGAAAACTTGTGGCTTCTTTATGAACAGTTTTTCATACAGTTACAAAGCGTAGGTGTTGCGAGGCAAGAACTTCACACTTGTTCAGTGGTATCTTTACTGGTGTCTTTAATATCCATGTTTTGGAGTAACTTGCAATGTTACTTCGGGAGAATTTCACAGTAGAATGTGCATTCTGTAGTACTGTTCTTACTTGGATTTGAAATATAAAGTCTTCAACAACAGATTTTTATTTCCCAAGCATGACAAACAATATGACTGCTTTTGTTCTTTTCCTTTAAATTAAAATTCAATGGCTCTAAGGGGAGCAGTGCGGGGAGGGAGGGAAGAAATCTTTTCTGCAACATTCTGTCTCCCGGCAGCCCTCTTGTCGCTTCATCTTCAGAGTGGAAAACATGGTAGTATTTTTCTCGCAACTTTTCAGTAAGGCTCTAGTTTCTTAACTCTTTAGTAGTTCTGCAAATATACACTTTAAAGGCCTCTTGACTGCAGCCAAAACATTCCCCTCTAATAGTACTGAATTGTTCCCCTTAGCTTAAAAAGCTTAGACTAGTGAATGATGTACTTTTAAGTTTTTTTCATGTGATTATATCGTGACTACTTCTTTGGCTGTTTCTGTTGTCATTCTGCAAAACCAGAGGGGAACAGTTAATTTTTTATCACCAATAGATCCATATGTTTATTCATGTGCTTAGAATATACATTTAACTTCTGCTAGGATTTTTTATTTTATATTAAAAGAAGTTTTTTAAAAAAAGAGAAATAAAAATTACCCTTAACTTTTAGCACTGGGGAGATATAGCACCTTTCTGCTCCTCTAGAAGTCAAAATAAAGTTCAGTTATTTCTGTAATGCATAGTATTTGACATATTACAGGTGCTCAGATGGCTGTAAAGGAATTGAATTTTAATGTCTATAAGATGGTGGATATCAGTGTATCTTTTCCTTTCCCTTTCTCTTCCTTACCTTTCCTTTTCTTTTATCTCTTAGTTGTTGAGCTACTGACATTACCTCCCCTCCTTTCCTTCCATCCCAGGTTGAAGCTGATCGACAGAAAACAGACTACAGGTTGCATGAGGTGAAGACTGTTGAGAGAGAACAGACAATACAAGCATCATTTAATCACAGTATTTCACCTGAAAGGGAGAAACAGGTTCGACAACACTTAATGTAGACATGGATGACGACAACACTTAATGTAGACATGGATGAATTCATTCTAAGATAACAACATTATGGGACTTGTTTCCACTGGACTTACTGTAAACAGTTCATCTGTTTCATATGTTTCATTCAAAATACAGACATATCTAGCCTGCAGTACACATAGATTGGGTGTCATGGGCTTAATTATGGTTCTCATTCATTACTCACTGGCAAAAGGAGCAAGCTGGATATAGACAGTTTCTCCAAAACGTGACAACATATCTTACCATCATAGCAATCAAATGAGAAGAATTAATTTCTGGAGCCTCATTCCTGAGGTTCTGTGTCAGTTGCAGTTCAGGGTAGATTTTAAAGTTGTAACGTTAAAATTGTAAGACAACATTTAAAAATACTTATATGCCAGCTGTTTAAAATATTTTAATATCTTGTATTTGAGTATCACTAGTTAGTTTTCCTTTCATTGCTACCTCTTAAAATGCATGTATTTTAAAAAGCCGTTCAAAATTGCAAATGTGATGCTGAAGTCATGCTGAAGGATAATGCATTAAGAGTAGAAAACTGTCTTTGGTAAAAGAGTGCAAGTAAAGCGTATGCTGCAGTGCACTCTACTGAGCAGCTACAAGTGCTCAGCAGTGACCAGTTCAGAACATGTTACCAGAGCTTGCTAAGAAAAGCAGTGCTAAGCAAGCCTAGTAGTTCCTGAATACAGAGAGTATTGTATTCAGAAAGATACTTCTTGGAGACAGTTATAGATGAAAGTAGACTGCTAGCAAAAATTTGATATTGACCAAGTCGTTTTTCCAATTTTATTTCAAACTGGACTGATTAGCTAATTGATCACTGAGATACCAACAGAATCAAAGCTGGGCACAGTTTCTTCTTTATAGTCTTATATTCTTCTTTGTATTCACTGTTCTCTTCAAGTGGGGTTGACAAGACTGTCTTCACTGTCACTCTTTTCTTTTTGTTAAAAAAACTCTGGCTTTTGCAGTTTTGGCCTGGAGAATAAGCAGTACCCATCTCAGGAAAACCTTTTTGGTCTTCTTCCTTTTTATGAGAAGGGCCAGTGTTTAAAAAACTAAATAACAAAATTTAGAAGTCTATTATTCTAGACTAGAACCTTTTCTGTACAAAATGAAGTGTAAACAAACAGAAGAAGAAAATTGACTAAGACATTTATGTCAATGAGTCCTCTTAAAGAAGGAATAGTACACTGGCTAGCCTCTGGTTCAGATGACTGATGCGGTAAAGATTAAAATTTAAATATACTCTAGTATAGTATCTTCAGTATACATGTCCTTTCTTCAAATTGGTCTGAGACCCCAGCGGTGTGCTAGAAATGCCTCAGTAGTCATTCTTGGCCTTTCATTAAGCAACTGAAATGTGAAACACACACAGCCTGGAAAATCTTTCTTATAACTTATATTTTAGTAATACTTAGATCATGTTTGTCTAACTAGAGCATGCTAATAATATCATACAACTGCACAGAAAGAGTGCTTCAAGTAATTCTGGTTTATTAGGGTTTTTAGGGTCTTCCCTCTAGACCCATTTCCACTTACAAAAATCTGGAACAGTTGTATTTTTGATTTAAACTGTGATGGTTCATGTGTATATTGCAGGTTGAGATGAAGTCCTGGGCCCCAAAATTCACATCTGTGTGTTGCATTGCTATCTACTGGTGCCTTTCCTTGATTCACCTTAACAGCTTCAGAGAGATTGTAAAAGCAGAATAGTTGTTATTCTCATCTTCTAAGTAGCCTGCACTGTTAGGGCAGAATGAAACACAAGAGAAAGAAACTGCAGGGCAGCTGTTTATGTTTTATGCCAGGGAAATTTAATTTGAAGGCCATTAGCATTCCAGATGAGACTTTCAGATCACACTTGCAGAACAGACTTGTGACTGGGAAAATAAGGGGGCTGAAGGAAGTGAGGAGTGATGGAGAAGATGGAAACAGAGTAGTGTTTCAGGCTGTGCAAGGCATAAATGTTGACACTGAAGTATTTTGCTGAAGTGTCTTAAGCACCTCATGGATTGCCATTCCCTCTGAAGAGGCAAAACTGCTGCTTTGCAACAATTTAAGATTAGGGTTAAATATATAACCCGTCCTGGATATATTCAAAAAAAGACTGGATGTGGCACTCAGTGCCATGGTTTAGTTGATGAGGAGGTGTTAGGTCATAGGTTGGACTAGATGATCTTAAAGGTCTTTTCCAAGCTAGTTCATTCTGTGATTCTGTTTTAGCAATATTTTGATACAAATACTGGAAAGACATTTCATGGTCTTTTCCTTGTGAAAAACATCTGATCTGAATGCTTATGAATCAGGATATGTTTAGTGACTGTAGGAGTACATATTCCTCTATTGCATGACTTTCTAACATTCCTGTATCAAGTAGTATCTGCATTTCTTAAATGGATGATGATACAGGTTTCTGTCAGTGAAAAAAGATTTTAGAGGGGTAGATTCTAAATTCTATATTCTTTATTTGGCTGAAACCACAGTTATAATACACTACCACTGATCAAACGAAACATTTAAAAATCCTTGCAGACACACTTTGAATGAAGAAAGAGCAAAAAGTAAGTAATATTGGGACCCTAATATTCTGGTCTTTATATCTCATTGGTCCTACTACATATTTTTTCCAGAAGATTGTGCTGGAATTTCAAGTGACTAGGAAATGTGTTTTCCAATCAATGTTCGTTCTTTTGAGTTAGAGTTATTTTGGCAGTTTCTTAGCTGGGGGTGGGCAGTCTTTGCCCGGTTGGGAGCAGAGACGGTCGTGTGGTTTTTTTTCGCCTTGGACCTCTCCTGCGCAGCGGTTTTTCAACACAGAAGTGGAGCTCCGCCTGCCGCCGGCTTCTGAGTCTGTTGCTTGCAGGAGAGAAAGGGAGTCCCGGCTGCTCCATTGACTGGGATTTCGCCAGCTGCCAGCGCCGAGAGAGACCCGCCGGTCCACGTGGGTGCCGGGGGAAATCATTCCCTCCGCCGCTCTCCCGGCACCGCCTCATGGAGGGCCTCCTGAAGCTGGAGCAGCACGTCCGCCGGACCTGTTCTCTGTACGGTAGTGGGACATGGCGGTAAAGCCCTGCCTCCCTTCCCAGCGTGTACCGGCTGCCGTTAGCGATGCCGAAGATCAATCACCGCTAGCGTGGGTGCCTGCGGGAGTCAGCCTTTCTTCCCTGTCTCATCTGAGCTGCCCATCACCACCAGGGAGGTCTCGGTCTTGCAGCTGAAGCCGCGGGGGAGTCGTTGCAGCCCTTCCGCCTCGACGCGAGCCTTCAGCGCCCCCTCTCGGTTGTTGTCGTAACTACACCAAAGGGGAAATGCTTGATGGGCGGGAAAAGGCTGTTACTGGATTTTCTTCTTGTTGCTATTGTTTTTTGTTTTGTGTTGTTTTATATACATACATACATACATACATACATACATACATATATATGTACTCTAGTAAAGAACTGTTATTCTTTTTTCTATATCTTTCCCTGGAAGCCCCGTAATTTTGAAGTCATAATAATTTGGAGGGAGGGGGTGATCTTTCCATTCCAAGAACATTCCGATCTTCCTTGGCAAAATCTGTCTTTTAAACCAGGACAATGTTATTGTCAACAGATGATCTCCAATGACACTGTCAAGAATTTGACAGGTCAGAAAGCAGACTGCTGTTACTGCTGTTGAGCCCGAAAGTTCCTCAAGGAGAGGGATCATCTGCACATGTAAGAGAGATAAACCACACCTGCAGAACAACAGTTACAAAAGAGAGCCAGCTCTGGTGCCATGGTTCTCCCCATGTCTGCCTCCTCCTATGATGTTCCCAGTACAGCACTTCTTTCCCTGGCAAATCCTCAATAAATAAACACATTTATTCTCCTTCTATGGTACTTTTCTCCCACATATGTTCATGGGTTGAAAGTATTGGGATCTGTGTGTGTGGTGGTGTGGAGAGAATATGTGTTGCTTATTAATGAAGGGTTCTTTTTGTCTTGTACTTTTATTTTCCAGATATTTCAGTATGATGATGAAAGTTCTCTGTGTAAAGATATCCCTGCTTTGGAAATAAAAAAACTGCAGCAACAGAATGCCAGCCTTCAGGCAGCTATTGCACAAATGAGAAGAGAAATGGAGAGTCTTGATGAGCAGATGTTGTCTTCTCTTCCTCTGACAGAAGACAGACAGCTTGCAGAGCAAGGTGACAATTCTTGACAACTTTAAATTCAGTTAAGAAAGTTTAGCAGTCAGGGTCACAACCTATGAGGGCTACCCAATCCACGAGTGTGTAAAAATTGTTATTGTGGGCTTCTCAAGATTGCAACATACTCAGGCACACCGTAGTTTGATTCTGTATTACAAATTACTACAAAACAATTATTAGTGCAAACAAATACACACACACACACACACACACACGCTATAAGTCACTACAAAATTGTCAGTAGAAAAGCACTCATGTATATATTTTGCAGGAGTAAAGCAATTATATGTATATTACAAGTTATGAGAGAATTCCTGATAGTGAAGCCAGTATGTAGAATCACAGAATGGTTTGGATTGGAAAGGATCTTTGAAGATCTCCTAGTCCAAACCCCCCTGCCATGGCAGTTTACAGTATATCCATTTACAGTGTATCTACTGAAGTGGTATACAAGAGGAGGTTCAGGGGGAACTTACCACTATCTGCAACTACCTGAAAGGGAGTTGTCGTGAGGTGGGGATCAGTCTCTCTTTCCTAGTAATAAGCGATAGGACAACAGAAGGACAACCTCAAGTTATGCCAGTGGAGGTTCAGATTGGATATTAGAAATTTCTTTTTGAAAAGGCTTATTCAAGCATTGGCACAGGCTGCCCAGGGAAATGGTTGAGTCACCATCCCTGGAGGTGTTTAAAAGGCATGTATTCGTGGGCATTTGAGGACGTGCTTTAGTGGTGGACTTGACAGTGTTAGGTTCCTGGTTTTACTTGATGATTTTAAAGGTCTTTTCCAACCCAAATCTATGGTTCTTTGATTCTGTAACTAGACATTTATATGCGTGACAGTGTTCTGAAGCAGCTCTTGCTACGAAAACCTAAACTCTATAAATACATATACATTTATATTATACTTCACTTTTAGGTTCATTGAGCACAAACAAAATTTCAACTGGAACCACACTAAGCAACATCAAATTCGGTTCAACTAAGTTGGATTGTATAGTAAACACAAACACAGAAGAGGTATGGTGAGGTTTAAACTACCTAAAATCTGTATGTATGTGCGTGTGCGTGTGTGTAATTAAATACGTAATATATTACTTTTGAATAAATATTATAAACTGAAGTAATATGTGCTTATGTGATTGGTCAGATGAGAGCCAGCAAAGATTTTTCAGCCAAACTTATTCTTTCTAGGCTATAAATTTTGAGTAGTCATAGCCTGACACAAGTCACTTCTGATCTTGCAAGCCAGACTTAATGGACTTTTTTCCCACTTGCAAATGCTTAAGTCACTCTGTATCACCTTTTCAGGTTTTCCACTGGAAATC
>VZSR01001755.1:56168-179019 GCA_013398615.1 Brachypodius melanocephalos
TTGGTTGGGTTTTTTTTGGTTGTTTTTTTTTTTTTCTTAATACCAAGTGTAACTTGGTATGACCAGGAGAAAGCTAGACGTAGACTGAGCTGGAAACAGTCCTGAAAATATCTTAAAAACAATGGGCAAAACTTAATTTTAATTTCTTACTGGATTTTACAATTGCTTCTCTTTAGCACTTTTCTACTTTTTCTCTGTGCTTCTTTCATTTGTTAATTGCATGCTAACAATGTACTTAAGGCCATGAAGAATTATAGGCAAAAGTGTGTCTACCTCAGGAAGGGCAGAATCTGTTGAGCAATAATGGTAACAAAACATAGGGGTGCAGGCGAAGTCAGTAAGGAGCGTCATTGTGACAGTTTTCTTTTTTCCATTTAAAGTAACAGAGTTTCTGTGACCATAAGCTGAAATTTATAAGCTCCAGCGCTAAAGAAGAAGAGGAAAGTTTATTGTGGAAAGTAGTAAAAATAGCATGTAAATTTTTGCATATAAATATATTTTTCTTTCGTGTCAGCTCTGAGGAGAGTTTTTCCTCCCACTCTTCTTTAGTACCCATCTTTTCAGTGTTTTCTCTCTTTTGTACTGCAGAATTTTGCTCTGGACATAGATCTAAAGGTAAAAAGATTTCTGAATTCCACTCCTAACTCTACGGCTTACAGTCTGTCACCTGAAAAAACAAACAAACAAAAACCACTTCTGTACAATGCTGTGGAATGTTTTTCTGAAAACTTTGGGAAAAAGAAAAGTTTAAGCAAATGGCATTCCTTGTCCCAGCCAGGTGACGTGCTTTTGTCTTTTGATCCAGTGAAGGTGGTCCGCAGTGTGACAACCAGTGGTGCCATAACTGGTTATTGCCTTCACATCTCTTTATGTTAAGCTTTAGTATGTCAATTTCACTGCCAAAGGTAGACTGTAATAATTTGTGGTTACTTGTATTAGTTGCTTTTATACTAATTGCTAGATGTGTGTCAAAGTGCTGTTCCTTTTTCCTTTCACTTTAGTGTCTGTCTTCGTATTTTTAGACTCTAGTCCTGCACTAATTTCTCTGCCTTTCTCCCCCATACTGTTTGTAGGCCTGCATGCTTTCCCTGTATGTTTTCAAGAGCCTTCCTTTTTATGTTAAAACTATCCAAAGAAATAAGAACATGGGAGTTGCATGGCACAATAAGGCAACAATGGTTTGTTTTTTCTCACTATGGATAATAGCTTTCAATGTGTACTTCTTGAATCACAGTGTTTAGGGTGATTTAGTTGAAAACTGATTGGGATTGCACAGTTGGTGTAGTATGCTTCTAACTACTTTATATGTAAAACAGTAAACATACCAATACAATAAACAATGAGTAATTGTAAAACAATTTTAATGCATGTGATACATTTAGATACTTATGGCTATGTGTAAAATGTAAAATGTTTATAAGGAGATGACTGTTGAGTGAATGATGATTATTTAAATGGATATCAGAAAGTCTCCTCTTTGGAGGCTGAAAGAAGACAGTATATAGGTCTTGAAAAACGAGGATGTAATCTTTTGGGTATATCATTATGTGTATGTGCAGATGGACTCAGGTTGGCAGAGACAAAACAGACTAGAATCTTTACTTTTCAGTAAATGTTTTAAGTCATATCTACCCCTTTTGTTTGTATGTACAAATGATTAAACAATGTACACAATGATTAAACAAAGAAGGATTTATAGCAGATTGCCATTTGTTATAAACAGGGTTTTTTCCACATTTTATCTTAAAATTAAGTGCTCTTTAGTTTGCAGTTATACAGTGTCTATCCTATGTGTGTTATTTTACACTTGCAGTTTACAGTATCTCTGGGAATGTCTCAGGCTGTTACAGTGTTTTGCTCCACAGTTTAATTTTCCCTATACTGCTAACAAAATCTTGAAAATGTGCCCTTAAAAATTGTCCGTAGCCTTCAATTTTGCACTTTTTCTTCGACTGACCCCTCATGCGTATTTGTACAAATCTCTGAAACCTGCAGACCTCACTTTCAAAATATTCATTACAAGCACTATCTGTTTTATTCAGGGGCCAGAACCCAAAGCTCTTGAAGAAAACATGGTAGATTTTGGACAACAGCTACCTGATGTAGGTACTGGTGTTGGTTGTCAGTGTAGTGTCAAACGCACTCTACAAGGAACGCAAAATAAACTCAAGGAAGCAGCAAGAAGAATCTCAATTCTGAGCCAAGAAAAGCAGCAGCTGATTGAAATGGGAAACAGACTCAGGGCAGAACTTGGAATGGTGTTAAAGGAAGGTAAATTTATTCTAAAGAAAGTGCTAGCTTATATATTTAAAATAAAATGGGGGAATCAGTTCATCCACTGAGCTGGAGAAAGCTAGGCTTGATTATTTTAAAAAAAAGGGTGCTGGACCTGACTGATCTTTGATCTGCATAGCTCTTGTGAGATTGGTACTTATCCTTGCAAGTAAGATTATCCTGTGATAGGAGATGTTACAATAGAACAATGAGTCTTTATGTAGTGACTTTTGTTGATAAACATCTTAGATGAAGAACTCCCTGGTGCCTACATGTCAGTGCGGGAACTGGAACTTTACTTTAGGACTTTGTTTATGAGCAGAAAAGAGGTACTGTATCTTTTGGAATAAAAACTAATGCTTTAGGAAAGTGGAAGAGAAAACAGAAAAAGCTTACTGTAAACTTGAATTAAGAGTATATATAATGTAAAAAGATTTCACTCTGGATATTTAAGTTCCATAGTTTTTCTGGCAATGAAGCAAAGGAAAAAAGCACGAGGCCCATTTCTGCATAGCACTGAAACCATCTGCAATGAGAAGGCCCGTGTTCTGTGGTACATTTATATCTGCTGTAAACACTTGCTGGAAATGTAATATTGTTGACAAAACATCAACAAAGAATGCCTTCGTCAGTATATTCTCTCCTTCTTAGGACTCTGGCATCCTGTTCGCTCTAAACACTGCACAGTTTGTATTGCCTCTGGTAGTCTTCTTCCAAGAGAACTTGTCAAAAGAACACAGTGTCAGCTATCAGTTCTAAAGCATCTACAGCACAGACTCTCAACACAGGTAATTATATGCTGTTTGAAATCTAATGATAACAAGCCATTAAGCCAGTTCTAATTCCATGAATATAACTTAAAATTCTGCATTTAAATTACTCTTAAAGAGTTTAGCTCAAATCTGTCTTTGGAAGATTCCATGGAGTCATTGCATATCTAGAGCTGGAAGGAACCAGTGATGTCACAGAGGACAACCTAGAAGTTAAGCTCTTTAACTTAGGGACATCATCCCAAATGTTTTTTTGAACACAGAAAGGCTTGGGGTCATGACAACATCCTGTGGAGATAATTCCACTGCTTGACCACCCACTCAGGAAAAAATTGTTTGAATTTCCCGATGCTGATTTAAGCCTATCACATGTTAAGGCTATTTAAGCCTCCACACCCTATCACCGGACACCAAAACCAAAAGTCAGCACCTCCTACTCTTCTTCCCCATCATGGAAGGAAGTTATAGAGAGCAATGAGCTTCCTCTTTTTTACGCTGAACAAGCCAAGCATCCTCAGCCACTCCTCATAAATCTAGCCATCTAGTCTTTTTACCATATTTGTTGCCCTCCTTTGGACATATTCTAATATTTCTATATTCGTCTCATATTGTGGAGCCCAAAAATGCACACAGTACTTGAGGTAAGACTGCACCTTACCAATACCTGTGCTGATACCAATGCTGAGCACGGTGGGACATTCACTTCTTTTGCCTGATTAGCTGTGCTGTGCTTAACACACCGACGACACAGCTGGCACTCCTGGCCACCAGGATACACTGTTGACTCACACTGAGCTTGCCAGCAATCAACATCCCCCGGTCCCTTTCTTCAGGGCTGCACTTCGGCCTCTTGTCCCTCAAGTGTATATAGACATTCATGACTATAATCCCGGGTACAGAATCCAGCTTTTTTGCTCTCATTAAATTTCATGCATTTGTTCATTGCCAAGCATTCCAGTCTATCAAGCTCTCTTTGTAAGGTCTCTCTAGCCACAAGAGGTATCAATGAGTCCTTATCATTTAGTATCATCAGCCAACTTAGTGTACACTCAATTCATGTGTCCAGGTCATTGATCAAACACTGGAGAAAACTGACCCTAAAATTGAGCCCTGGGAAACACCATTGGTGACCAGCCACAAACCAGATGGTTCCCCATGAGTTTAAAGGGTTTGGGACTTCAAAAGTAGTATTTTTAAACATGATCTTCAACCAAGGTATTTCAGAAACACATGTTCATGCAGTGTAAATGCCGTCCTAAGTACAAATGTCATAAGGCTTCGTTTTAACTAAGCAAGAAAGGCCTTCTGAAAGATTTGCACTATGTTCTAATAGAAATTTTAAAATGATTAATCAGTGAGGATATTTCCAAATACAGTGGTGGGATTTTAAAGCACCCGTGTCCAAATAACTGTAATAGCACCTTTTCCATTTATGAAAGCAGCATATATAGTTAACCTGTCTCATATATTTTGTAATTAAAATACAACCTTTAATAGTTCAATTGCTGCTTTTATCAGAGAGACTAATGAATAAATCCTGGCTTCCCTGGTAGTTAGTGGCAGACCTCCCAGTAACTTCAATAGTCAGGATTTCACTATGTACTTTACTTAATTGATCAGCAGACTTGTTCCTGTGAGGATTGAGTCAGAGCAGTTGATTGTCGTCGTAGTTTGGAAGGCAGTAAACAGTGTTCTTTCCGATAGGGTGAGGTATCAAATTCCAGTAGAATTATTAACCAAGTTTAGCTGGTGAAACACTTCCTCTGGGAGCCACTCTGGGCAAGCTGTTTGGGTGTTTGGTCACACTCGCAATAAAGAAGGCTGGTGTTTTCTTTCCCCTTATACTTAAAACGAGGTGTCCCGTACTTACCTTTTTGCCCATTGTAACTTGGTCTTCCACTGTATACCACTGAGAAGACTCCAACTCAGTCATCTTTATTTCCTTCTAACATGCTCATCAGATGCTTTTACTTGTTGAAAAGATCTCTCCTAATCTATCGCTTCTGGAGGCCAGCAAGGCCAGCCACCCTAACCTCTCCTATGTCAGGTGTTCCAATTCACTGATCATCTTTGTGGCTGTTTGCTATTTTTCTGTTTGTGGTTGCTGCATTATGTTCATGTCTTTCTCATGCTGAGGACCCCAAAAGTGGACAAAATACTCTAAATGTGTTTGCACCAGTGCTTACTAGAGGAAACAATCAGCTCCCCTGATTTGCTGGCAATACTTTTCTTGGTGCAGTTGAGTATGCTGTTAGCTGAAGGCTTCATAAATGCATTGCTGCATCATCTTCAACTCGTAGTCCACCAGGTTTCTTGTTTTTCTGCTGAACTGTTTTCCAAACAATCAACCTCCAGCATATTAGTTTGAAACTACGATCTCCTCTGCCTTTTGGGGGAAAAAAATCACCTGAATTTAAGCTAACGTCCTCTGTTTATTTTTAATTCTCTCTTTATGTATTCCTACCTGTCTTAATTGAAACAAATACTTGAGAGCCTAGACTAGAGCATTTTGTGGATTACTAAAGTTCATTTGGGAATATGTAAGAGATTGAAGTTCAAGGCTTCTCTTTTCACCTACTAAGATCTGTAGAATTATCTCTAGATAATATGAAACTACGCAAGAAATAATCATGTGGTCAGATTGCACTAAAAAATCACAACTTTCAGCCATCTACTTGAAAATTTTATCATCTGAAGACATTCAAAAAATGTGTTAAACATTTTCATACATAGACACATTCTAACAAGATGGAATAACCATGCATTTATGTTGAGAATGCCATCCTGTGTGGTTTTTAGCTTCTAATTATCACTAATTCTTCAGATGTTATCTGGTTGGCCTAGCTATATTATGAAGTATATGAACCATCTGGCCAGACAGTGTGAATGATAAAAGTGAGTTTCTTAAAAAACAGCCAGTGTAAGTACATTCTAATTAATATTTTATTTTTCTTACAGTTAAGAATAATGCTAAAAAAAAAAAATAGGCATATTAACCTCTGTTGTTAAAAGTAAGTGCTACAAATTAAGTAAAGGAAGGGTAAGTGACTCAGTTGGCCCAACTAAATTTTTGGCAATTTAGTTATGCCAAAACCAGATATATTTCTTTTCCTGGGAAGTAAAACAGCAATACAGATTAGCCACGTGACTGTACCCATCAGCGCTGTTATCTGGAGTAATTACAAAACTTCTGGATTAGTAGATCTAATTACAGTAAGAAAATAACTATAAAGGTTGAAGGGCAAAGATCATCCAGCAATTAAATTTGAGAACAAGTACTCACAGGGTCAAGTTCCATGGTCTTTGGGCGATCAGGTCTTTAGGCAAAAAGCTATGCAGCTTCTGCACAGGATTCGCCTTGTCTTGGATAAAGAACAGTTGTAAAAACAAGTAGTACTTTTTTGGAGGGCTCACACATTTGAGTCTGAAAGGAAAAGGCATCCAAAATATGCAGGAGTATTTCACCCACAAGAGGCATATATTTGGGGGAGAAAATTAATACGTATATTTCTTGGCTAAGGTGAATCTGTCAGATTCCATCTATGGTAACATTTTCAAATATGTTCAAAGGGAACCTGGCAGGGACGAACGCTGCATTTGGACATCCCATCACAGGTACTTTAATTTCTCTTTGTTTCTTCCTAGCAGAAGGTATCCAACAGGAGGGGCTGTGCTGCTAGAGTCAATTATAACCAAATTTGAACTGACTGAGTGAAAATAAGTCCCTGTTCTTCTTTACTACCCATTAGTCAATGAAGAAGTTTTAAAGGTTGCAGTGTGAGCAAACATTGTAAACCATTGTAGTGGTTTCCCTCTTGTGGGGTTTCAAAAGAGAATAGGTACAGCAACTGTTACAGTGTTCAGGATGCCTGGAATGTGGTCTGCCAACAGATGAATTTATTGTGGAATGCCTCAGCATGCTTATGGATATATAATGTTTTTCTGGATGCTTGTGATCATCTCATTAAGCTGAAGTCACAAGCTCAGCATCCTTTGTTCACTCGAACTTTCAGTTCTCTGTTTCAGAAAGAGTGACCTGTTTATTAAATGTTAACACTGGAAATAATTTTTACAAAGGAAATTAGGGGTCAGCAAACCAGTAGAGGAGACCTCTTGTAACCTACTTGTTTCATCTGTGCGCTGCTGGGATTGAGGTCTGAAAAAGATTAGCTAAATGCTTATATTAAACATATATAAAAGTGATTTCTAGATCTGGACAAAATTGTAACAATTCAAAACCACTTTTTTTTTTTTTCCCTTTTCCACCTCTTTAATTATTCTTTCTTTCATAACTCATCATAGAATTTAGCTGACTCTCAAATTAAGATCAATGAATATTCCATCCATCCCAGTCTTCTCTTGCCTTATTTTTAATGAGCAAGATACTGTGTTTGTATTTTTCTACATATCTCATGTCTCCCATGTTCTGTTAAAAATCATTAAAGATGACTCTTGCTTTAAATAGATTTTTAAAATACAGTATGACTGTGGTGCTTGGAGAGGTAGAATTTGACTGTGAGTTTCCAGATGGTGAGCTAAACTCTGGGAGTTCAACCTCCTCAGCTGATGGGTTGCTTGGAGGTGATGGCTGAAGTGGCTGTCATTGAGGATCTTTCCCCTCTGGAACCTTTGAGTTCATCATTTGTCCAGACTAGAAAGGATAGCCCTTCTTACATCCAAGCTGTTCTGTACTCTCATTCCAGGCTGCTTTTTACTCAGAACATACCTGCTGAGGCTTCAGCTCCTACACTAAAGCTGAGCTCCAGGTTGACTTTCCAAAGACAACTATTATTCTGGTTTGGGTGTTTTTATTCTAGGTGATCACTCTTACTGGCCAGGCTACATATGCTCCCACATTCCAAGATCTTCATCCTTACCAAAAAACAAGATAATTTATTACTGTCAGAGCTACAGGAATTTCACTGTCAATTACTTTATGTGATGGGCTCATGTTTTGTTTCTTTAGTCTTAAATACATAGCAAAAGACTTCGATGTTTATTTGCATCTCCTTTGACAGGGCTGAAGCAGTTTGATTTTCATCAAATCTCACTTTAGTTGCTACAAGTTGAAAGTTGGTGAAACTTCAGTGGGTAAATTAGTTTATTTTGGCTGCTGACGATTTACTTTTCCATGACTGCTTTATTTTAGTTGGGGTTTTAGGTATTGTTTTGGAATTTTTCTTCTGTAATTTAATCATGGGAAAATACAAAAGTAAAGGACCCTGACAATATAAGCTTGAGCAATAAGCAAGCTGATAGTAGCAGCACCAGGAAATGTAGATTTTGAATAAATTTGACACTAGGTTTATTAGAAAGGTAGTTTGGCCCGTTGATCTGAAGGGAACATAATTTTGTTTAATATTGTTCATAACAGATTATTTTAAATCTAATAGTGTAACAGCAAACAGCTATAAGGGTGTTAGTTTTAGGGACCGTGAGTTACTTGTGTTAATGTAATATTTCACATTAGGAGCTGCAGTGTGAAAGGCAGCAGCATCTTTCAAGGCTCTCTTCTCTTACTGCCTGCCCTAGCTTAAAGGAAGAAGAAGCTCCAAGCAGCTGTGGGGAAGAAACAGAATTACCATCTGCTGAGGTATAGTGCAGTTTTATATCAATGTAACTCACTTTCATTTGGATTTTTCAATTTGAATTGCTCAACAGTCATCTCCTGGAAGACTTAAAAACCTTTGTCTTTTTAAAATTATGCATTGTTCCTGTACAAAATAGTATTTGTTAACACTAAATAAACTAGGGTTTCTCAATCTGCCATGATGTTGTAATTAATCTTCTTGTACAACCTTTCAAAATTAAAAATAATAATTTTCTTTTGTCTTGCCTGTTACTGAAACCCTCTATCTTTCCAAGTCCAAAGATGCACTATGAAATGTAAGCAATTTTCTGATGTCTTTGATGTGAAAGGTATGTATGTCAGTAAGATTGTGTTTGAATTTGAACAGGTTCGGCTAAGATTTGGCAATTTCTCTGTTGAAAATCATGAGCCAGATACACTCTCAGCAACAAAGGCAGATACATCCACAAAAATTGTTCGAACTCAGCTGCTCAGTCAGAGTCCTAGTCAAGTCCAGCAGGTCCAGCTTTCTTCATCTAGAGCGCATAATTTCTGTCAAATTTTAGACACGGGATCAAGGCTTTCTCTACTCAGTCCTCAAAAGAACACCAGCCAGGGTAAGCCTGCTTTGTAAAGCAGTCACAATATTTGACTCTCCTGGAAGTGTGGATGGACAGGGGATTCTGTCGCTGTTCACTAATTCTTTTACATACTGCTCCTGTTGTTACAGTCCTATGATCAGAATCTGAATGAGTTATTTGAAGGGAATTTCACAGTTGCCAGCAGATGTAAGAATTAAGAGGAACATCTATACAGCTGTCTGGTTTAAATGCCATCATTGCAAATACTTACTCACTTTTTTAAAGTACTCCTGTAAAATGCAAATTCTGTTTTGACATAGTCTAAAACTTAGCCACGGCAGATATAAAAGTCTCTGTTGGAGAACTGCACACTTCATGTGTTGATGTGTTGACAAGTGACTGTTAGATCAAATTGTAATTTGCAAATCGTTGCTTAATTTTTTTTTTTTTTTAAATTTTTTTTTTTTTTTTTTTTTTTTTTTTTTGCTGGGCTACAGCTCCAATACTGCTTAGAGTGCTAAGGCCTAAAAGCCAAGGGTGGTATCACAGGAATAATGCTGGTATATGCTGTGGGGATTCTCTAGAATTTTATAGTCCACTGCAACAAGTTGGAAAAAATAGAAGCAGGCACAATTTTTTGTATGTGAGACAGTGTCAGAGTTAGGATGACAGGAGAAGATAGAACCTAGGTCATAGACTAAACATGAATTAGTGTTATACTTCTACAAAAATCACCACATGTTCTTGGAAATTTTAGCAAGAACACCATTTGTAAGGTATGTGCAGTAAAGTGTAGCCTCTTTACAGGGCAAGTTGCTAAGGAACTTTTTAATGGCAGCTATTATGTTGAAGTATTATGTATTGAAGACTGGTCTGTTCATGAAGTAATCGTTCATTGGCTAAACTTTGAGAAACTAACACCTGTTGTAGATAGGACAAAAAATAATGACCTTAAATTATAATATTGGAAAAATTTTAGGGATAGATAATAGTGGAATATGTTCCCTAGAGGGATTGTAGACCTTTCTTTATAAAAGATCTTTATAAATGGACAAACATTTCTCCAGAATGTTCCAGTAAAAGTGGTTTCTGGTTTGGTGTTTTTTTTTTTTTTTTTGTGGTTTTGGGTTTGGGTTTGTTGGTTTTTTTTTTTTGGTTTGTTTGTTTGTTTGGGGTTTTTTTGTTTGTTTTTTTTTTTTTTTTTTTAATAAGAGGTGTAGCTTTCAGTATATTATTTCTGAAAATGCTGTAGTGTTTATGTGAATTGCTTGGGCTTTTTGCCTTGATATTATTATTTTTATCAACATCATTACTCCTGAGATCTGACAGTCTCTGTATAGTAATATCACAGCCATTTAGACTTTTCGAATGAGCTGCATTACCATTACTTAGATATTCACATGCTATTAATCACATACAAACTGCAGGAACAGGAATGCAACCATTGGATTAAGGGAAGTGATTTGTTCCCCTCAGTTTGGTACTTGTAAGGCCCCTGTGTCCACCTTTGGACCCTCTTGTACAAAAGATTGACAAATTGGAGTCCAGTGGACAGCCACGAAATGGCTGGGGCACGGGAACACAATACATGAGAAGAAGTTTAGAGAACTGGGTTGTTCAGTGTGGAAAAGAGTCAGTGAGTGGTATGACTGCTGCTTTTTAACTACCCAGTGAGGGATTTTGGAGAAGACAGAGCCAGACTCTTAGAGGTGCACAGTGAAGTGGCAGTGGACGCAAGTTGTGTCAAGATACATTCTGAGCAGGGAGCGATAAGCACTGTGACATTTCACCCACAGGTCCTATCCAGCCTATGTTACATCTGTTTTTAAACCAGTGTGTGGAGGCAATGAACCATCTTTAGTAGCTCACAAGAAAAAATAATACTTAAAAGGGCTTTCAAAATGAAGAGTGGATTATAAGTGTATTTATTCACAACAACAGTGCATTGCAGGGACAAAGTAATGTGCATTGACAGACCTGCAGGACTGGAATGGACATAGTGCTGACACTCATGATTCATGTGCTTTCTTTGTGAGGCTAGGACTGAAATAGGAAGAGTATTTCATATCAGGCCTATATTGACAGGATAAGCAAAAGGATGTATTTGAAACATTACTGATAGTGCCATGCCGTTTCATGCTGCTGTATGTGTGATGCAACAGCTCTGGCAGCCTTACAAGGACATCAGTTTCTTAATGTCTAGAAATTTCCAGCCACTGTTGCAAAACTTAATGTAGATTTTTGAGGATCTAGAAATAGCAAAAGGGACAGAGGATACTGCCAACGTGGAACAAGTGAAATGTGAATCAATATGGGATAATATTTTCCTGAGACCAAGTTTAAGTTGATCTCTCCATCCAGATTTATATGAGGCACACCAGAGTGGAACTTATTACTCAAACATGCAGGCCCTGAAATACTGCACTGCCAGAATACAATTTTTAAATACTCTTTTTTGCTGCTTAGTTTTCTTCCCCAGGAAAATATGTCCTTAACTCCACCGGACTGAATTCTGTATTCCAGAAAAAAAACCCAAAAAACTCTGAAAGCAAAATCTTTCTTTTTTGGAATATCACCTTAGAAACATTATATACAAAATTTTCAGATTCTGTTTCTGAGTTTTAGCAGAGGTTTGTATTATTTTTCAGGCCTGAGCTATGGAAATTAATTCAATTTTTCCTCTTTAAAACCACTAAATTGAATTTAATACATTCATCAAATACATTGTTAAAACAGATAAAATTGTCATTGAGACAGAATGACTTGGAACTGGGCTTTCAGGTACAAGTGATGCACACAGACTTGGAAGCTCAATGACAAAAAATTATTTGCAACAAAGCGTGCAAGGTAGTTTGCTTATTCAAACCCTTTTTTTTTTTTTTTTTTTTTTTTTTTTTTTTTTTTCCCCAAATTCAACTCTGTCCAAATTGGTAACACCAATAGATGTGTTTTTTGGGAATTTCTGGTTAAGCAGAGAACTGTAGCTTGAAAATGATTTTTCTGAACCTGTTGAACAGTTTCATATTTTTCATGTTACATGTACAGAACAGCCTACTGGCACTCAAAATGGTTGGCATGTCAAGTAAGCCCTGCAATTTGCTGTATTTCCAACATATTACACAATGCAATGACTAAATGTGTTTTGAAGAGTTAATGACTACATCTTAATTACTGAAGTGGACTGTTATATACTTTATTCATTTCACCATCAAATTCAGACCTTGTGTAAGCTTCCAAGCAAGTCAAAAGGCTATGAGATGTTTTCATTTTCTCTCTCCTTACTCTACGTGTTAATTTTTAGTTTACTGTAGAAATTAGATGGATTTCATAGTTTGCATGTTAATTCTGCAGATAAGTAGAAATAAGGTGTTTAGAAGGATCATAGGTCCCTTCTTTGGGTATTTTTATTGTTCTGTATTACTGAAAGAAAAGGAACCTCCTACAGATAGACAGGTACAAGCCATGATGATTTTAAAGGGCTACATAGAAAGCATAGGCTGTACAAGTAAGAAATACACTTCTGTATTTCTTTACTTTTTAAATGTTCTCTCCCAGAGGTTGAGAGCAGGTGGAGATTTTGACTGGTGATCCACATCATATGTATCTTGAATGCTGATGACAAGCCACCCTCAAAGGAAAGTAGAGCCTTTTTTGGAGTAGATCTTAGGCAGGAGGAGTGGAAGCTTCGTAAAAGCTTTTAAAAATGGAAATTTATTTTCTTCTGTTTATCTTGATAAACTGACTAGTTGCTATTGAAGATACGTACTAGTTTTTCAGAGGGGAAAAAAGCAAACATCACCCATTGAAGTTCAGCTGTGATACTGGATTTAGCATGAAGCCACTACTGTGAAGGGTGCTGTGTGGTACTGTGTGAAAAGCTCCTTATCAGCTCCAATCAGCTATCCTTAGGTCAGCAGAGGCTAGGGTCAGTGCAGGAGGAATAAGGCTGCAAGGCAAGCTGTGTCCTCACTAGTCATTTGACTTACACATATTTAGCATAGATGAAACTTTGTATTTTCACATCCTACTATACATTTTTGAGAAACCTCATGGCCACAAGTACTCAGAACCATGTCCTGGGTTTAATAATTTGGGTTTACATTGTAGCCTAACAAAGAACAGGAGTGAGCTGCTTTGAGGTACAGTAACTTTTTTGATTTACTACTTGAGCTTAGATCGGGGAGTTTCTTGTACTGTAATTCTCACTGTAACTTGCAAAGCTCTGTCGTCTGAAATTCCACACTTCATGGATCAAAAGTTACCTTAAGTGTTTCCACACTAGACAGAATTTCAACAGCTTTGACATCACTGACAGTTCTAAGAGCAATCCATGTGGGTAAAAAGCTGGCCAGAGAAGAATCTGGTAAAATATTAACAAACAGAAACAGTGGTCTGGCTCTGGCTTCATTGCAGCTCCAATCAGAGAAAGACTCCTGATCTCTTTTCTGCATTACATAAAACTTCATCTTTGAAGTGTTTCACAAATATTAACTAATGCCTTGGCTACATTTTCTGCATTTCTATGTTCTTCTCCTGAATAGGAACTTGTTTGAGTTGGTGTTCCTTCAGAAGCACTTTTAGCCATAAGTAAACATCTAGTGACAAATTTCTTAAATGAAACTTCCATCTGAGGAAATTTTAGTTTGCTTATACAACATGTCTTCATATATCTCTTTCATCCTAAAAAAAAAAAATCTCTGAATGTTAATTTCTGACTGAAGTTAACACACATCAAATAGAATATATGTTAAGCATTTCAATACAATAAAACATTTAGTTCCATTTTCAAAAGCAGTTTAGGTGCTTAGCTATGATCTTGCTTGCTCTGGTTGCCATGGTCACTTGTGAAAGTAAGTTGCAGGCTTGTGAATTAGGTGTGTTTTTTCATTGGTGTGCAAACCAAGCAACAGCATTTAAAGAGTATTTCTAATTCTGGGGTATTGATTGTTTCTATTTTCCTAATTTTTAGAACTAGCCTTACAAGTTTGCAGTGGTTGGTTTTAAATTTCTGTGTTAGCACACATTTTCGATGGTCCAGAACTTAAAAATAGCCAGGTAGAATGCTTGTGTTCTGTGGTATTGTTCCAAATACCTAACTACATAGCCTTGACTAGTTACAACTATAGTTTCTCTACTAATGACAGGAGACAAGCATACAGAAGTCTTCACAGGAAGGGATGTATGTGATGCACTGGTGCTTGGTTACTTTGCCTTTGGAATGATGCAGTTAGGGCCTCCCACATTAATTTCTGAAAGTCATCCCCTTGGGTGAATACAAAAGGGCCCTTGAAAACTGTGTGAGTATTTTAAAAAAACAGACCGTAAGCAGTGTGAACTGTGTGCTGCTGATCTATGGATCTGCTCATTCCTGTTATTTAGACCACAAACAAGAAGTAGTACTATTCTGCTGCTGTTCCTATTCAAGAAAGTAATCTTTGAAGCAATGCCTTTCAGACACTGCTGCCTGCACTTTTCTAAATGGTTGATGTTGTGAAATTCTGCTTTCTTATCTGCCAGATGTGGTAGAGGTGTTCCAATGATTAAAGTCCATTTCCCGGGCAGGAAAATACACCAATCTTTATGGGCTCAATCATGCTCTTCCATACCTTCCACATCTGTAGGAAGCCACTAGGTGGCAAGCTGGACAACAGGATTTCCACAGCTCAAGAATCCACTGAGCTTTTGTCACCTGTGACTCTCTGCACTGAATCAGCCACCAAGCTGATTCAATGCAGAGATCACACATACAAGCAAACAGCTGGTTCAAGCTAAGCCAGTGTATAAAAACTATTTTGAAATGTGTCATGTTTTGACACTAGCCACAGTGTCATGCTTTGTATTGAGCTATAAACCTTCAATCGATCCATTAATTCTGTAATTCAGGAACATGTTGTATTTCCTTTGATGTAGAATTTCGTTTAGACTTTCTACCATGTTCAGTTAACTTTTGAAAATTTACCTTCTCCTACTAGTAACTGATCTTGGTCAATTTGTGCACCTTTTATTCTTGCTGTGATTAACTAGTATCTGAGACTGCAGCCTGTGATGCTTATAAAATTAAGTTAGTACAGAATACTGTAGGGTGTTATCAGAAGTTTATTATGACTACTTCTGCTGTCTGCTTTGGCTCTCCATAGAAAATCTGAAGTTAAAGTCTCAATGCCTTGAAAAATAAGGGTTAAGTGACTGGAGCCAAACACCTGTAAATATTACCTATCGTTTCTAGTGAATAATGCGATGGAATAGTTCCATTTAACCTACCTAAAGGAACCTGTGTTAAGACTGAAGTTCAGTTACTTGAAGATAATAGTTTTTGGAGAATTATGTGAGAATTACAAGATGGACTCTGGCTGGTATTAGGACCAGTCCCACTGCTTCCCAAACAAAGATGCTTCTTTTTGAGTTAGTCCTTTCTGGAAAGACAGATATTTTAGACAACAAAACCAAAGATTTACATACTAAATGCTTTCCTAAGCATAGAGAAGGTTGAAAAGAGACACGAAAGATAGTGGTAGCAATGCAGCTTTGTCAAGCCAACAGAGTTACTTCTGAGCTTTTTATGTCATGCATATCCAAACACTTTTTCTCACAACAGAGAGGAGGATAAACTTGTAAAATATGATGTTTTAAAACAGCTGAATAGACAGGTAGTGCTTGACTTGAACTGTTACACCGACCTTCCAGCTGCCATCCTCTCTTAAGCAGTCTGATGCTAATGGAGAATGAATACATACAGATGAAGCAAGGATTGAGCAGAAGATGCTGTGTTATACCATCAGTAATGGGCTCTTCTGGGCCTCCTACATACAGAAATGGTCCTGGTAATGTAAGATTTTGACAATGTGGCACTATGGCAGCAGTATATTTAGAGGAAAAGAGTAAACCAGCTCTCTTCAACTATCCAATCTCATAATCAAATACAAACATAACTACAAAGTATTTTTCTGTCTGTTTTTTGAGCAGTGGAGTTTGAAATTGTACATTCAATCGAGCAATCTGAAGAATCTCAGCAAAATGTCAAAGCCAAGGATAAACTTGAAACATCAGCTGAAGATTTGACAGTCAGAGGAACAAGGCTGGAAGTTCAGCAGAAGTTAAAATCCAGGAGTTTATCTTGTGCTCATCTATTAAAACCAAAAATCCCTTCTAGCATGGCAAAAATCCGCAATTATAATATTAAAGACTGATTTCTATGTTGACAGCATGTTGTAGGTCCGTGCTTGCTATTAACTTACTTTGACATCTCTATATCAGGTCTAATTGTCAGCCTCAGTTTTGTATGTCAGGCTGAGATATTTGCAGCCAGAAGAGAGAACAAATACCCTGCTTCATACACTGAATCCTAAAATAAAGGGTTAATCTGTGTACATTATGAGATTACAGTCTTCACTGTTAATACTGATTTATTTTAATTATATATGTTAAGATTTTCTTGCATCATGGATTTAGAAATGCCCAGTTAACACATAGGTAAAGCCTTGTGCCTTCAGGCAGGGCTTGCAGGACTTTAGCAGATATTTTGTTGAGAAACTGTAGATGTGATTTAAGCTTAGAAGGGGGATGCCTCAACCTACTTGTCTTCTTCTAATTAACAATGCAACCGTTAATCCTGTGCAGCTATCTTTCTACTTGAAAGAAAGGGGTTTAAAAAATTACATCTGGGTCTGTATTATTTCTCATCTTCTGTAGCTCTTTCCACTTGTTCAGAGAGCATGAAAGAGTATAAAATTCAATTTCTACTGTCACACCAGTGATTGTATTTTCCTTTGACAAGAGATTGTACGGACTTTAAAGCAGTGAGAAACACTGCTATTATGTTAGAATCATATACTCAGAATGATACAGATATGTCATAAGAAGTAAGTCTTAAAACAGATGAAACTAAAAGAAAACTTGAATGAGTTGTGATGTAACAAAGGATAGCTGTGTAGTAATGAACATGCCAGGACACTAATACAAGTAATCAGTGTATTTTTGTAGCATTTCCAGTAATGCTGAGCTGTCCTGGGATATTACAGAGATTATCTTTCCTATAAGTAAAGGAAATGCACATGAAAAATTCAAGAAAAAACTTTTAATTGTGGGGATGGTCAAGCACTGGAACAGATTGCCCAGATGGGTTATCTGTCTATGGAGATACTCAAAACCCAACTGCACGTGGGCCTGGCCAGACTGTTCCAGCTGACCCTTGAGTTGAGGGCTTGGACTAGGTGATGTCAAGATGTATCTTCCAAGAGATTCTGTGATTCTGCAAGTGGTATTCACTGAAGTGAGTAATACTTCTTGGTTGCTGCTAAACATATAAAATCTAAAAAGGATAAATAAAGGAAGAGAGCTACTTACTTATGAGTGGTTTTTTTTTTTTTTTTCTGGAGCTTTTTTAATAGACAAGCTTTCCTAATACTCTTTGCAAAGAGGTTCTCTCTTCAGTACCTTATCCATAATGTGGTAGTAATTAATCTGTTTGAGAATTTGAGTAATTATTTTGTACTACCTGCTGAAAATATTTTGCTTTAGTACAAAGGTGCAGCGATATTATAATCAGATGCCAAATCTACAAGAAATTTCATAAGATGTTACTAAGCCAATATAAGGCCTGAGAGACCTTGTGAGCTTCTTTCTAAATATTTTCATTACTTGAAAATCCTGTCATTTGATTCAACATTGTTCACGAGCCAGGACAACATGATGCATTCCCTTGAACCAGGCCCTGAATGAGCTCTTTCTGTAGCACAAAGCATAGCGGTTTCTAACAAGTACAGGAATTTTGGCCCAGATCACACCAGTTAAAGCACTCACTGGTTATTTCTAGAACTCAGTGTGTAAATTCCAAATTTTGTAATAGCTGTAGATCATCCTGAAAAGTTTTTTTGTTATTTCCATGATTAACATTTACCTATGGAGATGCACAATAATTAGATGGTATGAGATTCTGTGCATCTGAATACTGCATCTGAACCTGGAAAACATTTCTCTTTATTCCTTACACCATGGATGTAAGCTGATGGGCTGCAGACTTCAGAAATGCCTTTGTGTAGGTTTTTATGCAGGTTTCTGTGGCCTTTTGTTTGTTTGCTTGCTTGTTTGGGGGTTTTCTGGTTTGGTTGTTTTTTGGGGTTTTTTTTGTTTGGTTTTGTTTTTTTTTTTTTGTGGTTGTTTGGTGTGGTGTCCCACTTACTCCCCCTCCCATGTCACCTGGCATGCCTGTTCATGCAGACCTCTTGCCAGTAATGCAGCTTTAATTTATTCAGTTTCCCTGAGAAACAGGTTTCCTTAAGTCAACTGTAGGTAAGGAAAGATGATAGCTGGGTTGTTTCACTTTATTTTACATGCGGTAGGGGGAAAAAAAGTAGTTCAGTTATTGTACATTTGTTTCAGAGTACTTCCAAGAACATAGCATGTAAGTATGAGAATTAACAAAATATACATAATAATAAATAATATGAACATACTGCTCATATCCTGTGTGGGGAGGTTGTGCTAAGGGTGTACTAAATACAGCAGGAAAAATCTCATTTATTTCTCTTACGACCAAAATATTTAACAAACTGGGCGCTGATTTCAAAGAACCAGAGTAGAAGAGTGGCAGCAAGGTACTCTTGTGGATACTATGGAATTGTACAAAGGAACGCCTATAAAGAAGAGAATTCAGGCAGACCACAGAGTACTGAAAAGGTAAAAGAGGGCATTATTTATTATTGTCCTTATCAAAGGGTTAAAACCCTGTTATGTTGGGGAATATATAGACGGCGGCAAAAAGTCTGCCCCGAGAAGGTCGAAATGGAGCTGTATTGCGAAGCGGCAGTGCAAGCGCTACCGAGGAGTGGGGCTTCTGCCCAGAGCCAGTTCAAAGCCGTGAACGAGAGGCAAGGCGGGGGACTTTCTTTCGTCCCCCTCTTCAAGCCCACATCTGCCGACCGAAAGGCTTTTTTTGTTTCGGAGTGGCAGTCGTAGGCAATACAAAAGAAAATTCAGCTTCGTTACTGTTTGGGTTTGACTGAAGGAGTGCAAGTTACAGGGAAAGTGGATGAAAGGTGGCCACACGCAGAGCGATCCGCCCCGTTCCGTCGGTGGCAAGGGGGGCGTAACAGGGGCACGGCGGGGAGGGAATCTCTGGCGCCCGCCCCCCGCGTCCGGACTCGCTGTGCTGCCGCCAGTCAGGGCGGCGCGACGGGCCTGGGCACGGGGCAGCGCATCCCTGGCCGGCGTGCCTGATGCCCTGTGGTAACCCCGCTTTGCCGGGGTGAACGACCGCCGCCGCCGGAGAGTGACGGGCGCTGCTCGCTCTGCCGGCGGCCCCAGTCACCCCGCAGCCGTGACCACATCGCTTTATCGCTTAGCAACACCGCACGGGCCCCGCGATTGGCAGGGTCGCACCCCCGCCCACGTGCCCCCGCCTCCGCATTGGGTGCCGTCCCGGGATTGCGCGTCCAGCCCCACGTCCCTTCCCTTTGTGCGCCGCCGGTGCGAGCGGGCGCTGCGGGATCCGACCGCGCTTGGACCGGCGCCCGCCGAGCCTCCGCGTCAGTCGCCGAGCCACGGTGCCGGCACGGCATGGCCGTACGCCCAACAGTGTACCTACCCGCGGGGAGGTGGGAGAGGGACACGAAAAGGTCCGCGCGCGCGAAGCGTCGGCGCTGCCTCATCCCCGGCCAGACCAGCCCAAAGCCAGGCACGCTCGCAGGGCCTGGCCTTCCGCGGCCTCCAATACGGGGCGGGGCGGGGCGCGAGATCTTGGCCCGGTGCCGCGGGCAAGGGGGCCCGCCTGTGTCCGCCCCGGCCTGGCCAGGGCCCCCTCCTCCCGTGGAGTGGCTCCGGCGGGCAGAGGTTGGCATCACCCCGGGTCTGACCGGAGCGGCCCTGCCCCGGCTCTCATTGGACTGCGGCGAGGCGTAAACTGTCAGCCCATGTGGCGTGGCCGCCGGAGGTGGCGACTGCTTAAATACCGGTGGGAGCTAGAGGGAGATAGTGAGGAGAGCGCGGAGTATCGGCCGTGCGCAGCTCGGCAAACAGCCGCCGCAGCGTCCACCCGCAGCACCCCGATCCCGCACTGAGCTGACGACACAGTGTTACCGACACGAAGCCACTCACAGCTGTGCAGGTATCGGCGGGACAGCGGGTGCGGCGTGGTCAGGAAAGTGCCAGCTTCTGCTCCAGGCTCCGCGGGCCGCTGCGCCCCTGAGGGAGGGGAGGCTCCATCTTGCCTTCTACGCTGGGTGGGCGATGAGGGTCCGCGGGCTCGGTCCGCGCGACCGGAAAGTTCTGCTCCCCGGCCCTGGGGTTGCCGCGCCCTGTTGCTGCGGGCCGCTCTCCCGTGGCCCCGCGCGGTCGTTCCGAGGAGAGTCCCCCACCTCAGCGGATGGTTACCCCGCCGCAGCCTCCCACTCAGCCCGCCCGGCAAGGTGGTGCTGGCGCTCGGCCATCTTGGCGGCGGGTGGGGACTGTTCCGCTGCCACAGGCGCGAGCCCTCGCCGCCGGGCCGAGCGGGATCGGGGACGCGGCCGGGCCCCGCTGCCCGCAGTCCTCGCGCGCGCCCGGCGGCAGCGGCTGCGTGAGGGCCGCGCACGCCGTGGGGCCGGGCGGCCTGGGCGGCCTCGCGGTGCCGCAGTTCGGGCGCCGAGCACCGCCCTGCCTCGGGTGGGCGCCGGGGCTGGACGGGCCGCTCTGCCCGGGCAGCGGGGCGACGGCTCTGCGCTCTCCGCGCCGTCCTGGGTTCGCACGAAGGCACGGTCGTGGCTAGGCTGAAGAAGCTTGTACGAGAGGAGATGGGCGCTCGATATTGGGAAGGGAGACTCGCCAATAGGTTCTGGGGATCCATCTGAAAAAAGGTGCCGTATATGCTGCTAAAGTATTTTTTCCCACTTCGGTGTAAACCAACGGCCCAAACGAAACAGCCCGGTGGATCGTGCACCGGTGTGGATTTGGTGATGCGATTCTGTTAGGAACGTGATCATCTTCTGTCTTTGGCTGTTTTTGCACCTGTTTGGTTCTTATTCCACAATCCTTACCTGACATATGGCCCTGTAAAATACTGAATGCATATTTTCCTAGCTAAAAGCTTTATTTGAATGCTTAAATTTAAACAGGCAGTGTTAATGCTGTGTAAATTAACTTGCATACTCCATCAGACCACCTTTGGGGGCTTTGGAACATGTCTTATCTTAAAAAATGGGAGAAGAAACCTCAAGCCACATGAGCAAAGGATTCAGCTTTTCCTGCAGCCTCTGTCCTTCTTGGAACAAAGTGAAAAGCATAGTACATTGTGAAAGGCTGCGTTTAGTGGGTGAATTCAGAGAATGAGGGCAATTACGAACAGATATTTTACAGAGATTGTACTTGGGACTTAGATTTTCATACAGGTAACTTCTGATCACTTGGTAATCAACCAAGCTGTGTTGGTTCCATGAGCGAAGTCTGACTTACGTTTTCTCCAGTAACAGCTTTGAACCAGATTGTGTTTCCCACTAACCAGTGCGTTTTAAATATGCACACACTCTATTATTTTTCATTTGTGTTGTGGTCAACAGGACAAATACCTGAAACAGAGACATTTGAAAGGTCTTTGTTAAATGGAATCTGTGACATATAGATTGATGGTAGCCAAATGCTTTCAAAATAATGAAAGCCAGACTATATTGCCTCTGTTTTGTGAGGGGGTTTTTGGAGGCAAGCATTATAGCTTTTCATAAGTGAAGTTTCTGTTTTTAGTTTCTGGTTTTTTTCTGTTTATCATTTTAGAAATGATAGCCAGAAATTAGGAAATCTGGATTGTGATGTAATCATACTGAAAAACAAAGAAAAGAGTAATTTTGTCAATATCTATGCTGAAGAAAGCTATGGAGGAGTCATGAGCGTTTTGTTGTACAATAATAGAGCTCCAAAAAAGACGAAGATTTGGACTGTTTAGAAACAATAGCAGAACTGACTTTAAGGATTCTCCCCCCCATGATGACAGCTATCAAAATAACAATGAAATAAATATTTTGATCCTGTCTAGGAAAAGGAAATGTGCATCAGGCAAAACAAGGTTTGGGTTTTGTTTGTCATTTCTTTGCAAACAGCTGTTTCTCTCTCTCTCCTCTTCCTTTCTTCACCAAAGTGTAGGTGAACAAGTTACAGGAGAATAAGCTTATGTTCAGTGTTTGGCAAGTCAGGTATGAGCAGGCGAAGGTATCAGATTTTACCTTCACTTTCTTTGTTTGTTTGTAGGTTTTGAGTTCAGATTTTTTGGCTTTTCTTTTCCTCTACAAGTTTATATGCTTGATGGTCAGAGGGTTATTTCTGTAGGGAAACAGCACATGAAAGTATTGTAAAAAAGTGGTACAGCTGTCAGGGATGGTGGAGAATGATGGTTACTAGTTTTTTGATTAATTTTTGATGCCAAATTAGTGAGGGACTAGAAAAAAAAAGTTTTAAATGCAATAAAAAACAGTAGAACTTAAGAGTACCTTTGATACCAGAAGGGATTGTTAGTTATTACTAGTCACAAACTGAATGAGTCAGCAGCACAATAGAATTGCTGAAAAATATTGTGCAAATCCAGGGAGATGGTAGTTTAGGCTTAACTGAGGTGTCTACTGCACTGATAATTTGGCAGAGGGAAGGAAGGTTGGCTGTGGTATGGTTGCTCTCTAAGCAGTTAAAAACACAAGCTGTCTGAGGAAAATTTGCACAACTCAATTTAAACAAAAGCATGGGATAAACTGAGGAAGAAGGATGTTAGATGTCTGGTTGGATTCAGAAAATACAGCCTGAAGAAATTGAAGACTCCTGTTTGTCCCTCTTTGTCTCCTGATTTGACCTGTTGGTTTTGAACACTTCACCCATCAGAGGTGGTAGAAGCAGTCTGTTTGTATGTTTGCTGTAGTCTAATCTCCTTTAAAACACGTGTAGAAATAAATGTTCTTTCTTGATCTGTGCTATTTTCTTGAAAAATCTGTCAATGTACTGTGTTACTGTGTATAGTCAGAAAATGCTCTGTGGAAAACAACTCTCTAATAAAGTAAAATATTAATGTAATACACCGTATGGGGGCAAAGTCAATCAACTTTAAAATCGTTTACCTGCTTACTATCTGTCCAGGAAGACCAAAAACATTATTGGTAGCTGTAACAACTGCTGTAATCCCTGTTTAATCAGGGGTGGCTTAATATGAGTGACTTTTCTTCTGACCACTCTTGTTTTCCAACAGCAGATCGTCTCTGCTGTTTGCTGCTTAATCTATAATTTGTATCTTATCTTAGATGTATGGATTTGGAGCTCTTTGTGGCAAGTCTAAATCTTTCTGGTTCTTTGTGTATTAAAATACTTTAATTTGGGCTCTCCTTACCCGAGTTAAAATTATCTTCTTGGCTCTTGTTCTCCTGAGTTCGATTGCGTGGCATCTTTTTCTCCACCTTTGACATAGTCTTGCTCAACTACATTCATAACAAGTTGGCAAAAATTGTTTTGTTGGTGAATTTCATTACTTCACTGTCTGAAAGGAATGTTTCATCAACTGTTTGTACCTGGATAGAGTTTTTCTGATACTCCAGGGAAAGAGATGTGGAATGGGAAGGAACAATCCCAGAAGTCATGTTTCAGTCCCCTGAAAGAGAAATTATATTTCTCTCCCTAGAGATTATCACCCAAAGATCTGAGGTATAAAACTGAGTCATACTTAAATTATCACTTTCATGTCTCATATCTTAAGCTTAAATAGTAAACTTTGTGCCCAAGATCTCTTTCCCTGCGCCAGCACAGAAATGCTGATAGTGTAGTAGAGTTGTGGCCCTTGATTGGTTTTTACAGGTATAGTGGTGAGGCCAGTAATAAAACTGACTCATTAGTTTTGTGTGAGTGGAAAAACTGAGAGGTTTCTCTTCGGCACTGAATGGACTGGGCCTGTTACTACCAACTTAAGTTTCTCAGTAAGGGCCTTGCTCAATTTGGCCCTTAGTGTTTCCTTTTTGAAATGAACAAGAGTGGAATACACCTTCTGTTCTCTGGGTGTTTAGCGCAAGACCTAGAAATCTAAGATGCCCTTTTGGGAGCACTTCTGTTTCTGCTCCCAGAAGAAATGGACTGGGTGAAGTAATCACCTCTTCTGCTTCAATGTTAGCTGTTGCGTAATTCCGCAGTTACTCCACAGATCTGAACCAAGATTACTGCTGAAGGAGAGAAGGATGAAAGAAATCAGGCAGCCTCTGTGATGTTACATTCTGGCAGAGCTACACCTCAGCTGTGCAGAGGGCTCTGCTTTCCTTCTGCACACTCCAACAACCTCATGCAGCTATGGGAAATGTCACCTTGCCTGAACAGTGTAGTGTGTGGATGGAAGAGGGGCCTGTTTCTTGCTGACGAGCATCAGGAAATCCTGAAAGAGGCTGCAAAACAATTCCCAAATGTAACATCTTGGGTTGGAAAAACTGCCACTAAGCACGCTTCAGAAAGTACCCATTAGTGCTGTATTTTGGAGAAGATGATCAAGCACCAGCAGCACTTAAGCAATGGGCCTACATGCCACTGTGTAGTATAATACCTTATGGAAGTCAAACTTCAGCTCTTTCATAACAAACCTTTTCCTTCAAAGTTATTAAGACAGCCTTGTAGTTGTTTGAATGCCTAGCTTTCTTTGTTTTTTACTTGTTTGAAATGCCACACATTAAAGAATATTTTGCTCCTTCTTACTAGAAGGATTATGTAAGAAAGTATTGTGAATACTTACTATCTCTTTGGTTCCTGCAGCTCTACTCTTATTTATTTTCTTATTAAAAACCTCCCACCATATATGTGAGAATTTCTCCTACTCCTTTAACTTGTGTACTTAGGATCTAAAATTATAATTTGAATTTAACTGAAGCATCAGGTTTACTTGCCTTGTCTCTACTTAGCTGTTAATATATTTTTACTGTAATAGAAGATAAAGGAGTTTAGTATATGAGCTATCATTTGGTGCTGTTGTCTAATGCAGGTGCCCTGCCATGCTATGTTATGCATCGTGATGCTCTCTTGTGGTATTTGAGACTGGGGTCTTGAATGCAAATTTCTTGGGACAACAGCTGAGGTTTTTCATCCTGTCTGTGTTCCAGATATGTTCTGCCTAAGCATATCTTAAAGCACCACCTTCTATCGTGTAGTTCTGCATTCCCAGCTCTTTAAATGAGTGGCACTGGAGGGTCCACTTAGGAAACACTTTTGATGTAACACTTATTTCTTCAGTCTTGGCACTTAAAACGATGCTAAACTGGGGGGCGGAGGGTGGGCAGGGTAGGGGGTTAGAGTCGTGTTGTTTACTTGCAAGGGGGGGTCATTTTGTGCAATCTAGTAGTTTTGTTTGTTTAAGGTTTCTTTTTTTTTCGTGTCCAACAAATCTTTTGATTATTGATTCTTAAGTTAGCATTTAACTTTGGAATGATTGTAGAACTTGTTTTGCTACCTGTTAGGTTTGCCTTGTAATTATGTATTTTACTATGTGTATTTCATAATTTCTCCACCCACCTCTGCTCCAGCATGTTAATCTTTCTTCTCTGCTGACTTCACAGAGGTTCTGCATTTAGTAGAGGTAGACTTACTCATTTTCTGGTTGTCATATAGAAACTGGTGGTTCTCAGAGTCTTATGCTCCTTCAGGATTGTTTTTTTCATCCTTATCAACCTCATGGGTCTTATGGTCTGTTTGATTAGTTGGGATTTTTTTTTTTTTTTTTTTTTTTAAATAGTAGAGACTCCATGGGCTGTTCCTGTGTGGGTGTTCCTGCAAATACACTTGTTTGTCACAACATGTCAGGAAGACAAGACATGTACTTTGCTCTGTGTGAAATCTTACTAGCCTTACTGCTTTGTGGATCTCAGCAACAGGGAGAAGTTAAGAGATGGAGGACGTGGTGATTGCAGGCATAGCAGGAAGGCTGCCAGAATCTGAGAACTTGCAAGAGTTTTGGGAGAACCTGCTTAATGGAGTTGATATGGTCACAGAGGATGATCGGAGGTGGAAACCAGGTGAGTGTTTATTGTCTCTCTTTTTGGAGTCCTGAGTTTTGAGTGTTTTAGAGGAATTATCCTATTAAAAGAATTTATGAGATCAAAATCCTGCCAGACCTGAATTAGCTTCTGATAAATCATCAAGAAATTCAATAACAGAATACTTTTATGAAGGTCTCACATAATCCATTTAATAATGTTATGTCCTGTGCAGTAGCAGCTTATAAGTAATATGTAGCTTACTTTCAAATAAAAGAGCATTCTGACAGAGCAGCTAGGCAACATTAATCCTGTACCTGCTCCTGATAGCTGTGACAGTAAGACAGCTCTGACATTTTGCTGCATTCAAAAGTAGCACAGGGATTCCAGTCCTGTGGTTTGTGACTTTTTACGATGTTCCTTTTTTGTCTGCATGTCCTTTTGAAGTGTTTGGCACCTGTCTACCTAATTCAATCTAGTGATTTGCAGAAGTCAAAAGCAGCTTTTGTTTTTCTTCTAACTGACTGGAACCATCTTGTACCAAGACTCTGTCTGCTTGGTACAACTTGCCAAAACAAAAATGTTTAAACTAGATAGATGTCTCTTGCTGTTATATCCAAGAGATCCTAAAAATTACAATTGTTTTTGCTAATGCAGCATTCTCATTCCCAGATGAGATGGATACTCATGCAGCCCTCTGGGTACTGCAGAGGGGGGAGTGAGGTTTCATGTGTAATTGAAAATCAACTGTGGTCATTCTGTACTCTGTCTCTCAACTGGTAGCTGCTTTGCCATTGATGTATTTTGGGACTCAGTGTCAAATTTTTCTTCGCAGGAATTTATGGACTGCCCAAGAGAAATGGAAAGCTCAAGGACATAAGCAAATTTGATGCATCTTTTTTTGGGGTTCACCCCAAACAAGCTAATACAATGGATCCTCAACTTCGCTTGCTGTTGGAAGTTTCTTACGAAGCTATTTTAGATGGAGGTAAGTGGATGAATGACTGAAGAGGGAGGACTAAGCTGTATTGTCTTTGTGTACCAGGTGCAGATATGCACCTGTGTGATGAGAGCTCTAACAAGGGAAAGCCATCACATTAGAGAGGAGATTCAAAACATGGTGTGGGGTTTACCAAATCCCAGTATAAGGGTTAGAACAAAGCTGTTGTCTCTGGAATGCAAACAAGGAAATCAGTGCTGACTGCTAGCAAATCTGTACCTGCATCATATGGTACAACCAGTATGACAGAACCACTTTAACAGTCAACAGTTCTAGAGCTTTTCTGTGTTCTGCTTTACCCTAATATTCCATAATAATTCCTTTGTGAGAGGAAAGGAAGAATGACCTGATTAGAATTCTCATCCATGATCTGAAAGAATGACCGATGGCCCGATGTATTCCTGTCTATTGTCTGGATTCTTGGAAAATCTGTAGCATTTGATCTGTTTCTACAGAAGGTTTTCCTAGGAAGTATTCTTTCAGAAATAGGAGCCTTTCTCTTCTATCACTGCCAATGTTTTGAGATTTTGAGTTACTTATCCACCAAGCCAAGAAGTTTATTCTTCATGTTAGTCAGTTTCATGTCAGAACATAAGCATATGGGGAAAAAGTCAGAACCATCTCACTAGCACTGACTAGTTATAAATCGAAAGAGAGTAAATTTAGATTAGATATGAGGAAAAATTTCTTTACTGTCAGGGTGGTGAGGTATTGGAACAGGTTGTCCAGGGAGGCTGTTGATGCCCTCACCCTGGCAGTGTTCAAGGCCAGGTTGGATAAGGTCTTGAGCAGTCTGGTCTAGTGTAAAATGTCCCTGCCTAAGGCAGTGGGGGTTGGGACTAGATGATCTTTTAAGGTCCCTTCCAACACTTAACATTCTGTGATTCTGTGACTTCCTGAAATGAACTTTGCTTCTCTGCTTCTGAGCCTCTGTCTGGAGATTGAATATTCTTTTTGTCTTCAGGATGCCTGAAGCTCAGAGAAGAAACAGCAGAGATTTCTGACAGTTGACCTTGCTATGAGGTTTTCTTAGAGCAAAATTGTTTCTCATTCTGGTTGTTGGCTATTTTTGTACTTAAGAATTCTCATTTCTGTTTTGTACTCCAGATCTGGGCTGGAGATAGATATCGATGCTCACGTGACATTTCATGTGCTGTAATTTTTCTTGCATTCTGTCTGCTCCTTTTCTCTGTATTGGAAGTCAGCTGTTAGCTTCTCCTGTCAGCATTTGTACTTCTTGTAGACCTTTTTTACACAAGACTCTAGCAATGCCCAGCTAGGCTGAAAACCTTTGTCAGGGCACAGTATGTTCTGGGCAAAAGCTAATACCAAACTTCTGATGGACTCTGAAGTAAGACATGTAAGATCTGCAGTTGAAACAATTAAAAGGTTCGTAAAGGTAGAGGAATAATGCCACAGGCCTGCCAGTAGGAGACAATAAGTAGTTTTTGGTGAACTGGTGCCAGTCTATCTGGTATCTCTCCGGTTTGCCCCTCATTTTGTTTACTGTGATCTACCTTCCAATCCCCGTAGGTATTAATCCAGGCACCCTCCGCGGCACAGACACAGGTGTATGGGTTGGTGCCAGTGGGTCAGAAGCTGCCGAAGCCCTTAGCCAAGATCCAGAAGAGCTTGTGGGATACAGTATGACTGGCTGTCAGCGTGCTATGCTTGCCAACAGGGTTTCCTACTTCTTTGACTTGAAAGGTAAGTGCCCTCCAAACTTACTGATGCTGATCAGCAATTGCAGTTTCAACATGATTGTACCACAGCTGCTGTAGAGGACTGGGATGGGTATTATGGCTCCCCTTTTGGAAAGAGAAAATAGCATGTAACTATTCTAAGGAGGCCTATGAGAAGGAAAAAAAATATAGTGACTATATGATAGAACTCCCTGTAAGGCTTTATAACTCAGCTGCTGTTGCTGGGCATAGCTGGTGTTCATTTGAAAGATGGTGGTGTCAGGAAGCCTTTATATGAAGGCCTCAGTCCTTTCTGACCTTTAGACTGCTATTTGGTATCAAGATATGTGGAAGTCAGCTATACCAGAGATAAACTGCTGCTGACTGTAGCAGTTGGCTTTCTTTTGAGTAAAGTGGAAGAAGTAGGAGAGCCACAGAAGTAATGCGATTGAAGGCAGGGGTATGATTCCATCTATGTATGGTATTGAAAGGAATGGAGAGATGGAAATGGATGTGGATTGCCCCAGGGAACAGAGATAATGGCAAGGGCAGCAGCATCAGGAAGGGCAAGGGATTGTTATTTATGAGAATGGGTAATTAGGTGAGACTCGCCTGTAAAGCTGTGTTTTCTTTTTGATGGAGAGACAGAATTTTTTTAAATGCCCTTAAAGCAAATCTGTTCACAATTTTTTCCCATTTCTCTCATGCCTTACCTTGTAAAGAGGCAGAGGTGGTGGTTCTAGCATCCCATTGCATCAGGTTTATCTGCTATATTCTGAAGCAACTCTTAATTTAACATTGTTTTTAATATGTCTCTTGTAATCCCCGTTCTGTAGTCTTTGGAGAAGAATCTAGGAAATAAAGGTTGTTTTTCCTTACGTTTCTTAAGGACCAAGCTTAACTGTTGACACAGCCTGCTCCTCTAGTCTCATCGCTTTGGAAAATGCTTATAAGGCAATTCGTCATGGGCGGTGCAGTGCAGCCCTAGTAGGAGGGGTCAACCTCTTGCTGAAACCTAACACATCTGTGCAGTTCATGAAGCTGGGTATGCTTAGTCCTGATGGTGCCTGCAAGGCTTTTGATGTTTCAGGTAAGGCATCAGTAGCAAAGCTTATGTTGTATGAGAGTAACTTTCTGTACAGTCTATGACCAGCTACTCTTTAAATACAGCAAAGAGCTAACCTTGTAGTTGTTCTGAGGTGCACTGTGTGGGACATACCCTGTACCTGATCTATGTTTTATCCTCCATTGAACCTGGAAAACCTAACTGTGGGGAAGAAACTGATACCGTATGGTTTGTGCCTGTTTTGAGAAAAATTAGCAGTCTCTTGATGGAAAGTTTCTGTTGTGATTTGTGATGAGCACTGTGTCTTTCTAGGTCATGACATTTTTCTTTAAAATAAATAGATATATCTAATTCTCAAATCAGTCTATTGTAAGCGGTAATCTTACTGCATGGTGTTTGGCAACATTTTTTACAAAGCGGAGCAGAAGTCATGACTCGTTCTCCCTCTCTGCTCTCAGGAAATGGATATTGTCGCTCTGAAGCTGCTGTTGTTGTTTTTCTGACCAAGAGATCTATGGCTAAGAGGATCTATGCCACAGTAGTAAATGCTGGAGTGAACACTGATGGCTTTAAGGAGCAAGGTAGGTCTTGAGTTGCTGAAAGGTGAGATACCTACAAAACTATTCAGTCTAGAGTCTTTGCCATAAAAAAAGGTCTGTTGTAGGGTTCTTTAGATGTGTGAATGGGTTTTTTTTGTATTTGAAGGGGTTATTTCATTTTCTGGTTTTGATAATGCAAAATTCAGGACCCTGTTTTGGAAGTGGTGGTTTGTACTGAAGTAACAGCAATGTTTTCCTGCTAGTTTAGCATTCCTCATGGCATCACTGCAGTAACCTCTGCACTGATGGCAGAAATGTAGGTACATGGTTATAACTGTAAGGCCCTTACCATACTGTTGTCCAGCTTCTCCTGCTCTCCAGTTGTGGTGACACAAAGCTTCACATGTTTTACTTAATCTAGACATGTAGAATTCTGTTAACCAGTATCTTTCCACTCTAGTCTAACTCATTGCTTTAGGTTAATTTCTGGCCTCTACTTTTCTTACAAAGAGCCTGAGAGTTTGGTGCTAAGGACATGATGAAAAGATCTTTAGTTCAGTTTGGGTTTTGGGGAGGGATCTGGAAGCCCAAAGCAAATGAGAGGATGCTAAAATGAGAACAGGAACCACTCGATAGGAGAGTGGAAGTGACGGCAATTTTGATCCTAGGTGTGACATTCCCATCTGGAGAGGCGCAGGAGCAGTTGGTCAGATCTTTGTACAGGGAAAGTGATGTCAAACCTGAAGAAGTGGAGTATATTGAAGCTCATGGAACAGGCACTAAGGTCAGCATGGTCCCTTAGGGACTGAATGTTTTCTTCCCTTGCATCATTTACCACACTTTTCTGTTAAATTATTCTTTGTTTTCCCAAAATGAAATCCTTTTGCCTTCTACCAATTAGTAGAATATGTTCGGCTTCACTACTTTTGGGCTTTGCCCAAACACCATAATCTTTCAGATTTCTCTTTTGGGGCGTGTTTTGGAAGTGCTGGCTAACAGCCATTCTGATTCTCTTCATACTAGGTTGGAGATCCACAGGAAGTAAATAGCATTACAAGTATCTTCTGTGAGTGTAAGCGGGAACCACTGTTGATCGGATCAACCAAGTCAAATATGGGTCATCCAGAGCCTGCCTCAGGGCTTGCTGCATTAGCCAAGGTAACAGGAGGCTTGAGAAGGAAAATTTGGGATGGTGGGTAATGCCAGTGTGGGCGGTTTTGTTTGTTTGGTTTAGGAAAATCTGCATTGATTCAGGGTAAAATGTTCACTGATAATGATAAGAACTCGAGTGTTTCTCATTGACTACTTGCTTCACATGTGACTACTTTTAAAAGCTCAGGTGGCTATCCTGCAAACCACCAAATGCTCAGGTGGCCCTCTGGTACGTGCACACGCTTCAGTTCCCACTTCCTACTCAATTCTATGGGAGGGTAGCTCTGCTCAGAATGAAGGCTTTGGGATCCTTTTCCATATCGTTATTGATTGCTTTGTCAATCCTTACACTGGCCTTCCAGCAGAACTCTGCTGCCAGTCATTTGGGTTTGAGGCACATACACATAGAGGGATTTAGTGTTTAGAGTAGTTGACAGTGCCCAAAGATGAGATGCAATGTGGGCTTTCAGTGCTAAAAGAGCAGCTCATCCTTCTGGCTTTCTGTCAGGGATGTATCATCTCTTCCTCTTCTCTCTCAGGATGGCAAGAAGCCAGGTGAGTTCTCTGGGATGAGGCTACCAGCATGAATAACTGTCTGTCTTAGCAACCAGCTTGCTAACTACTGCTGTAGGCAGACAGTCATCTCTTGGCTCTGGCTGCTAAACTGCTTAGCAGAGAGTGAGCTAATGTTCACACTTGCTTGTAAGCCTATTACCATAGAACCCTGCAAACCGAAGTCACGTACACTGCCACTGCTAGAATTTTAGGCTCTTCAAAGTGGTTACTTGTGACCCAAATACAACTTACTGTGATTACCCTCACCTCCATGGCAATAGCAGTGTCTGTCTGTCTGTACAGAAAAGTTTAGGGGTTTTTTAGTGCCTTTATCTCTGACGAACACATTCTTCTTAGAAGGACTGATAGCTTAGTCATAAAATAAGCTTCTCAATCCATACTGTGTTTTATATAACAAACAGCTTGTTTAGCATGGTTCTGTGATCTGTCAGGACAGGTCGTAACTCTGAGGTACTGTTGCCCTCACCTCCACACCAAACCCAGTGTTTCTTAGACAGTAACTGCAGGATGTCTGCAGTTTATGTAAATGTTTTCTTCTGGAATTCCACGAAATGCTGCTGTGTGAGGTGTCAGGAAATTAGATCTTGAAAGTATGAGATTTCAGACTTGAAGAGAATTCATTAATTATATAAATAGGTAGGAGTGAAACTAAGGCTTGCCAAGACCTCTTCAGTCAAATTCTGATCAGGAAGGGAAAAGTCACCTGCATCTTTGAATTACTCGGCCTATCTAATCACTTGCTTTGCAACAAAGATAAAGCTTTTTGGTGGCACTGGTGGTATGCTCACTGCACTATGCTCTCTAACCTAGGTAAAAACCCTAGTAAACTTAAAGTACAGTATGTATCACTGTAAAGCAACAGCACGTTCAAAGTGCATAGTATTGTAGGTGTAGGACAATATGCATGAAAATACTTAGACTACAGCTTTGAACGTGTTGACTGTGAGTTGAAGTCATGTATTTATACTGGTTGTTCTCCCAGGTAAGCTGTCATGTCTGATGATCAACTTGGAAAAACAGTTCCCAAGACAGTATGTCTTTCTGACCATTCTGGGGTGATGAAGGAATTGTCAAACACACAGAGCACACTGTTTGCAGCTGACTTTGTAGTCTGCAATTTGCTGGGCTTGTTCTACAGATGAATGTGGGCTTGGTGTGATGAGCTGTATGTAGAGAGAAGCTGCCGAGAGAAGGGAGCCCTGCCTATTTTTGGCACAGATATTTTGTTCCTCGCACTGTTTCAATACTTTACTTTGGCTCTGCCAATTCTGGCCAGTCTACTGTTTCTGCTTTTTTGAATGAAGAAGACAACAAATGGGTGTAAAGCAGCAAGCAGCCTTCTTTACCAGTGCTTCAGCTTGATTCTTCTGCAGCAAAGAAAGAAATAGAAGCATTTTGTTGTAATAAGGAAGAGGATTTATGACTGTGTGCAACTGGGGAGGGATGAAGTAGAGTGTGATAAAGAGATGGGATCTGAGAGGGGAAAAAGATAATGTGATAGTACCTAGGCTGCTTTTCCAGCAAGACTGCATGGCTTGCCAGTTAGAAAGAGACTGGAAGCTAAACTTCATGCTACTGCACTCAACTTCCCTGCTGACTTCCTGCATGGTCTTAAAGTTTGCCTAGGTGATACAGTTGCTACCTCAGTAACATCAATAATGCTATTCTCTGAAGTGTCCTTTTATCCAAACATAGAGAACTGCTTCAGAATGTGCTATGTGGTCATTTGTAGTAAAATAATAACAACAAAAGAATGTTTGTCACAAGACAATGTGAAGCAGAGAACACTCTTTTTTCTTTCAGGTGATTCTCTCCCTGGAACATGGGCTGTGGGCTCCAAATCTTCATTTCAATACCCCAAATCCAGATATTCCTGCCTTACAAGATGGCTCTCTGGAGGTAGTTTGTAAGCCAACACCAGTGAAAGGTGGCCTTATCGGTATCAACTCTTTTGGCTTCGGAGGTGCTAATGCTCATGTCATTCTGAGGCCAAATAAGAACAAACGCCAGCCTCTGGAGACTTGTAACGTGCCTAGGCTGGTCCAGATTTCTGGCAGAACCCAGGAAGCTGTGGAAACACTAATTCAAGAGAGCAGAAAACATGGAGGATGCAGCCCATTTGTAAGCCTGCTCAGCGATATCTCTGCCGTTCCTGTGTCCTCCATGCCCTACAGAGGCTACACACTGGTCGGTACTGAAAGTGACATAAAAGAGATTCAACAAGTTCAAGCATCTGGTAGACCACTCTGGTACATATGCTCAGGTAGGTGTGCAGCATTGAGTCTAGGCTTTTCCTTCCTCTTTAGGTTTGGGGCTTGAGCAATTGTATCTTGTATTCTAACGATATTTTACAGTGTAGCATGAGGAAATATTTTGCATCTCTGTGACATGTCTAGGAGTCTTGTGTTTTCTGTATTTTATCAAAACCTTCCAACTTAACTGTCTTCTGCTTATAGCAAAGTCCAGCAAAATAAAAAGCAGTGCTTGATTTAGAGAATGTAAGAAATGTACAGTATTCTGCTCTTAGTTAGAATTCTTTAACTGCCAGAGGAATTGTGTTGTGTCTACTCCTGTTTCAGGGTATTACTAAAAGCTCACTTCCTCCTTGTCTATCCTACAGGCATGGGAACACAGTGGAAAGGCATGGGCCTGAGCCTCATGAAGCTGGATCTGTTTCGCCAGTCTATATTGCGTTCAGATGACGCTTTGAAGAACACAGGCCTGAAGGTCTCAGACCTGCTGCTGCAAGCAAATGAGAACACTTTTGATGACACTGTCCATGCATTTGTTGGACTAGCTGCTATTCAGGCAAGACTCAAAGGGCTAGTGGAGGGGGGTAGTGGACTCAATCCATATAAGCACCTTCTGCTAATGTGTCTGTTTGGCTGGTAACATTTTATACTGATTAATGGAAGCTTGTTTTGTGTAATCAGCAAGTGGCAGCTGTTGGAAAAATCTGAGGAGGGAGAATATTGTGCTGGAGGGACTGTTTCAGGCTTTGCCAGTTGCAAGTACATAACAAACTTTTTGGTACAGGCATTCTTGGCCTCACTGCTTTTTTCTTTACAAGATACTTGGACTGATATTGGTCTGAACTGATTTGCAAGTGTATCTGTGTATATATGGCACAGTTTCTTCCTTTAAGAGATTCGGGAACATCTTTTAAGTTTTAGGCAAATGTTTGTACCAAGGAGCAAGGTTCCATTTAATGTCTTCTAAAACTTGTTCTGTAAATGAACTTAGTCGAGCTGAACGAAGTCTCTTCATGATTCTAAGTGTTAATGTGAGATTTATAGTTTCTTAATAAACTAGAGGCCAGACTTTTAAAGTGGTCTGGAAAGCTGGTCTTGCTTCTTACTTTGTACAGACACATTCTTGGCAGCTTCATATTGTTAGAAATATTTTCTTAATGGAAAATTACATTGCAAAAGGCCCAGACAATACTGGGGTTGCATGACAATTCTTGGGATTGCTTTGAAAGGAGGATGGAGCTGTAGTTGTGGGGGGAAAAAAGCAGTGAGGCCAAGAATGTACCAAAAAAGTTTATTAGGTACTTGCTACTACTGTGTACCTTTGAGGCCTGACACCTGCATACTCTGGCATGGAATCTATAATCTTACTTCTGCTTGCAGATTGCTCAGATTGATATGCTGAAGGCTGCTGGTCTGCAACCCGATGGGATTTTGGGTCACTCAGTGGGAGAACTGGCTTGTGGCTATGCAGACAACTCCTTGAGTCATGAAGAAGCCATTCTTGCTGCTTATTGGCGGGGACGATGCGTTAAAGAGGCCAAATTGCCTCCTGGAGGAATGGCTGCTGTTGGTAGGTACACCCTTACCAAAAGAGTGATACAGGAAAGTGCATCTGATCTCTGTTGTATGCTACTGGGATAAAATTGGTCTCTGAAACTATCACATCTGTAAAATTTTGGCCACTGTTGCCTCTTCTTTGTTTTCTTCTGATGTAGAACAGATTCTTAAATATTTAAGTGGATACTATGGCAGTGATCTGTCCTGGAATACATCAGGATTTTGGTGACCATCCCAAATTTAAGTGGAAATGAAGGAATTTATTGTCAGGTAACCAGTGAAAGGCCTGATAAATAATCACCTTGAAACAAGGTGAAAATGTAAAACACTGAGTTTTTTGGCTCTTGATAGATATATCTTATACGCACACAGATGTGTATATATATTTTTTTAATTTCCCTCAAATGGAGACTTCTGATTGTCCGCAAGAGTAATGAGATGTGAAAACAGTAAGCCACTGTGATGTAGTGCTCAGCTCGCTAGTAGAATTTACTACAACCTAATAGCACTTAGAAATAAGCTTTCTCCTGAACAAGCTTTGCTTTGTGTTTGTGTAAGTCATATAATTTTACCCACTGGATGAAATTTTGGATCCAGCAGTTTTGCTTTGTGGTGCGGCTTTATAGTCATTTACATGTTTAAAAGTAAAATTATTTTTGGTACACAGTAGTCAATTAACACCTGAAACATTTAGGAGAAAATCTATTGCGAGTGTAATGCAGTATATTGAACTAGATCACTTGTTATAATCTCAGATTTCTTAATTTAAGTAATGCTAGAAAGGACTACCTGCCTAATTTAGCTTTTTTTCCCCATGAGATGAAATAAATGACACTCTTACCATAGAACTTGAAAAGCTGCATATAGTATGTTTTTGATAATCTGATGTTGAGTTCAAGTTCTTCTTGTGACTTGCATCTGTGTAATGTATGACCAGATGCTTCATATGTTAACTTAGCATGCCACTAGAGTTACTGATTTCTATGGATATTTTGTGTCTCTCAGCAATCCAAGTTAGAACAGGGGCTAGAACAAGTAAGCTTGACTCCTAGAAACTGACTGGCAGCAAGAATTGACAACCAAATCTGTAGCTTCTTTCAAAGTGTGAGGGTTATCCCCACCTTATCATTAATGGGATGGTGCAGAGATTTAGCCTTCCCTTCTTGTATTGAGCATATCTGTGATAAATGTCATGTTAAAGCTCTAGGGTAAATATTCTTCGCTTTTGCAGAATTGCTTTGGAGGGGAGGGGGAGATACAGGTCAGTCTTTTGCCAGTACATGCCAGCTTTGCAAAGAGCTGAATTGGGCGCAGTGATTGTGCAGTTCAGATTGCCTTCTCTTAAGAGGCTCATAGCTAGAAACACTTTTGTTATCCTGTGGTCTTCCTTCTGCAGGTCTGACATGGGAGGAATGTAAACAACGCTGTCCTCCAAATGTGGTACCAGCCTGTCACAACTCTGAGGATACCGTCACTGTTTCGGGGCCTCTGGTGAGCAGGGAACTGATACAGCGCATACTGGGGTTGTGAGTCGGACCTGTGAAGTTCAGGTTTAAAGAAAGCGTGAAGCTTACTTAGAGTTTAGCTGCTTGCAAAGGGGAGCTGGATTGAAGTGGTGGAGTAGACATAATACTTTGTATAAACTTACACACTCAAATAGTCTGTGAGAGGAAGTGATATTAGTGCCTCAGTAAGCTAGTAATAAAATGTCTCATAGCCATGGGCATAGAGGATGATAAATTATAAGACTGAGAAGGGCAATAACCTCATCCCTGCTGTGGGTCCCCTTAAATGGCAACTGATGAAAGGTATGGAGAGACTACAGTGGCTTGTACAGATCCCAAGTATTTTGTGAGCTTTTCTCTTAGTTCATTTATATTCCTTTCCTTAGGGCTCTGTGAATGAGTTTGTAGCCAAACTGAAGAAAGACGGTGTGTTTGCAAAGGAGGTGCGCAGTGCTGGCGTCGCGTTTCACTCCCATTACATGGCCTCTATTGCACCAGCACTGCTCAATGCGCTGAAAAAGGTAATACTGCCAAACCATGGCTTGCAGGGCTTCTACTGTGGCACCCAGGTTGACTATAGGTTATGTTGAGCTTAAGGGGAATCCTTTCTTCAGAAGGAAGAGAAAATCTCTTGAAGAGCATGTAGACTTCTATGAGAACTAATGTTTGAAATTGCGTGGCCTCGAGCAGAATGATGTCCTGAACAATCAAACTGGGAGGAATGACCTGCGAAAAGGGGGAGCTGCTTGCTTTTGTCTGTTGTTTTGTTCTCTGTTACTTGTAACTCTTTCTCCTGTCCTTCTTTCTTGACTGTCTATAGGTCATTCCACACCCTAAACCTCGCTCAGCACGGTGGATCAGTACATCTATCCCTGAATCTCAGTGGCAAGGTGATCTGGCTAGGAATTCCTCTGCAGAGTACCATGTGAACAACCTGGTGAATCCAGTGCTGTTCCACGAAGGTCTGAAGCATATTCCAGAGAATGCCGTTGTAGTAGAGATTGCTCCACATGCTCTTTTACAGGTATCATATTTGATAGTTTTAGTATGACACTATATTAGTAGCATCATGCTGTTGCAAGGGGTTTGAGGGTCTGAGGGCTAGGGAAGACTGCAATTTGTTGGGGTGTTTTTTTTGTGGGTTGTTTTTTTGGTTTTGTTTTTGTTTGGGGTTTTTTTTTGACTCTAGTTCAGAGAACATTTGCTTCCTTCAGTATTTCTGAGCTTTTCCCAAATTTAATGTTTGGTTTTTTGTTTGTTTCTTTGTGTTTTTTTAGGGGGTGGTGTGTGTTAACACTAAAAATAAAAAAAATCACTAACACACTATCACTTTCTGACCCAGACATTCACATTACTGCTGTTATTTCTTCCTATGCACTTCAGATAACTGATAGCCAGCTTTCTGAACTGCATAATGAGTAAGGAAAGCATTTCACTGTTTGGATCTAATGGAGAGTGTCTGCAAAAGTTACAGTGGAGTGAGACATGCAAAGACTTAACAGGCCTCCTCTATGAAAAAAATCTGTTACTATTTGTACACTGAAATTGTGTTGTGGTTTTATCTTAAAAGGTGGTGGATGGCAGTGGTGTTTTCCCCTCTTCTCCTAGACCAAGTAGTCTGAGACCACAGGAGCTTGCTTTCTTCTTAAACTCCTTTCCTTAATGACATCAGATCATTACTCCTTCCTACCCTATAAAAACTGATTCTTGTGGAATTAGCTGCATAGTAGAGAATGCAGAACGTGAGGTGCATTGGAAAATACTTGCTACTCAGGATCAGTGGTGTGGTCCCTTACGTCTCAAGGACTGGTCTTTTTTATTTGGTCAGTGGCACGCAAGAGGAGAAGTCTTAGGAAGAATAGCAGTTACTCATGAATCAAGATAAATAGTTATACAGTGCTTCTGAGTTTCAATCCAGTGTATTTTTACTATGTCATGTTAGTCTTATGCTTTGAAAGTGACTTGATGGGAGAATCAAGAGTACAGTTTTTAAATTGGGCAGATATTTTTTCTCGATAAAGAGACTATATGCCTCATGTTGAAATCATTGAACCATTTTGGACTCTAATGCAGGTGACTAAGTCTTCATTGTCTGGGTTTGAGAGTGTTCTGATTTTCTCTTCCATTCCTTTCTTTTCTCATGTAAAGTCCAAGGGATCAAATTGGAGAGAATATAAAAATTGAGTCAGGAGTTCAAGGCTGAGTTTTTTGGTTTAACAGCTTTTGCTTGAAAAATGCTTTAGGATACTTCAGACTAGAAGGTGCTGCCCTTGGGAAGGGAGTGTGTGCAAGTGGGAGGCTTGAGAAGGTGACTTTTGCAGTTCTTCAGGTGCAAGTTTTGATTTCACTTCACAGTCTGCTTGGGAAAGGGATATTTGTGTTTTGGCAGAATTACATTAATATTCTGTAGGTTCTGCTTTAGCAGATATGCAACAGCTTGGGTTGCTGGGAGGGTACTCTTCCCTGTTAAAGTGGTGTATGTGCCAGCAGCTGGCATAGAACTCTTGGCACAAATATATAAGTGGTTTGAGACCTACAGACAAAAATTAAGAGATAAAGTAATAAGTAATGCCTTCCACCAGTGATTTATGGATTCTGCTTGACCAGGCTATCTTGAGGAGAACTTTGAAACCAACTTGCACCATTCTACCTTTGATGAAGAAAGACCACAAAAATAATTTGGAGTTCTTCCTAACACAGATTGGAAAGATTCATTTAACTGGGTAAGGAGACTAGGGAAGGAGGGTGAGTGGGATAATGGAAGGGAATTCAGGTTTCTTCTCTAATATGTATGTCTTCACATGCATTCAAATACTCCTCCAAGAAACCTTGAAAAAAATGAGATGTACCTTTGTGCTTTTCATACTTAGTGTGCTCACTTGTGAAGTGTTTCTGTGGGTTAGAGACTGCTTTGGTGGGGAAGGTGCCTTCTAAAGACAAGTCCCATTTTAAAGGCCTAGGAACCTGGAACTAGCTTCTGGAAATAAACATTGCATTTGATAGAATGTTAATTACAAATTTGGCTGCAGTACGTGTTTGTGGTACGTCTCAGACATGGAGTCCAAGAGCAATTACTGCCTGACCTCCTAAGTGTTATAACCAATTTTTTCCTTACTTCTTCTTCCCGTCCCTTCCCCCACTGTCCTGATAATTTTTGTCTTTCTAGGATAAATGTTCTTGGAAATAACTTGTTCCCATCTGTGGAATACCCTGTCCCTGTGGGAACACCCCTTATTTCTCCACACATCAAATGGGACCACAGTCAGGACTGGGATGTTCCGAAAGCTGAAGACTTTCCAGCAGGTTCCAAAGGCTCTGCGTCTGGTTCAGTCTACAATATCGGTGTGTTGCTGGTTTGGGGTTTCTTGTTTGTCATTCTCTTTAGTCTACCTGTGTAAACTCACTTAGTTTACCTGTGTAAAACGAAGAAAAGGATACTCAAAACAGCATCCCGGAAGCCATCCTCTGAAACTTAAATGTTTGGTTTGGATTGGAAAAAACCTGTATCTCTTTGTGAAATGGGATGAGAAAACATGAACAAACCAGGGACCTCTGTTGCTTTAAACTAAGAGTAATTTTAAGAGCTGCATATTGTCAGGCAAGATAGTTGGGGAAACTAGAACCTCTTATAAGTATTAAGGGGTAAAATCCTCTCTATTAAAGTGTTTTTATATTATTTTTATTCTCTTCTTTGTTCTTTGACAGATGTGAGTCCTGACTCTCCTGACCACTACTTGATTGGTCACTGCATTGATGGCAGAGTTTTGTACCCAGCAACTGGGTACCTGGTGCTGGCTTGGCGAACACTGGCACGGTCTCTTGGTATGGCCATGGAGGAAGTGGCTGTTACGTTTGAAGATGTCACAATTCATCAGGCAACTATCATTCCCAAAAAGGGTGAGTGAGGAGTGCTGGTATAACTGCCCAACAGTACAGTGAAGATGGAGGGAGTGGGAGGAAAGGAATGCAGGAGAGCGACTATAAAGAAGAATGCGGCATGACTGAGCAAAGGAATGGATTAATACAGTCAAGCAGTATACATTATGGTCATCTTCATTACATGTTGTGAGCACTATGTCTAGAGATAGTGAAAGAAGTAGTTCTGCTTGAAGATGGTAGAAGTAAACGACCTCACAGTACTGTCTTCCTTAATGTTTCTTGCAGGATCAGTACAGCTGGAAGTAAAACTTATGCCTGCATCCCACTTCTTTGAGGTCTCAGGAAATGGGAATCTGGCTGTGAGTGGTAAGTGAAGGAAGTGTAAGTGTATATATACGGTCTTAGTAAAATCCATTATTTATAAGTGTTGGTAATGATTGTTATTCTTTTTACTGTGCCCTTTAGGGAAGATTTCCCTCTTAGAAAACAGTACTCAGAAGAACCAGCCAGATGGCTTTCGGACTCAAGTAGAAAAGAGCTCAAAGCCCGGGCTCTTGAAAGAAGATATTTATCAAGAGCTGCATCTGCGTGGATATAATTATGGACCAACTTTCCAGGGTGTTCTAGAATGCAACAGTGAAGGTGAATTACCTTTCAAACAAAGCACAATGAGCCTGGATCTTGTCATGATGACTATTTGATCTTTTAATTCCATTTGTATTAACAGTTCAGCTGACTGTGCCTTGTGAGGTAACTATACATTGTGTGATAAGAAAGAACAACTGGGAGTTCTAATAGAGCATTGGGAAAGCTGTTCTCTCCAATGTATAACAGTCTGGTGGAGTTTACAGGGGAAGCTGGGTACATTCACCACACTTGGCGTTTAGTAAGCAGTGACATTTTAGCATCTGATGAATGATGAAATAGTGAGGCTTTCTCTTCCTCTTCTGCAGGAAGTGCAGGGAAAGTTCTGTGGAATGGGAACTGGGTGACCTTCCTTGACACTCTGCTGCATATGCTGATCTTACCTGAGACTGGCCGCAGTCTGCGCTTACCCACGAGGATCCGCTCAGTCTGTATTGATCCAGTGCTGCATCAAGAGCAGGTGTGCCAATACCAGGACAATATAGAAGGTAATGTCTCTCATGCTTGAACTTCTGCTTGTTGCTTTGACTACTGGGTGAATGTGTGAATTCCAAAATAGTAGGATGGACTTCGAGGGGGCCCTCTGAGTCTCCAAGGTATTCTGCAACTCTGTAACCTCTCTATGTAAGAGCCCGACATAGCATTGTTCATCAGATCACCTTGAACAAAATTACTTGTTTTCGAACTTACATTTCTTTCCTGACTTACAGCTGTTGAAGTTGTTGTGGACCACTGCCTTGATAGCCTTAAAGCAGGAGGTGTTCAGATCAACGGTCTTCATGCTTCTGTGGCACCACGACGACAACAGGAACAGATACCTCCCACCCTGGAAAAATTCTGCTTTGTGCCGTACACTGAGAGTAGCTGTTTGTCTTCCAGTGCCCATCTTCATGCCTATCTGGAGCACTGCAAAGGTAGAGTGAGATTGCTTTCTTGTCATACTAGGAGAATCTTCCAGCCTGAGAGAAGCTGTTCATACTCCTTCAGAACATCCAAGATATTAAGTCTTGGTTTTTGTAGAAGACTTCAGCAAGGGTTCTCTGTACAATTGCTAGAGGCTAAAAGCCTGAGATCTCTAGAGTGTGAGAGAGAGTAAAAAGCCATGAAGAAGAGCATCTATCCTTCGAAACAGTCGCATGTGGTGTCAGATGGCCCAAGCCCTTCTGCAAGCAGCGAAGCAGAAATCGTCTTTAAGGAGAAATCCAACCTAGTTGCTTTAGACATTGACAGGAGAGCTTACTTAAGTGAGTTTTTAACCTTGTTTTGTTTTTCCCTGTGAACTGTTTTTCCCTGTGAACTGCCAAGACAGGCAAGGTGACATCCTTGTTCCCATTTGATTGTGGGCACATATCCAAACAGGGAAAATGATTTAGTGAGGCACACATCAAAACAGTTGTTTGCTACAAGAACAGAATAGGAGAGTTCAGTCTCTTGTGAAACTGGTAGCTAAATACAGTGGTTTTGGATGGGGAGGCACCCACTAATCACCTTAAGTGCCTTTTCATCCAAGAGAAAAAAAGTTACTCTTTAAAAAAAAAAATTAGTCTAATGGTGAATTTTGCTTCATCTTGAGACTATTTTTTTTTCATTCTATGTTGGTAAAGTGTCTTCATGTTCATCCTTAGATTTGGCAACAGATTTTAAAGATTTTCTTTTTTTTTCTTTTCTTTTCCCCCTTAGTTTTCCCCTGCAGTGTCCAAATACTGCCCCTGTAGGGTTTTTTTTACCTAGGCTGTGGTGGAAATATTTTAGTTTTTGCAATCCAGTTCCTGATCCTCAGTCAGGATGAATTATTTCCCATCAGTTTATAAAGCAAAAAGGCATTTTAGTATTTTTGTATCTGCAGAAACTTAAAATTTTCCTCCACAGCTCCCAAAATCAATCAGAAGTTTTCTATTAATTGCTCTCTTTCAGTCAGTCTTACCACAGGTAACTGGGGGTTTAGTTTGTTTTGCTACGAAGTTGAGGCTGCACTGTATCTGTGTGGCTGGGCTAATGGTGTAGGATGCTCTAATAAGTGATGCTGATCAGCTGGTGTCGCAAATGGAGGCAAAGAGGAAAAGAATTGACTCTTGGAAAACCTTGACTCTTCCTTTCACTTCCCCTTCTATTCCATAGGTCTGATCCAGAACTTAAAGTCTAAGGTGGCAGTGCATGGGGTCAAATTAGTCATCCCTGGACTAGAAACTGCAGTGTCTGCTACAGAGTCCTCATCCACACAGAGCGGTCTTCAGCATATCCTCGCTGAGATCTGCCGTCTGGAACTGAATGGAAACCTCCATTCTGAGCTGCAACAAGTTGTGATTCGAGAGAAAATGCACTTCCAAAATGACCCTCTTCTCAGTGGATTGCTGGATTCTGACGAGTTGAGGACTTGCCTGGATGTGGCATTGGAGAACATGATCAGTCATAGGATGAAGATAGTAGAGGTTGGTTGGAAGCCTGGGATGGGCTTAGCCGTAGCTAGTGTTTCTAGGCCTTCCAGTAACCTGATTACATTACTGCTGTTGTTCTGCTTATAATTCTGGATATCACTCATGTTTTGATGTGGTTTCTCCTTTTCCTTCCCCTTCTTTTTCCTGCAGGCTAATGCAGGAAGTGGACAGCTGTTCTCTCGTGTGAAAAGTATTCTGAATGCTCAGCCCCTGTTGCAGGTGGACTACATTGCCACTGACTGCGTCCTGGAAAACCTTTCAGCTATTGAAACAGAGTTACAAGATGCTGGTGTTGTTTCTAGGCAGTGGGATCCATCTAGCCCTCCCTCTGGAAATCTGACCGATGCTGACCTGGTGGTATACAACTGTTCAGCAAGTGTTTTAGTGAATGCCACTGAGATACTCTCTAATTTGGCAGCTGCTGTGAAAGAAGGAGGGTTTGTTTTGCTACACACTCTTCTTAAGGGAGAAACTCTTGGAGAAATTGTCAGTTTCCTTACAAGCCCAGATCTGCAGCAGAAACACAGCTTCCTAAGTGAGGTAAGACTCCTGGAAGAACAGATACTTTGACCATGGATAGTTTGAGTTTGCTGCTTGCAGCAGATGGTGAATGTATAGTAGGTGTTGCTTGCATGCCTTTCCATTGAGGCCTTCTTCAGAAATATCTAATAAACACTTCTTCAGAAGAGAGGATTTGCAAATTACTAGATATTAGGAGAGAGTAAACTGTAGATTCAGTCAGGAAAACCTTTCTTAATGCACTGAAAATTATATTCATTGTCTTTTGCGTATCTGTCTAACCTGTATGGAAACACTGGCCAGGATAATTCTTTTATTGTTAAAATCATGTGCTGCATTTCTGGGTGAGGTACAGCTCTACCACTGTAGGATCCTGAAATGCTTCAGAATCAGAATATCTCTTACTTTTGGTATTACTGCTTGGAGTGCAATTTTACAAGCTAGTTAATTTCTTCTAACATTAAAGTGCTCCCAGAAGGAAGGCTTTTCTCTATTTTTCTTTTCTTCCTTTCCTCTCCCTTCATTGTCTGATCCCATAAAATGAGATACAGTAAAATAAGCCCTGAGAAGTTGCAGGAGGGAGGGAAGAGTGTCAGCATTATATCCCCAAACCAGTATATCATGCAGATAAACTAATGTCAAAGCTGGCACAAGAGGAGAGTGAATGGCAAAGATAAGGGTGAAAACTGGGGCATCGTCTTCTTTTGGCAGGTGTTAGACCAAGTAGTCATGGAAAAATGCACCTCTGCAGAACTTACCTATTTTTCCTGATTTGAGGGCATGCAGCCTCTCAGCTCTCTTCTTTTAGAATAAGAAGAGAGTATCACTTCTAAGAGTTTGGGTTTTGTTTATAATTCTAGGGTGGCGTAGTTGGATTTTCAATTTTGCAATTACATGGATTCTAGGCCTTCACTTCCTGCAGACATTTTCCAAGGGGATTTGAGAAAAAAGATGAAGTTCTTTGCTCTGCATCTTTCCTGGTAAACAGGGGGATAAAGAGAAGACACTGAGATGCTACTGGCACCGATAACAAAAAACATAGGTCTGTCATTAGTATCAGTAGTCTGGTATTAGCAAATCCCTGGGAGAAGATACATGTCAGTTGAATGCACCTTCTCTGAAGGAAATTATACAAGCCAGGCAAGAGTGTACAGAACTTAATATAGTTCTCAAGGTTTTCTAGATACAGACACTGTCCATGGCCCTTGATACAAGGGATCACACTGTAAAAACCTTCTGGTCTGTGCCTGGCATATGAAAAGCAAATGGATGCTTTTCTGAGAGCCTGCAGTCATCTATTTCATTCAGATAGTAGATCCTTAAGTGCTTCTGGATATACCATGCATGCATTTTCATTCTTTTATTTTTCTGAAATGCCATTTCAGTGTAAATTAGACATAGGGGCGCTTCTCCTCTTGCTTCTCCCGATCTCTGTGCAAGCAGGGCTTATGTGACATAGAGTAGACACATTCATATACCTTATGGAATCTGATGGCATGGTCACTGCTCAGGTTTTTTGCACACCTGCTAGTGCGCTAAGACTGGTTCCCTTACTAGGACTTAGAGATACTTGTACTCCCACTTTTGGAAGATCCTTTAGGGAAGAAGGAGTAGTCTAGATGTGGATAAAACACTGTTATGTTAGTCAAACATGTATTTGTACTGAGACAATACAGAGCAAGTTTTCAAGAAAAAGCAAGAAAATTTGACTTTTGACTTTGCTGTTAATTTGTCGCTTCACCTGATTTGACAGGCACAGTGGGAGGACTTATTCAGCAAAGCTTCATTGAATCCTGTTGCCATGAAGAAGTCATTCTTTGGCTCAGTTGTTTTCCTGTGCCGTCGGCAAGCTCCTGTCAAAACACCAGTTTTTCTGCCAGTAGATGAGACGAACTATAAGTGGGTTGAATCCTTAAAGGTGAGAATTCCTGTGTCCTAGGTATCTGAATTTCCAAATCATTATACTTTCTAAATTAGATATTTAGGAATGATAAAAGAAGAATGTGTGTGTGTGTGTGTGTTTAGGTACTTTTAATAGAAGAGAAGTTACTAATCTCTGCCAAGGGTATGAGGGCTTTTTTTCATGGTTCCTAGTAAAACAGTTTGGGGTTTGTCCTGTAGGAGGTCTTGGCTGAAGCATCAGAGAAGCCTGTGTGGTTGACTGCCACCAGTTGTGCGAACTCAGGAATTTTGGGAATGGTGAACTGTCTTCGCCTTGAAGCAGAAGGCCACCGAATCAGGTATGTAAGCATGCCCTTGAGTCACGTTTGGGAGATATTTGTGTCAGCTTCTTCTCAGGCCTATGCTGAAACAAACAAAATGACAACTCTTGTCTTCAGGTGTATGTTCATTTCCAATTTGAACCCTTCATCTACTGTCCCGCCCACGAGTCTTTCTTCCCTGGAGATGCAGAAGATGGTTCAGAAGGACCTGGTGATGAATGTGTATCGTGATGGCAAGTGGGGCTCCTTCAGGCATCTCCCATTGCAGCAAGGTACAGCCTTTGAGAGTGAGGATTGTTGCTCTATGACATCACAAATGACATGAAACGTCTTAGGTTTCATTAAGTTCTGACTCGGAGGTTTATTAGGCAGGGAATTATTTATATAGTATTTTACAAAGACACGTGGATTGGTGGTTGAAAGGCAAACCCTTTCAACCACATTGGTCAAGCAAGAGGGACATCAAGAGAAGGTCCCTCCCCTGGAGAAGAATGTAAACATCAGTTCTGTTTACAGAAAGTTCCTGGGAAAGGAATTTTCAAATCCAAAACATTGCAAGCAAGAAACCAGGGCTACGGAGGATCACTTTCAAAGCCTTGAATCGGAATGAACTTTGAATAGAAAATGAGTAGTTATTGTTCCTATGGTTACCTTTTATTATTATTATTTTTAATGAAGAGTTTTGAATTGTTCTGCTGCAGCTCAAAGTGAACAGTAGCACACTGTGGTGCCAGGAGGAGGGGTAGGCTATTTAGGGTATCAGTAGTATTGCAAAGCAAGAAGGGGCTCTCTGGATAGCAAATGGAGGAGGAGTTGGAAATTGCACAAGGAATTTACTCATTTTGGAAATCACATACCTTTGTTAATGTGCCTGTGCTAATGTTTCTTCTTCTGCAGCACAACCTCAGGAGCTGACAGAATATGCCTATGTAAATGTGCTAACTCGTGGTGATCTCTCATCTCTTCGCTGGATTGTCTCCCCACTTCGACACTTCCACACAACTGATCCCAATGTTTTACTCTGCAAAGTCTATTATGCATCTCTCAACTTCCGGGACATTATGCTGGCTACGGGGAAGCTTTCTCCAGATGCTATCCCTGGTGAGTTGAAGTTACGCTAGAAGGAAATGTATTGATGTATTGTTGTTCTAGAATTAATCTCTTGATTGCTAGTTTAGCACTGGCTAGATTGCATACCGGTATGCCAGAAAGCGTGCTTTTGAGAAGGAAGTACAGCCCTGTTGCAGGGCTGTACACTACAAGTTCCCAAGTTCTATTTCCAGTTACAGTTCAATTTTTTTAATATGGCACAATTAATAAACCATGCTCTGAGAAATGCTGCTTGCCGCATTGCATAGATACCAAGTGTGAGGTAAAACAAGTTGATGGAGGTTCCAAAAATGGGCATGGTAAATACCAAGGTGAGAATGTTGAAGTTTTGTGCTGCCGTGCTGTTGGACATGCTGGGATTTCAGGGAAGAAAAATGCACAATTAAGTAATTGTCTGTTTACAAAATGGAGGTGGTATTATATTGCTTCATAGGGAGTTAAGAATTAATGTAATGTCTATGAAGTGGTTTTAAAATATGTATTTAAAAGAGAGGGGGTGGAACATGTAAAAATTTAGTGATTTGAGTAAGTCTGTGTTCCCGAACTTCATGACTGAACCAGCTGGCATAATGGAAAGTGCCCCTACCTGTGGCAGAAGTTTGGAGGTAGATAATCTTTAAGGTCCCTTCCAACACAAACCATGCTATGATTCTATGACTGACATAAATGTCTGCCTAAAATGTGATTTAGCAAAAATTAATATTTCACAGTATATTTTTGCAGTGATCATCCTTTCTAGTTTATGTATTATTCTTTTCCTGAGGGACAGAGTTGCCTCTGAAACAAGATATTTTCATGAAATTTGTCAGATGAAAACTGGAAACTAAAGCAATATCATCAAGAATAAATACTTAAGATTTAATGAGACCAAGTCCTTTTTGACTACTCTTGGAGTCAGACATTAACTATGGCAACTTATGAACTGTGTACAGAATAGACAAATCCCAGCACTCTTCCTGTCTCTGGGATTTAGACTTTCAGGGACTGCTGCTGTAGTAAAGGAATTTCGGAAGAGATTTTTGTTTTTGTAAAAGGTGTTCATGTTCTTTCAGGTAACTGGGCTTTGCAGCAATGCATGCTGGGCATGGAGTTCTCAGGACGGGACCTGGCCGGAAGAAGAGTGATGGGATTGCTGCCAGCAAAGGGACTGGCCACAGTGGTAGACTGTGAGAAGAGGTTTCTATGGGAGGTGCCTGAAAACTGGTAGGTCAACTTCTGTTTCCTGGTTAAGATTTGCTTTCCTGCCTGGGACTGATGACAGCCCTGATCAAACCCGAGTGCTGCACAATGGGTAGATTCTCCTTTGGGAAATGTTTACAGGGCTATAGTGTCCCAAGCAACTGTAGGATTTTGGATTAGATTCACTGCAGGGGTTCAGCACTAGTTTTCATACAGTGGCTTACACAAGTTTCTCATCGTTTTTGGGCTCTTAGCTTCACATGTTTCAGTATACACTGGGATGTCAGTGTTGATCATGTTACTGGTTAGTTACTAAAATATTTTTGCAGGATGATGACACTTGGCTGTGCTTGGCATGTGTGGTAGTCTGCTGTATGATTGACAACCACTTACACTTTTTTATCTGTCTCAGCAACAGAACCTTTCCCTTGCAGAAAGGCACATTTTGTCAGGAGAATCTAGTAGTCTTTCCCAAAGTTAAAGGTATCTCTTCCACTTTGCTCCTTAGGACTCTAGAAGAAGCAGCTTCAGTGCCTGTGGTTTATGCCACTGCTTATTATGCTTTGGTGGTTCGAGGTGGTATGAAGAAGGGTGAGAGTGTCCTTATTCACTCTGGCTCAGGAGGTGTGGGCCAAGCAGCCATTGCCATTGCCCTGAGCATGGGCTGCCGTGTCTTTGCTACTGTAGGTGAGTACAGAGGGCCCAAAGTCATGGAGAGAAATAGGTTATTGTTAATAAGGAGGAAGCTTGTGTACACATATATAAGCATATATACATATTTAGGTGTATACTTATTTCCCCCCCCAGTATGATCTGCTGTAGCTTTGATCTAGTTTCCAGGCTGAGAAGAGGTTACATGGTAACCATGTATTTACAGGTAAATACAGCTACTGACTATGTGCTTGAAAATTCCACAGCACAGTCAAATTTATCTGTCTCTGTACACTGTATAACCAAAAGTATGGAAAAAAATCATGGCTTCCTCATTTTAAACTTAGTAATATGAATCCAGTGCCTGTCCATTGAAAGGCTCTGATCTGTTTCTGGTCCTTGCTCTCATAAATAAGCAGTAGCAACCAGACAGCCTTTGTCTTAAAGTCTGACATCTCGAGAGACTGAAAGCTTGGAGAGACCTTCTCAGACTTACTGTCCTTGGGGGAAAGATGTGCAGCAGAAAATGGGCTGTTTTTCCATAAAAATGAAATTAGTGACATCTTTCAACCTGTCTTCTACTTCCAGGTTCCACTGAGAAACGTAAGTATCTCCAAGCAAGATTCCCACAGCTAGATGCTAATAGCTTTTCCAGCTCCAGAGATACTACCTTCGAGCAGCATATCCTTCGAGTTACCAACGGAAAAGGTGAAGTTCAAGAAACATTTTTCCTTTTTTGTTATCTAAGCCACATTATGCAACTGTTCATTCTAAAGACAATATGAGTCACTAGAAGACAGGGTTAGGCTCTCAGCAGAGTTAAGTAGGTGCTTCTCCTTTCATTTCAGGTGTCAACCTTGTGTTAAATTCCTTGGCAGAAGAGAAGCTTCAAGCCAGTTTGCGTTGTCTTGCTCGACATGGGCGCTTCTTGGAAATAGGCAAATTTGATCTATCTAACAACAGTCATCTTGGTAAGATGGGAAAACACCCCTCATTAGGTTTTAGCTGCTGCTCAGCACCTGCAGGTTCTTTTCTGCAGGACAGCTCTCCAGTCTCCCCAAAATTTATGCTTGTGCCTGGTTTACTTGGTCTCAGGTGCACAACTGGCATTTGTTAAATTTTATATCACTGTTGGTTGCCCAGTATTCCAGTTGATCCAGACACCTCTTCAAGGCCTCTTGTCCCTCAAGGCATTTAACAGCATCTACCAGTTTTGAGGGCACAGGGCAAAATAACCCTGATTTCTCTTGGATGGGAAAAAATTTTGAATGTTATAAGGTGATGTGTTAGTGAAAAATTACAGCAATGTTCTCCTGTTGTGGAATGACTGCATATACTGTCGACAGCCTGCTTCCTTATTCTAATTAAATTTCAAAAGATCCTATCATGTTGGAAAACCTTACTATGAGGAAGAGTCTCTTGTGGAGATAGATACGATGTACGTAAGATTCTAGCTCCCCTGCGACTCCAACTCAGCTGTCACTAGACAAAAAAATGTCCTTTTTAATATCAGACTGACCATGATATAGCTTATCCTCTCAACACACAATTTTCTGACGTTTCTGTGAAACTGGTCTGCTTGTAAGAGAAAAATGTGATGTTGTGTATTGGAGACTATATGCAAGAATGAGTTTGGAAAATGTAGAATTCAAGCATCTGACTGCTTTACTCCTGTGACCTGCCCAGAAATGTGTCTGAAGCAGAGGATAGGCTCCATTTTGAGATGTCAGCAGTGTCAGGTCATAATCGAGTTGCTTTTTCTAGGAATGTCTCTCTTCCTCAAGAATGTGGCATTTCATGGGATCCTACTAGATTCAATATTCGATGAGGGAAACCAAGAGTGGGAAATAGTATCAGAGTTGTTGAAGAAAGGCATAAGAGATGGTGTAGTAAAGCCCCTGAAGAGTACAGTCTTCAACAAAGAAGAGGTAGAAGCTGCCTTCAGATTCATGGCACAAGGAAAACATATTGGCAAAGTTATGATCAAGGTAATGTGATAATGATTATGATTCTCTGGTACATCTGGCCATCCTCTGGTGATTATTGGATATTTTGATCCATTTTGAGTTGAAGTTCCATGAGTAGGGCAGTACAGGGTCAGTTTTTACTGCTGACACTGTCACAAATATAACTGTCAAGTCTGGCACTGATTCTACAAGGTTCATTCCCATTGACTGGAGGAGCATAGCATGGAAAGATAAGAGAGGCATTATGTATCTGGTTATCTGATTGTAACTACCTTTTTTTTTGTGTGTGTGTGTGTGTGTTGTTTCTGGTTTTTGGTTGGTTGGTTATTTTTGTGGGTGAAGGTCCAAGAAGAGGAAAAGGAGTATTCTTTAAGGAAGTCTAAACCAGTTAAAATCTCTGCAATCTCTCGAACCTCCTGCCCACCTACCAAATCTTACATCATCACCGGGGGCCTAGGAGGATTTGGGCTGGAGTTGGCACAGTGGCTAGTTGAGAGAGGAGCACAGAAAATTATACTGACGTCTCGTTCTGGCATACGAACTGGTAAGCAAAAATTATAGGGGAACAGGGAACATGACTGCCTTTCAACAGACCTCAGTTTGTGGTTTCTCTCCATTTTTAAGTGTCTTACTGGTGACTAATAATATCTTGGTCTGTTTTCTTTCCTTTCCTGTGTTACCTCACTTCAAGCTGTTGTCTCCCTTATTGTAAAGGAGGAACTATCTTTTAGCTTGACCCTTTTTTTCAACTACTACTTTCCCTGTTTTATGCTTCCTAATTCTATCAGCCCATTTTCTCTCTTATACAGGGTTTTTTCTGTAGCCTTTCTTTTAGCTTTATGCCCTCTGCAAAGTCTGGCTACCTCACTGACTTGTCCCCTGGCTGTAGCATGTTGGATCACATGCCACAGAGGAGGGCCTAAAAACTCCTTGTTAAAGATACTTTGTCCCTCAAGTTATATGTGTGGATGCTGACTCTTGCTCCTTAGATAGCTCATCTGTAAATATGGACCTTCCTATCTGATAGCATCCATAAACATTTTTACTCAGGTTTAAGGCATTAGTTTGATTACAATGGCAGCATTGAGATTTATCAGTAACAGTCTTCAGTATTTCCTCATACAAATTCAGTCATAACACAACTTCCCTCTGTCTCTATAGGTTTCTTCATTCTTTTGGCAACTTCACAGTCACACCACTTGTGTGTACAAACGCATGGATCAAATACTACTTCTCAGGTTCTGGCTGTGGAACTATATGTTGCTTTGCTCTAATCTAGCCAATTTTCCCAATCTCAGTACCCAAATTTTTGTTAATTTCTCTTCACAGTTGTATTTTTCCTTCTTTCCCTTCCCACAGCCATCATAACCCTTGGGTTCTCCCAATGCTGTTCTCCACTTCATCTGTTTAGAATTCCTGACATCCAAATGATTTCTAGCTACTGTTCAAGTTTTGTCTAATTTTTGTCTGGTAGTTGAATCAGGAATTATTTAGCTATTCAGTCCCTATCTAGTCAGAAGAGCATAAAGGAGCAGCTTAAACCGAAGCCTTATGGTTGGGATGCTTCGTCCCAGGACCTGTCCACCTTTACTTTTTCCAGGCTACCAGGCTAAACGTGTTGAAGAGTGGAAGGCACTGGGAATCAAAGTGTTGGTATCTACCAGTGATATTGGAACACTAGAAGGAACACAGCTGTTGATAGAAGAAGCTTTGCAGCTTGGACCAGTTGGAGGCATCTTTAATTTGGCTGTGGTAAGTGACAAAAATGCTCAGGACTTGTAAGAGGCAACATCCATGACTTTTTTTGCTAAAGGCAGTCAGGCTTCATACAATTTTAGTTAAGTTCTTTGTATTTCAAAGGACACAATGCTTTGGTCTTTCCTGGTGACTTAAAGGCTTATGAGCCTGTTTCCTCGACCCGAGAAGCAACAATATTCAGCCAGTGAGTTCAGATCTGTGGTAAGACGAATGTTGCTCTCGACTCCTGCGGACAAGAGAAATCCCACGTAAAACTTGCCAGAATTTCTGCAGTGTCAATACAGAAAAAATACTGAAAAAAAGCAGACTTGGCAAAAGCCATTTTGTCGTATTTTGGGATATTCAGGATATGTCTGTACTGCAAACTTACAAAAATACATTGCGTAGCAATATCCTCTCATATCTCAAGCCATGTGGCATATTTAAACAGAGAAACTGGAGATACTGAAACTATGCTTTCTTTTCTAATCCTTCTCCCCACCCCCATAGGTCCTTAGAGATGGCATGATTGAAAATCAGACCCCAGAATTATTCTGGGAGGTCAACAAGCCAAAGTATTCAGGCACCCTTCATTTGGATTGGTAAGTGTCTGTAGAAGGAACAATAAGAACTGCTTTTAAAGTCACAGAACTGATCAAACTTAGTTGTTTTAGTCTTGCACTAGCCTTTGACAGTAATACAGTTAGCAGGGTTTTCTGATGGGGTTTCTCTCTCCTGCTCTGCTCCAAGGGTGACTCGTAAGAAGTGTCCAGACCTGGACTATTTTGTTGTGTTCTCCTCTGTAAGCTGTGGAAGAGGAAATGCTGGGCAAAGTAATTATGGCTTTGCCAATTCTACCATGGAGCGTATCTGTGAGCAGCGATGTCATGATGGACTCCCAGGTAAGATGACTTTACTCATTGCACAGTATAAACTATCTTGCCAAATATCTAGATGAGGACCGGCTCACCAGAAACCTGTGCACTTACCTGGAGTGATAAAGTATGTTGAAGGCTGTTTTCCGTTCCTAGATGTTACCCTGAGTCATTTCTGTGTGAATGAACACCGACCATTTAACAGTACGCAGGAAATGCAGGCCTTAGCATAGCTTGTTATTAAGTCTCTTTTTTATTAACTCACTCCTGTTGCTGCCATGTGCTTTCGTTAGCTGCTTAGTGTATTCTTCTAATTTCTTCTCCAGGCCTGGCGATCCAGTGGGGAGCCATTGGTGATGTGGGTATCTTGATGAAGACAATGGGAAACAAAGACATTGTGGTGGGGGGAACGATTCCCCAACAAATGAGCTCATGCCTGGAGGTGCTTGATATCTTCCTGAATCAACCTCATCCTGTCATGTCCAGTTTTGTCCTAGCAGAGAAGGTCTCAGCAAAAGCTGAAGGAGGTAGTCAGCGGGATCTTGTAGAAGCTGTTGCTCACATCCTGGGTAAGAGCTGTCACTCAAGCACTACTGAATGGTGCCTTCTCTCTCATTACTTTTGGAAAGCAGTGGTGCTACTGTAGGTGCTCTGTTCAGCATCTCTTCCTGAGCTTCTGTGGTGTGGCAGTGTTGCTGTTGTGAGACTTTGCTTTTTTTTTTCCCTTTACACTTCTCCTTCTCTCAAATAATGACTGTTTCTTGTATGGCTTTTTCTCTGTTACTGTGTTTACATAGATACGCATATATACTCCAGTGTCTGGGGTTTTATTTAGAGTGAATTGGTACCTTCTCCAAGGGAGAATCAACAGGAACAGCCCCCAAGAGCAAAATTCTGGGACAGCACATACATAACTAACTTTCTGAGTCCTATTTCAGCTTTCAAACATTCACCTTGGTATGTCCCCAATGCCACAGAAAGTAGCTTTTCTCTACTTATTGCTTAACTGGTAGTGTATTCACTTACCAGCTCTGTTAGTCATCCCATGTGAATATCTAGTAACCATAGCGTAACTATGCATCGCAAGTGCCATGTCCGTCTGTCTTGAATCTGCTTTCTTTTACCCTTGTGTCTCTTATTTTTGTGTTGGTAGTGAATAATCACTGTCAACTCTATCTACTACTGTCCACTTCAGTTGTCTCTCTTGCAGACAGAACTGTCTATTGATCCTTCGTTTTCTACCAAAAAAGATACTGATAAATGAAAGACAGTCTCCTGGGTGTTACTTAAGGAGTTGTGTACAACTCACTGACAGCAATTCTGATCTCTCAGAGCAGATGCAGCTTTTAGAAGTGATAGAAAAGGGTCTGGGAAACCACACCAGCTATAAGGGTTAGTTTGGAAGAAGGATGTGAAAGCAGCAAAGGGAGGAGCTAGTAATGAAGACTAGTAGTGGGAAGGGTGAATTCATGGGGCAGCACAAGGTGGAGGAGGGGACAAAGAGCTGTAGATACAGGTGTTATATTATGAGAGGCCTTTTACAGGTCAGGAAACGGTGAGAGATTGAAGAGTGTGAAAATTGAAGATGAAAAGGCAAATGAATCCTAAACGTATCACCTCCTCCTCCAGTGTCGTAGACATTAAGTGTTGCAGTCAACCATCACTGATGTTGTAGCTGATGACTAGTTGCATTAGGTCTAGGACTGCAGTTTCAATGAGAGCCTCCAGTGTGTGGAATTTGTCTAGCTGAATGACTGTTCTGTATTTGGTCTAGAGCTGATGTGAAGATATTCACAGCTATTTAGTTGGGACTGAAGTATCCCCTGTCATAAATCTGTGCACATTTAATATATTCTCTAAATACTAGATCCCTTGTGACAAGGTGGGCATTGTAGAAGAGGTGACTTACAAGGTATTAGATGATCCTGGAAGGTAAACTGCAGCTCTGCAGGGGCAGTTATTGAGATATTAGGAGAAAGAAGAAAGTGTAGAAGTCTGCTAGAAAGGTCTAGAGCTGAAAAGAAATTGGCCTTTTGCTAGTATGCTCTTTTGTTCCCAGGGGTCCGTGATGTGAGTAGTCTGAATGCTGAGAGTTCCTTGGCTGACTTGGGCTTGGATTCCTTGATGGGTGTGGAGGTGCGCCAGACGCTGGAGAGAGACTATGACATCGTTATGACCATGAGAGAAATTCGACTCCTTACGATCAACAAACTGCGTGAACTTTCTTCCAAGTCTAAAACAGCAGAGGGTAGAGTGTCTGGATTAGGGTTGCTACTAGTCACCTGAGTCCAAATAATTAAGCTCCCAATCCATTACTTTCATTTCTAGTGACATAAACCTCTATCAGATCATGAAATAAAGATACAATTGAATAGCTTTTAAGTGACAGACATGTCACAGATGTGTATTGACCACTAGGACAGGCCCATCATTTCTGGGGGCAGGGTGTACGAGCAAGGCAAGTGTAAAAGCTGCTTTCTTGCTTGGCTAGCAGCTGCATCCCTGAGTAGTCTTACGCAGCTGTGTGTGGGATGCAATTTTAGACCTTTCAGTTGTCTGGGGAATAAACAATGTAATGTTATGCTTACAGGAAGCTAAAAGCATATGCAGTTGCTGCAGAGCAACTAACAGTAGGAAAATCCCTCTGTCTATGACATGATGTAGTGAGGCAACAGGCTAATCTAGGGCAGCCCTGAGGTTTTCCTTTAGGACTATGGCTACCTGACCAAGACTGACCCTGAAACTAATTGGGTTTTTCTGGTGTGCTTTCCTTCAAAGAGCTGAAATCATCCCCACTGATGAAGACAGGCCCAGGCCAACCTCCAAAACTAGATTTGAACAACTTACTGGTGAACCCAGAAGGGCCAACAATCACTCGTCTCAATGATGTTCAGAGCACGGAGCGCCCTCTTTTCCTTGTTCACCCCATTGAAGGATCCATTGCAGTTTTCTACACTCTGGCCTCCAGACTTCACATGCCCTGCTATGGGCTCCAGTGCACAAAAGGTATCTCAGTTCTTCAGCATCTTGAATTTGCAAACATAACAATCTGAACTGTGGTTGCTTTTAGAGAGGGCTTTGTTTCTACACTATTAAACTTGGAGGAACAAGTATCAGGCCTATTGGTCTGCAGAGGGTCGTGTCAAACATCCCGGTATCAAGAGGAGTAATAGATTAAATTGAAGAGTTTACGTATGCAAAAGTCAAAGCATCCTGTTCAACCTGTCCTTGGAAAGCAGGAATACTACTACTACTTGTCCTAAATGCAAGTTGTTAACCATAATTTTGTAATTTACCTGTAAAGTAACCTGGATGTTTCCAACAGCATTATTTCTGAGTGCATGAAAACGTATTTGTCTGTGCCCGTGTCTTTTCACCAGTCTTTCTAACTCGCTTCCATGTTCCAGCTGCTCCTTTGGACAGCATCCAAAGCCTGGCAGCCTATTACATTGATTGCATGAAGCAGATACAGCCTGAAGGACCTTACCGCATTGCTGGATACTCTTTTGGTGCCTGTGTAGCCTTTGAAATGTGTTCCCAGCTGCAAGCACAACAAAATGCTTCCCATGCACTCAACAGTTTATTCCTTTTTGATGGGTCTCATTCCTTTGTGGCAGCATATACCCAGGTAAGGGGCACAAAGAGAATCTTCTTTCTGGGAACCATCCTCTCTCATCAGGGCTCCTTTTTCTCGAAGCTTACTATTCTAGATACGAGCAATCTGAAAAGCTGACAGGCTTTTATTCAGAGGGATTTTGGAAGATAGCTGTAGATGGTGGATACTTAGAGATGGCTGAAGGGTAGAAGCACATGAGAGGTCATCTTCGTTAAATGGCAAGAGTTCAAGCATAAATGTTGCTCTTGCTATGATAAATCATAATATTAGTATGTCTTCTGGAAGATCCTGGTGACTGCAAGTCAAGATCCTCTTGTAGTGATGTGAGGAAACCTTGCTTCAGACTTCCCTTTCATTTTCATTGTACTTTAGAGAATACTAGGCTCTTGACAATTGCCACCTGTAGATTGGCTTTCTCATCAGTTGTGAAGGGATTTCCCCCTTCCTTTTTGTTCCAGTTCACATCTTCAGTTCTATAATTGTTTTTGTCTGACTTTGAACATCAGGCACATCCCTCTCACATTCATACTGTACTCTTCTCTCTTCCAGAGCTACAGAGCCAAACTGACCCAAGGAAATGAGGCTGCACTGGAGACTGAAGCCCTGTGTGCCTTTGTTCAGCAATTTACAGGCACTGAATACAATAAGGTACTGTTTCTTATTTTCAAGATCTATATGTCTTGATACTGCACAAGAGGATGTATGTCTTTTTGTTTAATGGGGATGGATTCTCAGCTGTTGAGACTAATGTGAAAAAACTGTTAATATTTCTAGCTGCTGGAGGTTCTTCTTCCCCTGAAAGATCTGGAGGCTCGTGTGAATGCTGCTGTAGACCTAATAACTGAGATTCATACGAACATCAATCGTGAAGCACTCAGCTTTGCTGCTACTTCATTTTACCATAAGCTGAAGGCTGCTGACAAGTATATACCAGACTCCAAGTATCATGGGAACGTGACACTGATGCGGGCAAAGTCTCATAGTGAATATGAGGAAGGTCTGGGTAAAGACTATAAACTCTCAGAGGTCAGTCTCAGGCACACTGGTAACTGTTGAGTTTCTTCTGATATTTGGGGAAGCCAAAGGAAACCATGGGAAATCATCCTTACTGAGAAAAAAAGGACAAAACCAACCTTAAAGAAATTATCGTTCTGCAGCTGTTGTGCTCTAACAAGAATTAGAAGTCTCCAAAAGCAAATTAGTTGATTGGTTCCAGGCATTTTCTGTGGGTAGTAAGGGCCAGAAAGTCTTGCTTGTATATAGGATGTGTTTTCTATAGCTGCTTCTTGCTGCTCTCTAGAATGACTTTGGATAATAACAATGTTAAAAGAGAGCAACTTTCAGTCTCTTTTCACTGTAGACCCTAAAGTTATTTCACTGAATGAGAGCAGCCTTCTGAAGAGCAAGTGTCAGTCTTCTGACAATAATGGCGGCTTTTTCTCAGTTATCTTTTTTTCACTTCAAAACTAGTAGTTAGAAGTTGGTTTCTTGTGGGTTAAAAAAGGCTGTAGTCCAGATAAAGTAACTCTTCTTTAGCCCCTGCTCACATACAAGGCTTAAGTTGGTGCAAATACCAGGGAAAAGGAAGTGATTTTCAGAATTCCCTTCCTGCTTCTGGCATTGCCTGTTCTTTCAGGTGTCTTAATTTAGTCATTATTGATTCCAGGCTAACTTATGTGCTATTAAAATTACATAATGACCTTAAAGGAAGATTTCTGGTGGTGGGAGAAAGATGGTGAGGAGAAGGGGGTGTTTATTTGGTTTGCTTAAGGGCTTGGAAGTAGCTTTATTTGATATTGTAGGTAAATGATTCTTTGGTACTAGGTTGGTTAACTTCCTGCCCAGCTTGTGTTTGAGTGGATCACCTGTTAGGCTGTCAAACTATTTAGTGCTTTAAAACACTTAAAACACAGTGCCCTACAGCTGTCTGTGAAAATGTGTCAGAGTAAATCTAGGGCTGTTTTTAACTGAGTTTGACAGAGACAGTGGTCTAAACGATGAGTAACTTAGAAGACTACCAAACCCAAAGTGGCTAAGTGACCAGCTGTTTGTAAATTGTGAATGAAAAGTTCTTCTTTTTTGTACTTACGCAGGTATGCGATGGGAAAGTATCTGTCCACGTTATTGAAGGGGATCACCGCACCTTGCTGGAGGGAAATGGTGTTGAATCAATTATTGGGATCATCCACAGCTCACTGGCGGAGCCACGTGTCAGTGTCAGAGAGGGTTAACTTCTACTTCCTCACTGTCAATGACAAAGAAAATGCCAACAACATTCCTGGTTATGACAGGCCCCAAGGAACTCTTCCTGTTCAACATCTCATCTGCTCTGCTGCCAGAACTGGGAAGTCCAGCTGGACTCAATTGGTGTTTTTCTGTATCTTTCTTGCTTATCTTTTCCTTTTCCAGCTTCTATGGGTTCTGTCTCCTTCTTTTCCTATTACTGTTTTTCCCTATAGTCTCCCTGTCCATGTTAACTGTAGTGCTGTGACTCTGTCACTGTGCACTGCAGTGAGGGTTCCCCACAGATGGTTGCTTCCTACACCCTTGGCAGTATAAAAAACAGATTTAGGAGTAGATTTCTTGTGCTTTATATTGTTTTTGTCTTAACAGTATTCCAAAGGGTATGTGATAGCACTTGTTGACCAAGCCTAGTGAACAGGGAGAGGAGAGGAGCTGCAGCTGATTTTGGAGATACTTTTTATCTGTGAAGAATCTATCTGCAGTTCAGGTTAGAAAGAGAATTCCATTGAGGGTTTTGTAACTATATTTTTTAATTTGCTATATTCTAAGTATTTATTGTGTCAAACCAGAGACTTCCTACTTGGTTTTAATTTATCGTGGGTTATAGGAGCAAAGAAACATCCCTTTTTGGAGGGAAAGGTTTATTCTACAAGGGAAAGTTGCCCATCCTTGAAATAAATTGGTTTCTTGTTTGTTTTGGTTTTGGTTTTTTTTCCCCTTTCTCCCACTGCCCTGCCCTTTTCAGAAAGGAGTAGGTAGAAGGAAGGATTCTTGCCATCATGTACTCTTCAGATGAGAGAGGGGCCTTTGGGGGGATAGGGTGGATGGTTTAGCAGATGCCGCTGTATTGAGCAGCCATAACTTGGGCATGATAAAAACAGGCAAAGCTATCCCTAGGCAGGTACTTTGTTTATATTTATGCAAGGTTCTGTGGCCTGCTCTATCAGAACCGTAGTAAAGCATTAAGATTATTGCTTTACTTTATTCTCTCTCACCTCCAGTCTTGCCACCTAATGAAAAATTTGGAATAGGGAGGCAGGGAATAGAATTCCTTAACAAAAACTGAACAAATCCTCCCACCCCTGCTCTCACATAATCAAAGCTCAGGCAAACATACAAGTATTTACCCAAAGCTGCTATGTATTTTATTTAGCACAGGGCTTGCTTAAGTCTTGTGTATTCATTTTCCTTTCAGTAATGAGACTGGAAATCCCACATAAGTTAGCTAAGTAATCAGTTTGATGGTCTGATTTTAAAATACAGTAGTACCTTTTTAAAGGAAATTTGCATAGAATTCAATTGAAAAATTTCTTGGCTTTGCTATGCTGGATCTGTCCTTTCTGAAATCAGTAAATCCTTGTTACACTTATGATACAGAGGAGACCTGGGTAGCAACAAAGCACCAACTAGGAGGAGCTATTGTGCTTCTCAGAACTGTTGTAAAACCCCGGTTCTCTCCATCTCCATCCCTCAGTAAAGTATTCTGGTAGTACAGGAGCATTCCAGTGACAGGAACAGATGGCTCTTCACTGCAAGTTCTGACCTAGTGTCTTTTGCTTATACCACCCTCTGTTGATAGTGGCTGGGTTAACTGATTTTAGTTTTATAAAGTATTTCTTTTGTGAAATCTGAAATAAAACAACATAATATCAGCTTAAACCATTTTGAAATGTCTTGTTCTTTTTTTCTTTTTTTTTTTCTTTTCTTTTTATTAATACTTTTTGGTCTAAAGAGTGTCTTTTTGGCTTTTCTAGTATTAAACAGAATTCATCACTGGTTGGTTTTTGAATTATTTACCACCATCATTTCTTAATCCCATCATTCACCTGGAATCTCTCACTTCTTGGTATAAAGTACAAACTGCTGCTGCCATATCTGATTTGCGGTCTGTAGAAATAATAATAATGAAGGCTTGGTATTCTGAAGCATGGCTTCTTGTTGCCATGATTTTGGTACCTTAGATACAACCGAGTTACAACCATAATATTGAAGTGGAGACTTTTAGATGGGCTTTTATTTGCAGTATTGGACAAGCCATTAATATTCTTGCCTCAGTTTTCCCATCTGTAAAATGGGACAATAGCATCTACCTCAGAGTCTCTCTGAGAGTTGGATAGGCAATGGGTATAAACGCTCTGAGGTTTTAGGTATGATGTCTAAGTGTTAGACAGTAACAGAAGGAGGGAAGTATGTAATGTGTGAGGGGTGCTGGATACTGATCTTGGAGTGGCTGTATGAGCTGTGTGCATACACCATGGGACTTCATTCCATCTACTGCACACTGGCCCTGCACTACTGGCATTGGATACCACATAAAACAAAGGGGGACTAGTTGGTTTGGTTTAACCACTGGCAGTTGTAGTGAGCCTGAAAAAAAGGTGAAAGAATCCTATTTGTGTTGGTTATAGTTAAAACTGGAAGAAAGAAGAAAGGATTAAACATAAAGCAAACAGGTACAATAGTGCTATGCTAAAGTGTGTAATATCTGAGTGGGCTGTGTGGAAGGAGCAAGGACTAATGCTGTCCCATCTGTTGGAGCAGGAGTTTGATGAGTTCCCTGTATAAACAAATGTGCATGGTTTCATGTAAGCAGAGCTTGAAGATGCTGTTATAGTCAAACAAGTTGCTGAAGAATTACTTGCAGCCTATATACTGTTAATGTTCTTGTGGTTACTTGAAAAGCAGAAGGTTGTTTTGTTCAGGGCTTTTTTACCCCATAATGATCTGATTATGAGCTGCTGCCATGTAACTCATTATATAACTGACTCCTGGACACAGTGTGCCAAAAATAAAAAACTTGTTAGTGCTGGTATTGCTTGTTGTTTCTCAGTAGCCCATCAGACTAGACAGATGTAGAATAATATCAGAAGGCAGAACCTAGTATTGCAGTTTCTTGTTTGGAGAAGACAAGAACAGAAGTGAAGTCCCTCACACCTACCCTTCTCTATGAAACTGAAGTGGGGATTCTTGTCAGCTGATGCATTCCATCCTTTTCAGATGATTTCTCACAGGCTAAAACCATGCTGATCTTAATCTCAAAACTCAGGTCTCTGACTTGTTTAGGCTTACAAATGCACATTGCCATTTTGAGATGATGGACTATATACTTTAAATTTGCAACAGAAAGAGTTCAAGAATGTATGGCACACAGCATATGTTGTAACCAGTATTAAAGCTCTTATTTTCCTTTTCTGGTCTACTACCTTCCAGAAGGCAAAGAAATACACCTCTTTTGATGAAGATAGCAGTAAAAACAATGCAAGAAGAGCCACAGTTTAATAGAACTAGCTACTGAAAATAGCACTACCAGAAAGTGAAGTTTTCTGGTGCTGAGATGGAGGTCAAGTAAAACCCAGAAGATCTAAGGTAGAAGAGGAAGCAGATGTTTGTTTATTTTGCACTTAAACAAGTTACCAAACATCATACCTGCAAATCAGGGTCAAAAAAAAAAAACCTGGATGAAGCTGCATCAGAGGAAAGGGGAGTGCTGATGGCAGGGGGGCAGAGGCTGTATACTTGAAATAGCATCCCTGTTCTTTAGGCTTTGGAGAGGTAATGAAAGATGGTAAAAACTAATTAGAAGCTTGAAATATTTCAAAATTTATTGCAGCAAGTTCATCACAGCCATGAGTGCTAGAAAGCTGGAGAAGGGGGGGAAATACAGGCTTTGACAATGAACTTGAAATGAGAAGGCTTGTCAGTGGACAGGCTAACAGGTTTACTGAGCAATGAGAGTGTACATGTAACTCTCCCTAGTCTATGGTGCTTTCTTATATGATTTTGTTGGAGTTTTTCTCTTCTGAAGAAGTCCTGTAACTCAAGTTACACTGCTGTTTTGACTGGCATAGAGATGCAGCATTTTTTATATGCTGGAAGGTACTGGCTGAGAGAAGCAGAAATCCTCCACTGTGCATATCACGGTGATGGTCAGTACCTTTATAAAACGATGCAGAATGAATGGTTTTGTCATGGATCCTGTTATATTTGGTTCAGTCAGGTGCACCATTTTCACTTCTCTGCCCCGACCATCCCACACCAAGGATAGGACAGGCCTCTCTCTTTGTCCGAGCTCTTGCAATGCTCAGTCATGGCGCTTCCCCTCGGCACTGGCTGCGGAGGAGACTCAAGTGCTCAAAGATGCCTGGCTCGGGGCTCCGAGACAAAGGACGGCACATGCTGCGAGGGGCGTACCGGCCGAGTGCCGGGACTTCCTACGCCGCCGCGACACCTTAGGGGAGACCGCCCACGCACGGCGTCCCTCAGGCGCTCCCCAGGCGTCCCTCAGGCGCTCCCCAGGCGTCCCTCGCGTCCCCTCAGGCGTCCCTCAGCCGCTCCGCAGGCCGCCCGGGCAGGGCGTGGCCCCGCGGCCGCTGCGCCTCTCCCACCCGCGGCCCCTGCTGGCAGCGCCGCGGTTTCTGGAGGGGACGGCGCGCTGCTGCACCGCTGAGCCAGCCGGAGCGAGATGGCGGTGGCACCGTCCGGCTGCGCCGGTGCCCGGCCCGGGCGCAGCGGTCGCGGCGGCCTGGGGGCTTTAGGCCGCGAGCCCCGTGGCGGCAGCGGGGAGCGGCAGCTGCCGCAACGCTGCACGGGCGAGCAGGCGGGAGATGCCGAAACTGCGCGGGGAAGCCTTCTGGAGGGAGACGCTGCGGAGTGCCCACTACGTGGTGGCGCCCATGGTGGACCAGAGCGAGCTGGCCTGGAGGCTGCTGAGCCGCCGCCACGGCGCCCAGCTCTGCTACACACCGATGCTGCACGCCCAGGTCTTCCTCAGGGACGCCAACTACCGCCGCGAGAACCTCTACGACGAGGCCTGTCCCGAGGACCGTCCGCTGATCGTGCAGGTGAGCGCGGCCTCCGCCCCGGCTCGCCCAGCCAGCCCCAGCTCCAGGAGCGGCGGCAGCTGCCGGGAGGAGCTGCCCTGGGCTCACCTTGCGGTGCGGGGAACGCTGAGGACGCAAGTCAGCGTTACCAAACGCACCCGCGTCCTCCACCCCGGTCGTGCTAACAAATCCAAGCGTGGATTCTCCCCTCTATGTGGAGTCTCCCCTCTATCTCCTCTTCTGTAGGATAAACAAGCCAAATCACCTTAGCCACTCTTTGTATGGTCCTTTCAGACGTTTCACCATCTTTGTAAGCTCCTTTGGACACTTTTTAATAGTTTTGGATCTTTCTTGTATTGTGGTGTCCCAAACTGTCCCCAGGACTCGAGGTGATGCAGAGCAGAGTGGGACAATCCCTTCCCTGGCCCAGCTGGCGATGCTGGACCTGATGCCCCCCAGGACACAGCTGGCCTTCCTGGCTGCCAGGGTACTGCTGACTCATATTCAACTTGCATCAACCAGGACCCCCACGTCCCTTTCTGCAGCACTGTTCTCCAGCCTTTTTTCCCACTGTCTGTCCGTATGTGGAAAGTCACCGTGTCCCAGGTTCAGAACAGGCTGCTTGTCTTTATTAAACTTCATATGGTTGGTGATTGCCTAGCCCTCTGATTGTCAAGGTCTCTCTGCAGGTCTTCTGTGCCTCCCAGGGAGTGGATAGCTCCTCCCAATTTAGTATCCTCGGCAAGGTTACAAATGTCAGCAAGGTTACAAGTAGTTTATGAAGCTGTTAAGGAGCTCTGGCTCCATCTAAGATGGAACCCTGCAGAACCTTAGTCATGACTGGTCATCAGCTTAATGTCATCCCAGTCACTATAACCCTTTGCAATTTACTCATGAACCAGTTGTTCGCCCATCACACAATGTGTTTATCCACCTGTGGGCTGGATATTTTGTCCAAAACCATCCTGTGAGAAACAGTATCAAATGCTTTACTGGAATCCAAAAATATTACATCCCATCACTTCCATTGATCATTTTGAGAAATAGTATTTGGTAATATTAGCTATACATATTTGCCTGTTTTCTGTAGCAGGTAGTTGCTTCATAACTGCTTCATAACATTTTGTTGGTACTTGAAGAAAGCTATTGCCTGATGATTCCACTTCTCTTTGGTTTTCACAGTTCTGTGCCAATGATCCTGAAGTGTTTGTCCAAGCAGCACTGTTGGCTCAGGATTACTGTGATGCCATAGACCTAAATTTGGGTTGCCCCCAAATGATTGCAAAGAGAGGTATGTGCAAATCTGAACCCTGGATAAGCAGTGAAATGGCAAATGGTGTTTCAAATGTGAATGTTGGCAGTAAAATATCAAGAGGGCCAAATCAAGCTTTGGGGAGGGGCTGAAGTACTGCTGAAGTCAGACTTAGTTACACCTAGTATAGCAGGTAATGCTTTGGAGTACCTAAAGCAAAAATTAGATATAATTCTAATTTCTCTAAAGTAACAGCTCCTGTGTCTAGAATGTCCTTCAGAAACATTATCTTTAGTAAGAGCTTGATTTTCTTTCTGATTTTTGCTCAAACAGCCTATTTTTGAAAAACTGCACTTAAAATTACATAATTCAGACACTTAGGATCTCCTATTTCCCTGATACTTCCACAGAGTTTTTTCACAGTAGTGTAGAAGAGGATGACACCTGCTGAATCCCTTAGATACTGTATGTTTGAAAACCAGAACCAGTGTTTCAAACTTTTGTATCAGTTAAGATGTTGAGAAAATATTTGTTCACTAACTGCCCATTCTTTTTCTAAAATATCTTTCAAAGACTAATAGAAAATGATTAGTAGTGCAAATAGATCTTTCAGTCTGATCATCTGTTATCCTAATGGGATTTATTAAACATCTGGTATAGACCCTTAGAAGTTGGACTTTGAGCTGCAAGTGTCAACACATCAGCCTTGGAGGGTACCAGTGAAAGTAGGGTGTGGGGATTCCTTGTTTATCCTGTAAATCCAGGGTGGCAGGGAGAACAGAATGATCCACTCTTCCAGCTGGGGCAGGACAGAGAAACTCTCTGCCAGTGAGGCATATGAATGTCTGGATCTTTGTGAGAGTTTATGAAAACTGTGCTTCAGCTTCTTACTCTTCTGCACAAATCTGTCATATCCTATTTTATCATAGGTCACTATGGAGCATTTCTGCAAGAGGAGTGGGATCTTCTTCAGAGAATGAGTAAGTATTTAGAGAGGAAATAGGATGAACTAATTATTGAGAGGAGGTTTAGGGATTTTGGGGAAAGGAAGGGCATCATATTTTTTTGGGCAGAGTTGTGTTTAGGTTTTGAAGGGGCAGTTGTGTTCTTTTTTTTTTCCTCTTTTTTTTTTCTTTTTTTTTTTCATACTGTATTCCAGTGGCACCCTCAAGATTCTTGGTGGTATCCCACTGCAAACTCACACTAGATCTGTACATACAAAAATACATTTGTACTTGAAACAGACTTCAGGTGAAAGTGAGTCAATTAAGTTCCAGTCTCATGTGATAGTTTAGTGGCTCTCCAACTCTAGAATCAGTAGAAGTCCCAGGGCCTTACTTTTTCACTTTGAAGTTGTCAGGTGCCACAAGTCACATTTCTGCTTGAAGCCACAGTTGCCCTTTTCTGATCAACTCCATGTACTCTTTCTGTCCACAGTATAGCAAATCATGCCTTTCTTCTCCTGATTTGTGGAGGTTATTTTAAGGCTATCAGTAGCTGTTGTGAATGGTTGTTGTGAACAGCTGTTGTGAACAGCTCAGTTTCCTCATGCAGGAAAAAAACCCCTATTTTTTTATTCACATAAGTTATTTTTATACTGTTTTTATAGACCTTGTGTTCAACTCTAATTGGCTAGTAGTTTTCTTGCCATGTAATTTATTGGTTAAAAGGTGTTTTGTGTGTACTTGCTCAGACTCTCTCTCACTCAGATGTTTACATACTTCCTTTGTGGAGTCTCATGGGACAGATCTATTGTTTATGCAGGTGCAGACTTACTTTTCTCCCCAAGAATAGGTTGCTGTGTTAGCAAAATTTTCATTCCCAAGATTATTTCGCATGAGAATTTACAAGCTATTGCTAGTTTAGCTAGAGTAGTAGGGCCTAAACCGTATTTTTAAGACCTTTCTTTAATGATATCTTTACTTGTCTGTAGCAAACAGTATCATTTTTTTTTAAGAAATACATTTGTAACTGATAGAAAAAGCAAGATATTGGTAATTTTATAGAACTGAGAATGTGCCTTCATCCCACTTCAAAGCAAGTGTTGCAACCATGGAGTTAAAGAGTCTTATTTCTGTTTGCATTCTCGATGGTCTGGGGAATCTTGAGTGATATTTGGTACAAAGACACTGCTGAGAACCTGTAAGATAAGACAGTGCTTCCTTAACCAGCATGTAATGTGGCTGTTGAGGAATAGGCAAATCAGAATAGCCTCAAGGTGTGAAGAGAACCCACGTCATCTAGTTGGGTGAGAACCCAGGCTGTCTAATAAGAGAGCTGTCTTAGGCTGTCCTCTTCCTCCTTCTTTCCCCAGCTGCCTTTAAAATGGTGGAGCACTCTTTTCTGCTTGCACCTATACACACCTTCCTTGCTCCTTTGAAAGGGTGATGGGAAGTACCTGTCATTAGAGTTCATAAGATTTGGATTAGAAGACAGCAAGCGACTTCCTACATTGTATATTGAAACTCTGGAAGAGAAGAGAATTTCAGACACAACATTACTCAGTGTTTTCCTGTTGGCTCTCTTTGTTAGCTCTCTTTTTGGTAATTTTGTGATTCCATGTATTGTGTAAGGTCTGGGAGTTTATTTACCATGTTGTTCTAGATTTCACCCTGACTTTATAACCTACATTTACTACTGGACTGCATCCACAGCCTACCTCACTTGATAAGCTTCTGCTTGCCATGGATCGGAGTATACATATAATGATTATTTTGGTGGTAATTTGCAAAGAAATGAAACACCTTTTGTGGGAAAGGTAGACAAGCAAGTGTTAGTGTTGGAGGAGTACAATAGCCTGTGATGATAATAAACTTGTATCAATAATTAAGTTGTGAGGGGGTAGTCTTTGAAAGTGAGGGCTTAATGCAGTGGAAGTGTTAGTGCTATTGAATGGGTGACTATTTTATGCCACCTTGTTAGGAGGCAGATTTTGTGCTTCATGTGCGTTACTGTTACGTGATTAAACCATGCAATAAGGATTGCAGAGGACACTGCTGACTTTTTAAGCTGTGAGAACTGCATAGCAGTAACTTCTCAGGCTTTTGCCATACCACACCCGTATCAGATCCTGAGGAGAGCAGACACTTTTCATAGCATTGTGCAGCCCACTTACCTGTCTTTTCAATCTTTCTCAGTTTTACTGGCTAACGAGAAGCTCTCTGTTCCCATCACATGCAAAATCCGCGTTTTCCCAGACATTGACAAGACAGTGAAGTATGCACAGATGCTGGAGAAAGCTGGCTGCCAGGTAAGAAGGCAGCTGCTCCCTCTACTCTTGCACTAGACACATAACTTTGTGTAAAGTATCTGATGACCAGTTCTTGGTATACTGTGCAGATGAAGAGGCTGTATTATTCTGCAGACAGAGCAAACAGGATGCAGACAGATTCTGTGTGTTTGCAGTCCTAGGCTGCAGGTCAGTAGTGTGGTACAGAAGACACAATGATTTCAGTCTCCTGTAATCACTGCACTGTGCAGCATCCTTCACCATGGTTGAGCATCTCAGTCTTCACATAGTGCTGCAGGAGGCAGTGTGAATGCATGAAATCCACAGTACTGTAGAAGAAAAAGGGTATCAAAAGGTATCACTAGAAGAAATAGGCAGCCTTCTAGGATTTAACTCCAATTAATTTGGAAGAGATGGTCTATAGTTAGAGACAGTACTGATAGTATTTGGACCTTCTGCTGAGGTGAAAGCTAGATCGATATATCACAAATTCCAAAGTGAATCACAAATGGAATCCAGTGCAAAAGGAAAGCTGTAGGTTGTCCCATGATAGAATCTTGTCATGCCATGAAATAGCAAGATGAAAGAAGCCTAAGACCATGCCACGGTTGGTGAGCTGCTGATATCTTTCTGTGTTGCTAAACTCCCTGCACTGTTGAAATAGCAGCAGGAACTCAATGGTATCTGTAAAGTGTAGGGAGTGAAAGGAAAATATTTTCAGTGGATTTATTCCAGTGGTTCATACACATGGAAAGTAAAGGTAATTTTGTGTTCCAGCTGCTGACTGTGCATGGCCGTACTAAAGAACAGAAAGGACCACTTGCTGGCGTGGCATCTTGGGAGCACATTCAAGCTGTAAGGTTAGTGAGCAGTACCAGTCTTAGTGGATTCCTACTAACACTCTGGATTTTAAACAGAGTATACAGTGGCAATGAAGAGCAAACAAATTTGTGTGACAGGAGGAGAATTTCTGGGTTGACTCTAATTCCCAGTTTTATGCATCTGTTTTATTCACTGGTATAGAAAAGCTGTCAACATTCCTGTATTTGCAAATGGAAACATTCAGTGTCTCAGCGATGTGGAAGAATGCATCCGGAAGACAGGAGTACATGGTGTCATGAGTGCAGGTAAAGAAAATGAACTTTTACTCAGATAAGAATACAAATTGTTTCTGATCCCGTTAGCAGCCCTGTATACATTTATTAAAAACTTATGTCAGATTGACTTGTGAACAGCTTTGCTTGACAGCTGAGTGGCCATTCTCCCTTGTCTTATATTGGCTATCTCATACCAGGACCAGAAATCACTTAAGATTTATAAGAATTTTTATGTCAGACTTGCAATACTATTGACTTACTGAGCTCAAATCTAATTACTTTACAAAGGCATATGGGGCTCCTGTTGTCCTGGAATAGTTTTGTGACATCCGTTAACCAATGGAACAGTTTTTGAATGGTTCTAAAACTAAGTGCATCTGTGGATTAATATTCCTGCAGGTGGTTCACATTGGATTGGGACAAGAAAGAATTGACATAACTTCCTGTGGGAAGAGCTAGGATAGGCATCACAAAGAGCTTCTCGATCACTCACGCAGTTAAAGAAGGGTTGTAGAATCTCAGATTTAGAAAATACTGGTTAACAAAAGGCTTGTGAAGCCAGTAGAGAAAACCACAGTGAGAAGCTGTATTTGTAAACTTGAGCCAGACAAATATCAATACAGACATAAGGCAAGACACCTGTCATTTCAGTCTTTAACCGTTGCACAACAAAAGCAGTGATTTCTCTATTTATTAAGTGGTTTACTATCTTTGTGTCAAGGTTAGATGCCTTCCTAGAAACTGTACTTGAATTAGATATGAGCTGTTCAGTGCAATTAGGAATTGTATAGTGAAATACAGTATCCCAAGGTCAAGCTAGAGTTTTACGGACCCTGTGTTCTTCTTGAGAACACGTGGGTGATGTGTCTGTGGCTGTAGAATTACGAAAGGGATGATCAAACTCCAGAGCAGAGATTTTGGCCTTTGCTTCCATCCTGAAATGAAAGTTTAAGTATTTCTTTTCATTCCCTAGAAGGTAATCTTCATAACCCAGCTTTGTTTGAGGGTCGGAACCCATTGGTGTGGGAGATGGCTGAGGAGTATCTGGAGATAGTACGGAAGTACCCTTGTCCATTGTCTTATGTTAGGGCTCATCTCTTCAAGCTCTGGCATCACACGTGAGTATCTCCAGTAGAACTCTTAATGTTTTCAGGGCTCATCCTGTTTGGCAAGTGTCTGGGTATTTTGGACAAGGATTTGTTTGGCCAGAATGAGTATGCTGCAAGGTTTTCTTTCCTGGACCTGGCTGGAGAGGGTGTAGGCTGAGGCCTTACCCTTCATTTCATATTTGGGAAATAGGGCTTGGGGAATGAACAAGTTGCCACAAGATCAGCCAGGGTGTGAGCTCACAGCACACCAGTTGGAATGTGGTAATTGCCCAGATGCACACACACACTTGATGGCAAACACAAGTTCCTTGTTCAGGGTGAGGCAAAGTGCTCTGGGATTTATTGTGGAGTAAGATCATGGCTATGGGCAGTTACTGAGAAGCAGTTGATGCACTGTACATTCATGGTTAGCTTATGGCTAAGTACCTTGGTTGGCTGGAAGAGACATATGCGTGCTTTTCTCTTGATTTACAAAGAAGAACATAAGCTTCTACCAAAGGCAAATGAATCAAGAAAAGTGTATAAAATACTTTTATACAGTTGTTTTTAGTTGATTGCAGTCTCAATATAACTTGATGTTTGGGATTTGCCTCAGGCTTCAAGTTTACCAGCAGCTGCGTGAAGAATTAGCAAAAGTGAAGACTCTAGAGGGCATCGTAGATGTCAACAGGGAGCTGAAACTGCGATGCCAGGTACCAAGATGGGCCCTAATCCCCCACAACAGCACTGCCTGCAATTTGTGGGAATGTACCAAGTATGTCATAGAGCTGACATCCATTAGTCACTTCTCTGGGACTTTGTGGTTTACTAACCTTGGTATTGGTAGCATACTACAGTAGCATCCCCTTAAGACTGGACAACTTTACATGGGATAAAGTTGATTTAGGAGTTACAAATGCACTTCAGTTCATCTGTCTTAGTAGATGGTTTTTTCGTCTATATGTAACTGTCAGTAATTATTAGCTTAAATTTCAGTTTGTGATTTCCTGGAGTTTGAGTGTATAGTGTATTTTCTGACAACTCCAGGAAGACTGACTGTAACTCTATGCTGCAGGAAGAAATAGCTAATCAGAAAGAAGGAGAAAAGCCGAAAGAAGGGTTGCCTTTTTTCCACTGGATCTGTCAGCCATACATCAGGCCAGGGTGAGTTACCCATTTTGATACTTACAGGTACTCATAGGCCTTTTCCACCAATCAGTATCAGCCATTGAGTCTGTTCTAGGAGCTTACATTCATTTAGAAAAAAAAATTAAGACTTCAGATTATTTTGATTCTAGTTTGGTTTTTTCCTAGTTATCGCTTTGTTCGTGGGGACGTTGCTTATTGTTTGCATCTTCTCCTTTGGATCCTCCTCAAATTTCTCTCTGGAAAGTAAAAATCAGGAATCCATCCCACTTCAGCTCAGAAGAAGAATCTGATGTGCAGTGAATATGCTACCTGAGACTGCTTTATTGTTACATGCAACATGAATGTTGCTGGTAACTGCTATGGTAGCAAAGAACAGAACTAAATTGTATTCTATAAAGGATGTTTGTAATGTATGGACAAGCTTTTCAGATAGCTTATTCCCCTTCTGCTGAAAATTGGCCTGAAGAAGAGAACAAGTGTGTCAAGATTAATACTTAAATAAATACTTTAAAAAATGCTTAAGTAAAACCTGGGAATAACAGATGCCTAATTTAGCTGACCAACTTTAATGGGCTTTCCAACTGATGTATCTGATAGTGTGTCTGTTAACTGCCAGTGTTAACCAAAAAAGCTAGGTTTTTCTATCCCACTTCTAAGGGCAATGACACTTCATTATAGCCATGACAGAAAGGTTTATGGTGTACCCAGATTTCTGTAAACCAGAGTAATGGTCAGGGAACACCTACTTCTTCCCTCCAGCCAATTTATGATGAAATTCACTGTTTCAGGCCAAAGGAGAGATGCAGGGAGAATGGAGATAGTGGAACTGAAAAAGGTGTGCGAGGGAAACGTGCTCTGGAAGAAGAGGAAGATGGAAACTCTGAGCTTCTGTCAAAGAATAAACAAAAAAAGAAGTTAAGAAATCCAAATAAAAGCTTTGATCCATCTTTAAAACGTAAGATCCACTTATTGGCATAAATGTATGGAGAGTTAGTGATACCACTTCTGACATAACTTGCCACTAAAATTTTTCCTGGCTTGTGTACTTGTAGAAACTTCTTGAAAAAGAGGTGGAGTTGTTGCTATGGAAATTTCACTACCAGACAACATGATTCAAATAGTGTTCACTAGTAAAGGAAACAAAGATCAAAGTAGTAGGTCACTGATTCTCTCTAAACATCTTTTTAAGATCAAAATGGTTTACAAACTGAATTGTAGCTGTCACTAGCATTTGAAATGGAAATTTTGTATGAATTTCAAGCTGATGTCCTCCTGGTTTATGCTTGACTTCATTAAAATTTTCATGTTTGGATTTTAGCATAGAGGCACTTAAAATTCAAAGTATTTTTACCTTAGCGCTGTTGTTTGAGGTACTGTATTTTTATTTCAAAATATCTCTCTGGCTAGAAAAAGCACCAAGCTTTGTCTGGTTCTGATTTTTTTTTAAACTTATTTCTTCCACATAAAAATACCATTGCTGAAATCAGCTTTTTCTCTCTCTCTCTCTCTCTCTCTCTCTCTCTCAGCCAAATATGCAAAATGTGATCAATGTGGAAACCCTAAGGTAAGTCAGTACAAGTGTCCATAAAAGCATTTCCATTAAATGGAAATTAAATGACTATGTAGGAATCAATCACACAATGTCTGGATGTAGATAAGTGGCAAGTGGTGTCCCTCAGGGGTCTGTACTGGGAGCAGCACTGTTCAGTATCTCCATCAATGATGTGGACAGTGGATCAAGAGTGTCCTCAGTACATTTGCAGATGACACCAAGTGGTGTCCACTCCTGAGTGGAGTGATGACACACCTGAGGGACAGGGCCATCCAGAGGGACCTGGACAAGGTCAAGCAGTGGCCTGTGGGAACTTCTGAGATTTAACAAGGCCAAGTGCAAGATTCTGCACTTGGGTCAGGGCAACCATGGTATCAAATCCAGGATAGGGGATGAGCAGATTGAGAGCAGCCCTGCCCAGGACTTTAGGGTGCTGGTGGGTCAGAGGCTGGTCATGAGTCAATAATGTGCACTCACAGCCCTGGAAGCAGCTGTCTTCTAGGCTGCATCAAAAGCAGCATGGGCAGCAGGTCAAGGGGTGGGGGGGATTCTGTGCCTTTGCTCTTGTGAGACCCACCTCGGTGTACTGCATCCAGCTCTGGGGCCCTTGGTGCAAAAGACACATGGAGCTGTTAGGGCTGGCCCAGAGGAGGCTGCAGAGATGACTGGGGGATGGAGTCCCTCTGCTGTGGAGACAGGCTGAGAGACTGGGTAGTGTTCAGGTGTTCAGCCTGGAGAAGAGAAGGTTCTGGGGAGCCTCACTGCCTCTTCCAGTGCCTAAAGGGGACTTAAAGACAGTGATGGACTTCTTAGCAGGGCCTGTTGCAGTAGGACAGGGGGTGATGGGTTTAAAGTAAAAGAGAATAGATTCAGACTAGCTATACTTTCGATTAGAAGTCATTTTTTATGGTGAGGCAGTGGCCCAGGTTGCCCAGAGAGGTTGTGGATGCCCCATTCCTGGAAACATTCAAGGTCAGGTTGGACAGGGCTCTGAGCAACTGATCTAGTTGAAAATGTCCCTGCTCTTTGCAGGGGGTTGGAGTAGATGACCTCTAAAGGCTCCTTCCAACTCAAACTATTTTAGGATTCTGTTCTGTTATTCCAAATCCTGAGGTAGGTCTGTGCCACTGCCCAGTCATGCAGGTCCATGCCAAGTCCTGCTGGTAAGTGTGTGTGGAGGGAGGAAAGTCCATACTTGGGCAAAACCTTTTTAACCATTAACTGTAACCAATCTCTGAGGTTGAAGGTGCTGCACAAAAATCCTTAACATACATAGGTTCTTGGAAAGAATTTGCCTTCCTCTCCAAGAAAAGTGCAGTCCTGCTGCTGCAGAGGGTATTTATTGCTAAGACAGTTGAGTGAGTTAATTGAATTTCCCAAGATATCTTGGAAACAAATCTCCAGACATCCACACATGCATGACATGCGTATTTTACTGTGAGATGAAAAACAAACCCCTCTTACTCTGGTTAGTGGTGGGTGGAGTTTTTCTGCAAAGTGAAAATTTGAATAAACTGGTGTGGTTCTTAGTGTACTGATAAAAATACTTCAAATGTCATCCCAGTACAGCCTGCAGTGAGTGTCAGGCAGTACCTGCGGCTCTGGTTTGTGTTGTGCTTGGATCTCTGCCTTTATCCAAACAAGCATAAGCAACTCCTCATCCTCAGTTCTGTCTTTGCAGCAGATTAACATTGGCTTTCACTATTAGCAATGCAAACTGAGGCTGCTGGTTTTACAGGTTCTGTATTGAAATTTCAAATATTTTGGTATTTGTAAAGAGTTAATTTTGCTTTTGCTTGTTTATTTTTTCCCTTGGGGAGCATAGCTGTTTGCGTGACAGGTCGGTGTTGCTGAGCTGTGTGAGCAGTATGTATTTATTGCTGCTAAGATACCTGTAAAGCAGGGTGTAAGATGCAAGTAATTTTGTGTTCTAGCTTAAAATTTTGCATTACACCTCGGAGGGTGGGGGGAAGCCTGCAACACAAGCATGGGATGTTGCTCCCTGTTACTGCAGCACAGCAGTAGCAGCCAGCTGGGGCTCAATTTGAAGCTGCAGCTACTGAAAAAAATGCCTCTTTTTTTTTTTTTTTTTTTTTTTTTTTTTTTTTTTTTTTTTTTTTTTTTTTTTTTTTTTTTTTTTTCTTTTCTTTTCTGTGTTCATTATTGGGAAAGCATTGAGCACTGGGCTGGCATGCTTTCAAAGCCATTCTGTTTCATAGCTAATCCAGGTGACATTGCTTTGTACATAAACCAGGATCATTTGCACCAGGGCTTAGACTTATTTTTGTTTTGCTCTTGCATCCAAGTAATGTTGCAGGTAGTACTTGAAATCTTCTGACAAGGCCTGTAATTTTTTTTTTCTCTAGATTATGTGTTTCTGAGCTATGCCATGAAATGAGGTGGGGGGGGGTTGGGGATGTGGAGAAGAAGAAGGAGAAGGAACTCAACTAAAGCCTCCCTAAACATGACGATTTTCTGACTGGGGTAGAGGGAACCTCACTAAACATCAACCCCCTTTTCTAAAATGTGTGTGAGCAAAGCACCCCAGAGACCCAGGCTTGTATGGCCACATCATCAGGTAGCCAAGATTCAGCTGCTGCTGTCCCCTAAGAGTCATACATTATACTTTAATAAATGTGCAAGCGTATTTTAGATGCAAGTAGGGAAGTAATTGTAATTCTGGTGGTAACATATTTTAGGCATAGCTGTAGATGGCAGCATATCAGGCACTGTGTTTCATGTTGCAGAGAACTAGAGCAAGCTCACCAACACCAAATGTGTTCATGCTTGTTCCAGAGGGCTTCTGGCATGTGCCTGCTTGTGGTGGGTAACTGGAGCTGCCCAACAGGCTAGGGGGGGTTGCACAAGTTGAAGGTGGATTTTTTTTTTTTTTTTTGGTTGGTTGGTTGGTTGGGATTTTTTGTTCTTTATGTGCAAACAGTAGATAGTCCCCAATATGACATCACCTCCATCATCTTCATTACCCTGAGTACATGGGTTTTTTCCCAAGGATCTGAAAGTGCAGTGCTGTATTGTTACTTATTATAGTAAACAGTAATAATTTTACTTTCACTGACACAAGCTTCTTTATACTGCTATCCCAACCCAGGGCAATAAATGTGTGTTTAATATGTGCCGAGGATGCTGTAAGAAAAGAGCATTCAAGGAGGTAGCAGATTGTCCAGGTAAGTGCATCTGGCCTTACCCCAGGTATCAAGCAAACATCTCATCCATCTTCCATGTATATTCATTACTTTAATCTTTGGATTATGGGCTGTAGGTGAGTGTTAAAATAAACATACTACCTAAAATGCTACGTGCTGTCTAAAGTTTATAGTACCATTTTAAAAGACTGCTCTTCCTTCTCTGTATGTTGTTGCTCCTGCCTCCAAAGCCTTGTGATGCAGTTTCCAGTCTGTAAAGACCCATTCTTTGTAAGGAATGAGGTATTCTGTTTACCATTGTAGTAATCTCATTTCAGGATGTTGGTTTGAAGTTTCTTTCCCCTTTTGCTTTTTCAGGTCATGGATTACTTTTTAAGACCAAGTATGAAAAATCCCTTTCATGGCAGCTCAGTCAAAGAGGAATTCAAACCCCAGAGATCAGTCAGAGAGGAGATGCAGAGGCAGGGGAGACAGCAGTGCTGAAGGAGGCTGGTGACAGTACGGGGTGAAGCTTTGGAAATGAACAGTCCAAGAGCTCCTGTAAGACCACGACTTCCCTGGGCCAAAGAATGTGTCATCTCCAGCTCACTGTCAGCTGTGTGAACTTTTTCCACATGATTAAGTTCTGGAAAAAATTTATTTAGGTAAAAAACTGCTTACTCAGGGAATTATCCTATCCATTTGAAATAAAAGAGATGCAATTAAATATGTCTCATGCTGTATTTCAAAGACTGAAAATCCTGCATGTCTGAGTGAGGCAATTTCTGCCATTACACTCTGCCTCCTGTATGCTCATTAACCCTTCATGTTGTGTTTTTAATACTGGGAACTAAAAGTATTAGAACAGCCTTCTGGCACACTAAAAAAGGAATGTCAGTAATTTCCTCACTAACAGAAAATGTGTCACATCTGTTGGTGTTTCAGTAGGCCACATTTTCAGTGCAGAAAGGAATGCAGCAGTACTTGGAAAATGTGAATGTAAAACTCAAAGATTTTGCTATATCCTCATTAACAATTATTAGTTTCTTACAGTATGATGAAACTTAACAGTCTTCCATTGGGGGAGGATGAAATCTATTTTAACACAGAGTTGTCTAAAAATATGTGGGAAGTTTGTTGTGACAGGTGAAAGAATTGTAAAGGAAAGGCCTCATGAGGCCTGCTCTGCTAAATTGCCAAAGTTAGCCCGTCACTTCTAAGTAATTTGCAAGTTTCCATGCGAAAACAATCTCGGTATGAAAACTTGTGAGCATAACAACCTATTCCTGGCTTGGAAAACAAATGCACCTGCAATAACAAGGGATTTGTCCCATGAGAATCAGTAAAGAAAATATGTAAACAATCCAAGAATTGATAGATTTGATGGACAAGTAAAATACCTTTTACTAACCAATAGAGTAATGGGCAAGAAAGCTATTAACCAATTAAAGTTGCACACGAGGGCTGCAAAAACTGTATAAAATAAGTTATGTGAATAAAGAATTGGCTTTTCCCACATGAAAATAATGAAGTCTCGGCTAACTCATTACAGTAAAAGTTGAAACCAAGTCCATGAACATTTCCCTGCTCAAGGTCTCATACTTCATTATATGGTCATTTATCCTTCCCAGGTGATAAATTCTGAGAGACGTGTGACAAAACCAGATGCAGGTCCAACACGTGCCTTTTGTAAAGATGGGAACTTAAAACCGTCTCTCCCACCTCCTGTGGAAATAGTCTACTTCCTTCACATGGGCATACATGCTAAAGCTGTCAAGTATTTGGAGTTTCCTGGTCTGTTCCCCCCTCCTCTAGTAAAAAAGCTAAATATTCATTATCCTAGAATTTCAAACTGTTTAATTGACAGTTTCCCCCAAAAAAATCAGCTCAGTCGTTTTCCTGCTCAAAGTCTGCAAATGCAAAGCAGCCAGTTCCAGCACAAGAGAACTGGGGCTGAGTGAGAGATTCAACTTATCTTCTTAACCCCCACAGATTTTAGATCACACCTCCCTCTCACAGATACAGTCTCACCACAGAATCACCAGTGGGAAGGAACAATCAAGGTGGCTTTAGGCTCCTAGCTTCAGGAGAGTCCTTACACTTGAGAGTACAAATTGGACACCTTTCTATAAAGAATTAGTATTTAAGGTGTATTTGTCCCTCCCCCCATCCCAAGGCATTTCTTAACAATCACAATGGAGGAATGCAGACAGACCTTCTCTTGTTCTCTCCTGTCCAAGGCATGGCTGGAGGCTGCCACAGTCCTGACACAGGGCTGGAAAATCGCTCAGGTTGGCACTGCAGCATAGACCCACCTCTGCACATCCAGCTACAAACCACCACACTAACAGAGAAAACTTTCAGCCTGAACTTTCAGCAGCCATGCAAGAACCTGCCAGGCTTGCAGTGACTAAGGCAAAGCAGTCCAGGTGATCCAGGGCTCACCTACCAACGCCTGTGAACTTAGAGGCCCAATTACAACATGAGCAAAGCCAAGCCACTTACTGTTCACACTAAGCACACCTGCACCTGCACTAACAAGGGATTACTTACAGGCTAGGTAATACACTAATTTAATCAAAAAATTGTAGTTTGCCAGCTCGGCAAAGTCAAGGCCTATTTTGTTTCTGTTTCACAGGCCCTTAAGGAGATATGCACAATTTAATTTCATACAGTAGGAGGAGGAGAAGGCAGTGCCCTGAATGTAGAATGATGCTGAAAATTATGCTCAGTCTTCAGGAAAATGGATTCTCACATCTAAATTATTTTCAGAAGCACACAAGAAAAAGCTAGGTTATTTCACCTGAAAAAAAAAAAGAAAAAAGAAAAAAAAACCCAGCTGCTTTCATTTGAGAAACAGGTTATGAAATGAGATATGAAAATTTTTAAAAAATTAAAGAAAAAAGTGCATCAAAACAAAGACTGAAACTCCAAGATTTCAGCACGTATTTATGGAGTACAAACTTTATGTGCAGAGGGTTCACAGTTATACCAACTACAGGCACAGAGAGTACAATAGTCAAAGCTAGAGCTGAAGGCTTAGTGGACTGAAACAGTAGTACCTGTAGGGTCAGGGACAAAAAGAATACCCTGATCTACTACCTGAGCCAGATTTTTCAGGTCATGCCACTTGAGTTCTTGTTTGAATTAGACTATCTCTTGCTAATGCAGCTGCCCTTCAGTCTATAGCTTTAATAACCCTACTAAAGCCTAAGCTTGAATTTTTTCTTTCCTGTCAAGAGACTCAATTGCATTATGAATTTACCAAGCTTCTAATCTTGTACATTTTCTCTTAAAACTTGACATGCCCTATTAGCCACTTTCTGTTCAGTTTCTAACTAATTTAGCCTAATCAAGTTATCCTACAAGAGAATCTAAAGCTACACAGCAACCCTATGAAATGTTGAATGGGGTTCAGAGATCCGTAAGAACACAGAAGCCAAAATAACATTAGTTTAAATACAAAGCTCATTTGCAAAGCAGACAGTAATCCTTTCCCTATTCCCTAAACAGCATCAGAGGAAGCAGAAGTCAGTTCCACACAAGTTTGGTGTTTTTCACCCTACTGTAAATTCACAACTGATGAGTGATTCTTCACCAGAGAAGTGAAACACTGACTTGGCTCAGCCTCAGCTGTCACAAGAAGGTGGTATAAATAATACTAAGAGCACTGTCTTGTGCAGCACACTGCTGCCCCACTGCTATCTGCTTCATAAAGAATAATGACAGATGGCAGAAGCATCTCAATTAGTCAAATGAGACTAAGACTTCAAAAGAAAAATGAGTCAGTGCTTGACAAGCACTTTCTACCAATACACAATGGGTCTTCATCAGGTTAAAGTTTCCTTTTTTTTTTTTTTTTTTTGCAAAGTTTATATTACATTGCACGTATCAGAAATAATACCTTATTCAGTGGCAGTTTGGGGAGCTATCCAGAGGATGAACAATGCTGAGACTATTGCTGCAGAATCCCAGGAGAGATGTACAGATCATATCCACATGGCATGGGTCAAAGACTAAGCTCTGTTATTTTCTCCCTCATCCACTGATGCCTTTCAGCCAAAAGCAGCTCACAGAGGATGCTGCACCAGCCATGGTCCATAATCACCTCTAACAGCCCTCTGCTGCAAAACTTGGTAACAGACTGCTGTGCTGGACAAGTCCTGGGTAGATAATAACCAATCACCCCCAACTACTCTAATACAAATCTCACAATGGCAGCTTCTACATTACCACTGATTGTGGCAATTAAAACTGCCTTTGCCAAAAGAACAAAGTTCTTTCCAACTATTTTTCCTTTATTCCTAGCAAAGTCATGTTAAGAAAGCAGATTTATACCACATGAGGAACCTCTCATGGACTACTGCTGGCATTTTCTTAACAAAAAAGTGCTGCACAAGTTCACTAAATCCATATGAATGAGCCTCTCTGATTGTATCTTAGACATACCAACATGCTACACATTCCACAAAATTTTATCCACTGAATGACCTTGGTGGTCACAGGGAATCACGGAAAATTCATTCTATGTGGGTCACTGTTTTTCCATTTATTATTTGGGAAATAACACAGAAATTTAAGGTAAGAATAATTTTTACTACAGGAAACTGCTTACGAATACAATTTCCTAGAACTATATCCCATTGTGTTGTATTTTGTGGGGTTTGGGACTCGCAGGCAATTAGGACTGCAGCAGAAGAAACATGCCTGGACAGCCCTGATTCCCATCTACAAGATCCTAAAGCAACAGCAGCTTCTTTCATACGCTAACGGGAGAGTTACATGCCAGTAATCCTGCACAAAGCACCCAGGATGCCAATGCAATAAAAAAGAAATGCTCGATCACTCCTAAAGAGGCTTCGAGCACTTCTGTCTTGGGGGACAAAAGCTCATCACCTCTGCCAAAGCTATGGAATGGCCTCGGGCCACAGCCGGAGCTGGAAACTGCTGTTGCCACCTTGTGGGCCCCTTGTGGCTGCTGAGGGATGGAAGAACAGACTCCAGTCAGCTCAAGACATCACTGAGCACTGAGGAGCCCTGCAGTAGAAAGGGACAGAGATCAGTCAACAAAATCCACCAAGTGGAAGTACAGACAGCCACCTGGCATGGTGCACTTCACTGGGATGTAAAACCATCTTCTAAAGAGCAGAGTGTAAAGATCTTTTGCTTATAAATAGTATCACTGGCCCATTTGGGGAAGAAGCAAGAATGTTTGAGTAGCATTTTAGGACTGAAAAGCTTTCCTTCAACATGAACAGAAAGCCTAACAGAGCTTTCCCTGCATTTCTTATAAGGATGTATATCCATTTACCCAAGGACTCAACTTGCCTTTCTCACTAAACTGGCCATCAGTGATGCTCAACACTAAGTTCTTCCCTCAAAAAATGGGAGAATTTTTCCATGCCAAATGTAACCAAAGACCTCACAGAAACTACTGCTTCCATTTTCAGCACCTAAGTCATAACAAGCATGGGAAGTCAGGAGAGACCACTGTTCCTACAGGAATTTTGCTGTTTGAATGTTCCTTCAAACTGCACTTTCTTCACAGTTCATCCAAGCTACATCTCCAACCAGATCAGAAAGTAAAATACAATTATCTACAAAACATCATGAAGCTTAGCAAAAAATCAGTGGCTTGAGATCAAAATACCTAAAACCCAACTTTAACACAAAACTCCACTCAGAAGCTTTTGAATCCTGCTATTTAATGCACTAGATAACAACTTATTTTTTTAAAAAAAAAGCACGAACACATTAAAAGTAACATCTGCAGTCAGTTGCCAGACCAGTCAGGGCGGGATCAAAATTCTAGGCTTTCCTTATGGATTAGATGAATACAAGGCTGCAGTGACTTCAGAAAATTCAGTGCATATCTCCTTTCATGAACACAGGAAGAATATACACACACACACACACACACAGGGCTGCCACTTTTAACCCTTTATAAAAGGAAAAGCAGAATAAATGCACCTGGGCACCTAGACTGACTCTTTTTTAGCGCCTCCACAAGACTTGAGTGGTGTTTTATGGCATTTTTTCATTCTACCCAAAACAACTGTTGCAGATGTGTGGAAACCATCACACACTATGGCAGTAAGACTGGGCAAACAGCAGTATTTGCATGAAGTAAAGATTTACTGCTATGACAACACTGGACCCCAAAGCCAGGTCACACACACAAGAGGGAACATATCAGGAAACAGTTCTTTGAAAATAAGAGACCAGAGAGAGAGAGAACCTGGCTGCAGGTAAACATAAAACCCTAAAATAAAGGCCTGTGACTGAACACATGGAAGTAATGGCTTGTTTTCTGGTACAGGTGAAAATTCTCCAAGAGTTTCTCAAAGGAAATCTCCTCCCCCATCAGAACTCTAGCTCCATAACAGAGCAATGCACTTGTAAGTTTATTTGGAAAACAGAAAGCTCAGCATTGCTCAAAATCAAGACAACACTTTCAGGCCAGCAAAATTCATCTTATATCATGCCTGTCCATTCAACTAACTATTTTTGAAGCTTTGAAACAAGAAAACTAATAGCAGCTGAAAAACTCTCAACTCAGCATCTGTATGAATAGCCAGAGAGCTCTTTATGGAGTGGTGGAAGGAGAATGAAGGTTTTCTACCAAAACTGAAATGATGACCCATTTGCAGGGATGCTGTTTTTAAAAAGAATTTCTTTTCAAGGAGAATTGAAGTTACTGGAATATTCATATTATCCACCACCAACCCTGACTCTCTCAATCTGAGTAAGAAGTGAGGGAGATAGGGACAGTCTGTGAAGCTCAGCAGTTAGTGGGTGAGACATTGGGTATAGTCCTGAGGGACCATTTCTTTTGGTAGTGCACGAAGTTTTTCACATGTTGGTGCTCATTCTGGATTGGCTGTTAGCTGGAGTGAGCTCCCCTTGGCTACCTTCCCTCGGAGGAGACTGCAACAAGACCAAAACACATCCTAGTTAGTGATGTGTAAATATTCTGCAGCCTGTTTCCTGAGAGACAAAATAAGGCACAGATGAAGCACAGCAGGATGGCAGAGGGGGGGGAGTATATCCCTAGATTCATTAATGATGATTTTGTATTAACAACTTCTACAGTTCACAAAAACTTTTTCCTAAAAATGTCAAACCAGAGCTTTTAAGCCACTCTTATTTACTATGTACACTCTATTTACTATTTACTTCTGTTGACCGCAGAAAGTGAAGCCTATCTGGTATTTAATAATCACAGGTATTAATGTATGATAGAAATTAATGCATCCTGTGCAGATGGCCTATCATCCCTAAAGGCATCCTTTTCAAACTGCATTCCAGAAGGAATACTCCTAACAATTAATGCATTTTTTACTTCCTCTGCTGAAATTACTTCAAACAATCTTTACTGAGACGGTAAAAGATACATTTATCAAGGACTGGACCAAAGGAATTATTCAGAACTAACCCAACCATATAAACTTCAAAGGAAATTCTTAGCTGTAAAAGCAAGTTAATATACTGGCTAGAAACACCTGTTCCTCATATATCTAGTATTTACTATTGTAAGAATTTGTCCAATCAGGAACATAATAGATTCATTTCCTTCCAGAATATTCAATTCACCAACTTTCACAGTTTTAGTTTTTAAAAAAATTAAAATCTTACCACTGCCTTTAAGTCCCTGTTTAGCACACCCATACCTTGACATGTATCTGGTTGCGCAGGACGGCGGCTCGCAGGATCATCGCTTTGGCACGGCGCTGAAACTCTTTGCCCATTAGTAAAGACTTCTCAAAAGTTGTGCTGCGCTGATCTACATCTCGAGCATACAGAATCTGCAACCAATACAGAGAACCGGACATGGGAGCTGTGCCAGGGTTCTGCAGCAGGAAAACAGCTGAGGCATTATGGAGCCTGAGGTCAAACACATCTCACCCCTACTGAACACACCAGGCCCAAGAGATGAACGCACCTTTCAAGTGTCTCAGGAATGGAGAATTTCCACCTTTAGTAAACCTGTTGAGCCTCTAATCCATAGGTGAAATGCCCTCACCTTACTGTGCGAGTCTATTCTGGCGTTAATCAGTCCCTCCAAGATCAGCTGAGTGAGTTCATCTTCCAGAGCAGCCACTGTGGTGTTAAAAGCAGTGGCCATCTTGCGCATGTCTGCCGACACGTAGGGGCTGAAGTACTAAGAAGAAGAAAATACTCAGTTGCCAAGGGCACTCCACCCTCTAAGAAACTAGAGGAAAAGCAATTGCAAAGAGATGACCTATCTCTCTGTTTATTCACCTCTGGGATGACAGGAACCATTACCTGAATAAGGGCACGATTTCGAATCTGGGTATAAAGCGTCCTGACATGAGGTGCAAGGTACATATCTAGCAGCAGGTTGTCCTATGCAAAACGACAAACCACATCAGAAGATGAGAAGCAATCTGGAAAAATACATTATTCCTGTGTTCTGAAACCTTAAGAATATTACACTACAGCAAGACAGTATGATAAAACAAGACTGAATAAAAGAATTTAAAATATGTTTAAAAGGTTTATAATTTCTCTCTACTAATAAATCACTCCCAATTTCCACGCACCCCATCAGGAGACACAGAGGACACAGAAGAGCTGAACATTTAGTATCTACTTTTGACAATCACCACTTCTCACAAAAGGCTAGGCAAAGGGAACTTCTAAGGTCTGCTCTGTACCACTCTCCTGCAACTCACCTTCATCTCATCCAGCATCTTCAGGCATGAAGCATATTTGGATTCGTAAAACTTGAAGATGATGTCACGAACCTGTGGCTCCAGCTCCAGAAACAATTTGAAGGAGCTACAGATAAAGATGGCAGTGATCAGACATTGGAACCCACAACTTAAATACTCCATAACTCCATCACTCCAAGTCACAAGGTTAAAAACTCTCACTATCATTCGAAGATTGCAAGAATTTACCCTCTAACAGACCAGACAGCCCGTTTTCAGCAAGGCTGGGAGCCTGGAACACAGAGAGATAGAGCACAGCATCAGAGCTGTGATGAAGGAAGACAAAAGACTTTTGACAAACCAAGCAGAACAAGTGTCTGTCCACACAAAACAAAATAAATAATGTGAGTTGGTCAAAATCAGGATACATCACCAGCAAACAAATGTCATGCTGTAGTCTATGCTGGCCAGCTCTCTGTTCCATTTCAAAGCACAGCCTTCATTAACTACAGCATGCCATAGACAAGTCAAGCATGCCAAATTCTCAGAGAAACAACTTACTGTGAGTGTGGTAAATCTTAGGGATGTACACTTTTACTCAGCACACTCCCAGTTCTCCATCACAGATGTTTAAACCTTGGGATCTCACCCTACATATCAGCCCATAAAAAAGGGTAATAACCTCTTTTCCACAGAAATTTAAGATTACTGCTTCTGTACATCTAGTTGACAGGAATTCAGTGTCATTGCAATTCAATCTATGACATACAAATATCCACTTTCTTCCAAAGACTGTAATTCTCTTAACCTTCTGTATGTCATAGTTAGGTTACACTCCAAGGTGTACTAATAATTACTAAATTGTTTTAATGATTAAGATGCACCAGAAAAAGGGGCAACATGAAGGCAAATGATCCTAACAAGCTGCCTTTGACAGAGGGCTGTGTCCCTCAATTTAATATCTGCTATGAACTACTGATGGAGACAGACAGCCAGGCTACGCAGATGCTGGATTTAACCTGGCTTGGAAACCTATACTAAGAAAATTTCAGCTGCGATTAACCACTGTGTTTTAGACAGTGAAACACCACGTAATGCTAAAGCCAAACTAAGGCTCACTGATTCTTCTTCTCCTGTATGAGAAATATTCCTGCCAGAGTCCACTCTTAACCAAAACGCCATGTTCCAAAAGATGTCCAGGACATACAAACAGCACTGAAGGCATCACTCACCTACTGGAGATAACATTTCGTTGCAGTTCCTGACGGTCAAATGTAGCAAGGGCACAGAGCCCACCGTACACAGCCACATTGCTGGGAGATAACAGCTACAGAGAGAGGGAGAGACAGACAGTGAGCTGGCACTGCCTACCAAAATGACATAAGGGTGGCATTGAGTCTTCTACCCCAGGCCTTTCTTTCATGCAGTGACAAGATTAGTCCGTATCAAATGCAGTGGAAGCACTTAGCTTGCTCTCACCCACAGTGTGTGGGGTGACAGGGCCAGAGCAGTAACACTGCTAAGAGAGCAGACATGAATTTCAGGAGGTTTTGGTTGACTGAGCAACACGGAATTATAAATATCACAAGTAACTCTTATGTGACCTAGAGTAGAACATTTAGAGAAGCCAAGAACAGAGACTTAAAAACAAACAAACAAACAAACAACACAAAAAACCCCAAACCAACCAACCAGCATAGTTCACAGCACCACTAAACTATACAGGAATGCTGCAGGAGTAACTACAATATATGAATTTTACAACCTAATACTTAGAAGAACTACATCCCCTCCAAGACCTGCACAGAGCTCCCTCTTGGTCCTCACCTCAGGGAAATCACAATGATCAAATGATGCCAACAAGAAGCACTTTGCTGCCTGTTTGTACTTCCGGGCAGCTAGTTCAGCCAAGCCTAGGAACCAGAAAAAGTTAGTCCTTTTTTGTATGACAGTATACAAATTAGGGAAAATTGAGAAATCTGGGGAGTACGAAAGGCCCCCACATGATTGCTAGTGCCTTCACTACTGAAGTAAAACAAGATCCTCAGACTGTATCAAGCATCCTTTGAACTACATTGACTCGCACAGGTTTCCTCTCTGAAGAAACTCAGGGAGAAGAGATGGCAAAAACCAGCAGTTCTATCTCACCAGCTTCATTAAATTTTGCATGTCTGGTGTGGAAATACAAAGTCTGTCAAATATGAGAGAAAAAATAAACCCAAGAGCCCTATGGACAGCTAACAGGTAGAAAGACAGGCAGATCATACAGGAAGTTGAAGGCCTCACTCACCTGCTGCACATTTCAGTTTGGTGAGAATTGCTTGTGTCTGGCTATCTCTTTCTCCTCTTTGCTAAAGCATAAAACAAAGCATTAGTGAGCAAGCAGTATGAAAGCTCTTTTGCTTACGACTGTCCCCAGGATATTTCACCTCAATAATTAAACTGCCAATCTCAATGGGAAGATAACTTAATCTCATTTGTCTTCGGAAACATGGCAAAACTGAGGACAGGAAGTATCTGTTTTTACCATGAGTCAGATTTTGTACACATGTATCATGAGAGAAGTCATAAAGGGGGAAAGGAAGAAATCACTTTACAAATTTTGGAAACAGAAAACAAAGGGAAAAAATATACTATTCAAAGAGCAGGAGCTTACTTCTGCAATTTCTGGTGTAGACTCAGCCTTGCTTACATAGCTCAGAACATGAGACCAGTTCTGGAGGTAGACGCTGACCTGCAGAGAGCCAGAAACAGTGTGGGGAAGGCATGGACAAACAGTGATCCTTAGGTAAGCCACATCATTGCAGATATAAGAGCCAAGTATGGGGGGCAACTTCACAGCAGGTACCAGGTACCTTTGCCTGCAAATCTTCCTACCTTGATAACATTGAGACACATGTTGATGACATGTTTAGCACTGGTGCAGTAATCACGGGCTCGTGAGTAACACTTAAGAGCATTGCTGAGGTCTCCACAGTCCAGGTAGTGATCACCTAAATCGTCGTGCCCTCTCCTGGAGGATGGGAATTAAAACATCAGTGAACTGTATGCTCAGAAAGGGACAAAGTCAGTTTGTTCTAAACAAGCAAGTCAACACACTGACCTAAGGGTACATCCCATATTAAATGAGTGGAGGAGCAGAATGCTCTTCCTTGCTCCAGCAGAGCCTTCTGCATCTCACCTGATACTCTCCTTGATGGAGTTCCCTTTGTAATTTTTCAGATCTGTATCGAGTTTCTCCAGTTTAAGAAGAGCTTTTTTGCGTGTAGCTTCAACCCAAGCTGTGTCAAGAGGAGGGGGTTCAATTCCACTATCAGGGATGGCATCAGGTGTATTCTGCAAATCTCTGAAAAGAAAGTATTTGAATGAGGCTACTAGGCTGAAAACATTTCAAAACAGAGGTCTGCTAAGTGCCTGGCACTGTTACCCTAACAAACAGTGCTGCATACACAAAATAGGCCAAAGAGAAAATAAGGGTAGTGAGGAAAAAAGAAACATATTGCTAAAATCTCCAGTGCAAACAGTAACGCAAATGTCACAGATGTTTACAAATACTTCACAAAATTATCCTAATGATCTTAGGATGAACATACGGTCACACACACGGTAAAGATTCCCCATGCAAAAGACACAAGAAATCGTGACATAAGCATATCAAGAATAATAATGCAAATACGGGAAGCGTGGATGGATAAGCAAGATATCAAAGGTTATCCTTAACAGCAAACCTCTTTTTAGAGGAGGGAGAAAGGAAAAAACAAACCAAAACAAGGCAAAGAGTTAGATTAGGTTTTAACTTATGAAAACAAAAGCATCTAGAACAGGTCTCCATAAACTACCTCAGGAAAAACAAGTATGTTCATTAATATTTGAAGCAGCTGTAAGGACTAAACTCACTTCAGTATCTACTTGCACCTTTTTAAAGCACAAAGATTTCAGAATGAGATAATGCCTTCTGTGCTCTATCTTTTAAAAAACCATGAACACACATTTCACTGCTATTAAATGCTAAGGGCAAAGACAATTTGTGTAAGGTACATGCTGGTATTACATGCAAAGTCCTCCACTGCGGCACATCACTCTTAACTGTCAGGAAAGCTCCCCAGGTTCCCATGGCCTCTTAGTACCTCGTGGCCTCAGACAGCTTTCTGTGGATTTCTTCATACACATCAACATTGAAAGTTCTCTGGACAAATGACAGAGCCATCTTGAGAGCTTCCACCCGCAGCTGTGGGCAGTGATCAGCAATGAACTGCAGCCGCTCAATCCGCATCAGCCCGCTGTAGCTGGATGCATACTGCTCCAAATCCTGCCAACAAAACCTAGCCTCAGAGGGTGAAAACGGACACACTGAATCAGGCTACTACACTGTGACCTGCACAGGTTTCCCTGCAGACCTGACCCCCTCAAGGAGGGCAACACGACCCAAAATTCACTAAGATTAGTCCACGTCTGCTTTCTTCAAACATCAGTAATTTCCTCAGAAATACGCTCTACATTACAATTTACCTTTTCAAAATTTCAGTTGTGATGCTTTTGGTTAAAACTAATCAGCTTTAAGATTTTTCAGAAGGGATTTTTTCAAAACTCTTAAAGGAAGTGACCACACACATGAAATGTACCCACAGAACCCAGCAGCACATACCAGTGTGGGGTTCTCCACCACATAGTTGATATCAGGTGAATTTTGCTGATCTTCTTGTGGATCTACGTCAATCTGCATGGGCTCCACTGCACCCTAAAACAGCAAAACGAGGTCAAAAGTAGCTTATTATGTTTCAGCAGGAAATAACCCTGTTATTCAATCTGTTAAGGACTTGCTTAAAGTTAATATGTTACATTACATGTTAAATTTTAAAAATGAAAAATCACTCCTCAGTCTTTTGATATGCTTGAGATTTTTTTCTAGCAACACCATCAGTCAGCATGATGCTTGGTCTAATGCAAGCAGCAGCATGGCTTAGCATTCACACAGAGCAGTTTATTTGGGTTGCTAAATTATCAAGCAGAAAAGTGAAGGGGTCAATAAATCTGATTCTACACAGTATCTGAGGTATGCATATGCATTCCATTTCTCTTCTTTAAACACGAGCAGGTGTTAACACTCAGCTCAAGAAGTTCCAGAAGGCTAAACATACCAAAAAAACTCACTACAACCTTTCAAAATTGCTTCAGTGCTTAGAAGTGTTTGGGGGGGGGAGAGGCAAAAACTGTTACACTTCTTAGACGTATTAGAAACCATAAAGAACAGAATGCAATGACAGTTTCAGAGTTTCCAACACAGCAAGGAACAATTTGTCTGCACTGCAGGGACCTGCCATTAGTCGAACTATCTCACCGTAGTTTTCAAATTCAGTTGCCTGACAGAGCCTCTTTTAGAGAAACAGCAGAATTTCATTCTCCCAGTATATCCTGCACTGCTTTGAGCCATAAGGACTCACACCAATGCAGTGACTTCAGCACAGCTGCACTGTCACAGCCCCTGCATGTACTCCAGGTAAGACCAGCTTGCTATCCTGTTCCACAAACTAACTGGTCTGCTGGCACAAAATTTTTTGTCTCCTCCTAGTTAAAGTGTGCTGAACAGTCCTGTTAGGAATGATCCATTTAAAGAGAGGAAAACTTAGCTGTATGTCTTCTTATGGAATGCTGATTTTATGCATGTGTTATATAAGATTGATTTGGTGGAAATTGCAAAAGTGGATCTCACAAAAGACAGACATGCCAACCACCCTGCTCCCATACACATCTGATTATTTCCATATTTTTACTGATTTCACTGTCTGTTAAGAAATCAAAGACTGAGGGGGCAGGGGGGAGGGGGGGTTGACAGGGTTGATTGTTTGGTTGGGTTTTTTTGTGAGAAGGAACAGGGCATATCCAGATTTCCGATCTGAAAATCACACTCACCCACAGTCTGGGGGATCTTATTCTTTCACAAACTGGTACATATCAAAGACATATCTCAACACTGAAATCTCCCAAAATCTGAAGTAAAAGCAAGTGAAGCATAAAAACATTTGTTTTCTAGTTTAATAATCTTTCCATGAAGGAAAGGGAGGGCGCAGAGGAAATTTTGATTGCCTACATACCCCTCACGCAAACTGTGCATAAAAACAGGTAATTCACCACATGCTGAGACCATTACTTTTTCCACTTTCAACGTTCTATCTTTTCTTACATCACAAACACTAAGTGCCAAGGTTAGTGTGTTTAGGCTGTACTGGCCTACCATAGTAAAAACTCAATTACAGACTCCTTAGAAAACAGCTTTACAAAGGCAACTGTAATTCCAGCTCGTGGAACGGAATAATTTGTGCCTTGCTACGCTGAGAGGGTGCACTCTGCAATTCTCACTTAACTCCCAGAGAAGGAAAAAACACAAGCGAGCTGGAAGTCCCGGTAGGACAAGCAAACTCAAAACATTTTCAAGCTCTTAATTTTGAAAGGAAGATGCAAGGTTGCCTTAAAAACTACTCACAAAGCAAATAATATAACAACCACTCCCCAAGAATTCCTGAGCCCCAAAGGGTACTCTGTTAAGGGTGTCTCACCAGGCCTCACACCAGCAGACAAACTGGTGCCTGAGCTGAAGTCTTCTGCTGTACTCGGCATGAATAGGTTAGTTGCTTGAGGGATTGCAGTACAGATCTGTCACTAAGGAAGGAGCTGAGTTGGATGTTGAACTGTCCCTCATCCTCCTCTCACTCCCCAAAGCTCCGTGTCCTGACACAGAATCGCTGCTGCTAAAACTTGACAAGGACAGCCTTCGCCGGTACCTAGTGTCACCGACCCACTCGGCGCTCCTGGGGCTCTCCCCCGCACCGAAGGCTCTCAGCTCCTCCTCACTGGGCCATCTCACCGTACCCTCCGCCACCACGCCAGCCCTGCCTACGGCAACCTACAAACACGGGGGCACCGCAGCGGCGGGGGACGCCACGGGTGCCGGAGGATGCTCGGCTGAGCATTGCTCCTCGCGAACTGCGGCGGAAGGGACACACACCCGACGGAAGGGGGAGCGAGGGCCCAGGGCCAGCCGAGAGCCGCTCCCTTCCCGTGGCGCCCCAGGAGAAGGCCGCAGGGCGCCCCCGGAGGCCGCGGTGGACTTGGGGTCCCAGACCCCGCGTGGGAGGGAGGCGGAGCGCGGCGGAGCGCGGCGAGGCCCGACGGGCCGGGCGGGCTGGACACGGCCGCCCCATACCTGCAAGTTAAAGACCTGGACGGGCAGCGGCATCCTCCCTCACGCCGCCGCTTCCGGCCGCCCGCCCCTCCACGCTCCGCTTCCGTTTCCGGGCCGCGCGTCGCGGCCAGGCTGCGGCCGACAGGTGAAGCTCTTAAAGGGGCCGCGGCCCCGCTCGGCCCCGCGGCGGCGGCGGCGCGACGACGTCCGGGCGCTCCCTCCGCGGGGCCGCCGCCACCTCCCAGAGTGCGGGGCCATGAGGTGGCCGCGCTCTGCGGCGGGGGCCGGCGGGGCTGCAACATGAACGGTCCTTGCCTGGGGCTGCGCAGGACCGGGGTGCTGCTGTCCCTGGGCGCCGCCGCCCTCCTGCTGTTGCTGCTGCCGCGGGGGCAGCGCCCCGCCGTGCCCCGCCCGCCGCCCGCCGCCGGGCCCAGCGCGGCCCCGCTGCATCGCGCGGGCCCCGGAGGCTCTGCCGCAGCGCCGGGCGGCGGGCCCGGGACCGACGGCCGTGGCGGAGGCCTCGTGGGCAGCCCGCAGCTTGCGCGGAGGGGCCGCCTCGGGACGGCCGGCAGCTCGGCCAGGGAGAACCTAGAGCTGAAGGACATCTTTATTGCGGTGAAGACCACGAGGAAATACCATAAGAGCCGGCTGGACTTGCTCCTCCAAACCTGGATCTCCCAGGCGAGGGGACAGGTGAGGCTTCGCCAGCGGGCGGGGACAGCCGGGAGCCTCGGCCCTGCGCTTTCCAGGACAGCTGCTGCACTCTGACTAAAGTTTTTCCTTACTTGTGTCAAAAGCGGCTTTTTTGTAAGACTGCGGAAGGTCGTTTTATGTAAACGGTTGGTGTGAACGTGCTTCCAAAAGAGTTTGTTGCTGATTAAGCCAGTTACCTGCAATATGGGATCGGTAGTCCAGGCAGACATAGTTTGCTGATTTTCGTATGACTTGGAAAGTCCTTTCATGATATTGAAAGATTCCTGGTGATGATACATCTAAGCCGATATTTTGGACTAAGTAGTTCAGCCACCTAAGTTTTCCTGTGGAACATAAAATTCGTTCCCTTGTTTCGGAATTTCAGTTCATTAGAGTATATTAATGGGATTTTGTCTAGCAGTTGGAACAAGACCGTGTCAACCACTTGCCACTTCCCACCCTGACTTGCATTCTTTCTTCCTAACCTGCCTGACAGCTGTGGATGATTCCTAGCCAAAAAATCCAAAATCCTTTCTGTCTGGAAATCAGTTATCTGTATTCTGAGACAAAGAGGGTAAAATACAGCCTGTTTTATTGAAATGACGCTCTTCTGGTATGTAATGAAAAAATGTAACAAATAAGGCAGGGGTTGAAGTTGCTGGAGGTCTCTGAACCGCTACTCCCTCCCAGTTCCAGTGGATACTGTGAAACAAACTACCAAGACAGACAAACCATTCTGAATTCTGACTGAAACTGAGCAAATTTAAAATTAGACTCTTAAGTTCTTAAATGTGGACACACCGTTTTTTTGTCTCCCACAGACGTTTATATTCACAGACTGGGAGGATCGGGAGCTACGCCTGAAAGCAGGTGAGCTGTGTAGCAGCACAGGTGGATACTGTCCATTATAACTGAGTTTAGTTTCTTTCATACTCTCTATAGAAGTCCTTATTTTGTGCTGTACAAGCAATTAGGGAGGTTAAGATGGACACAATAGAGAAAATTTCTCCGTAATTGCCACCCAGACGAGATGCCTGGAATTTCCAGAATACTGGGTTCACCTTTGCATCCCCTTTCTTCTTGTTAGTAAGCTTAAGTTTATGTGGTCCAAAGTTAGCGTAGACATTTCCTTTACACACATCCCATTACACTATTTGTATATCCTCACTTGTCTTTATGCACTCACACAATTTTATGACCTCTGCAGCTTACATGGATAACCTGTGAGCCCTGCCTGTCCTGCAGTTTCTTCTCCATGCATGCACCATGTGCACCTCAGATGAACAGTTTTAGTGCCAAATGTGCACTTCTTTTGTAGTCTTTTTTTGACTACGCGTGCTCTCAAACCTGAAAGGGCTGATCTTTATTCTTCTAGGGGATCATATGATCAACACCAACTGTTCTGCTGTCCATACCCGGCAAGCTCTCTGCTGCAAGATGTCGGTGGAATATGATAAATTCCTGGAATCTGGGCAAAAGTAAGTGAAACACATTGTTTTGATTGACCTTGTTTCTTCCAGTTCTGTGCTTACAGGAAACTTGACTAACCATCTCTGTTCCAGTAAGGAATGCAGTTATTAGCTAAAATGTAGGGATGAGTGTAGGAAAGGGAGCACAGCATGAAGCAGTATTTATAAACAAGCATCATCTGAAAGGTGGAAAGGATTATAATCTAAGGGAGTTATTAATTTCAGCCTCTTCATGGATTTAGCATCTGTGGGTGCTTTCATCTTTCCTATTCTGTAATTTGGGACAATAAGAAGTACTTTCTGCTCCGAGCCTGAGAGACTATGACTCAGTTGTAAACCTATAACTCATTTCTTTGTCCCTATAACTTCTTGTTTTGTTTGAAGATGGTTTTGCCATGTGGACGATGACAACTATGTGAACCCTCGGACTCTCCTACATCTCTTATCTGCCTTCTCACACAGCCAAGATGTCTATGTGGGGCGACCAAGTCTGGACCATCCCATCGAAGCAGCTGACCATGTCCAAAGTGATGGATCAGTAAGCAAACTCTTTCAGTTTGTCTGAGAGACATCACGATCTTCTAAGCATTTAAAATCTTGACAATTCATAAGATTCCCCCATAAACCCAAGGAATGTAATCTGCAAGAAATGAACCTGGTGATGGTCACTTTTAGAGGCGGGATGCTGGGTTAAATGCGCCTTCACTTTGCTGTTGTATGCATATGCATGCACATTGGAGGTTGTCTCCAGGATGGCTCTGTTTCTATTCCTTTACTCATGTATGCTGTGATCTCCCTCACACTGAGCTTAGTAGGGCCTCCCCAGCTTGACTCTTTTCCTTTGGTGGCCTTGGGGGCAGCATTCTTTGTTTTAGGGCATGGGAGTTTGGGTGGAAGTTCAAGGGGTTTTTTATTTGAGTGCAGTATCACACACATTGTCATCGTCTTGAACCAACCTCAGATGAGTAACAAAAGCTTTCTCGATAGATGAAGCGGTTCCAGTACAAAATGGTTACTAGGTTTCCAAGAACCAGAAGCAAACATACCTCAATCACAAGATACATGTGCTAAGGAGAAAGTCTTAACCAGATCGCCTGCACTGGCAGGTCTCTTTAAAGATATATCAATCCACTGGCCAGAAAGTCAGTTTTAAAGCAGCTTGTTAGGGAAGACTCTGCATAACAAAATAGTCTCCTTGGACATGGAGCCAATATATATATGGACCACTTTTGACATCCTCAGTAACACTAAGCTGGCTATGACCCTTGGTTAAAATGAACAGGGGACAGATGGAGTTGGGTAGAAGTGGGACTATCATTTTCCATTTCATGTGTGCTACCTCCCTTATGCTAATTTGATGTTTTACCTGCTGTCTGTTTCAAGATTAATTTTATGTAAGAGAAAAGCTAGCTGCACTTTCAGCAGCTTGAACAAATAGGGATTCATCTATAGCCTTGTTCTGACTCAGATGTTATAATGTGATATCAGATAGAATGTTGAGTTCCCTTCCCTGCCTAGCCAAATGCAAAAAGCTGATTATCAGTAACTGTTGTGTGTTTTTTCTTTTTGCTCTTCAGAAGACAACTGTGAAATTCTGGTTTGCCACAGGTGGAGCTGGGTTCTGTATCAGCCGAGGTCTTGCCCTGAAGATGAGTCCCTGGGCCAGGTAAGCACTGTTCCTAGCTGAGCTCTATGAATACATGGTTGGGAGGCTTTTAAACACATTTAGCTTGTTTCCTATGCTCTCTGTCACAGCCTGGGCAATTTCATTAGTACTGCAGAAAGAGTGCGTCTTCCCGATGACTGCACTATTGGCTACATCATCGAAGGGCTGCTGGAGGTAAAGCTGCTACACAGCCCCTTGTTCCATTCCCACCTGGAAAATCTGCAGAGACTGCAAGGCGAGTCTGTGCTGCAGCAGGTAGGGCTATGCCTCATGTCCTGTTCTTATAATTACGGTCTGATCAGAAAGAATACTCTCCGTAGATTTAGCACTCTTCAGCAAAGAAGGATATCTACAGACTGACTCAGAGCTGTGTCCTGCTCAATTCCCTCATTTAGGTAAAAGGCGCAGTTTCACCCTAGCCAGCTAGGTCATATAACTGTCCCCTCTTTTGGGGACACATTCTGCTACATGAAGCCTAAATAGGGTGTTCCCTATCTCCTTCTAAACCCTGAGTTTTTGCATGTAGCAGTAGTAGAAAGTGCAGAAGTTTGCTAAATCGTCTTCTGGGTTTTGCCTAACAAAGTTTCAGTCTTAATTCATGCCATTCAAAAAGGCAGCTATAGTAAGTACTTCTTGAATAGCTAAGACATAATTAAATGTTTGATCATTTTAAAGAATAATTTGTCTGAATCTCAAGAAACTTCAAGTTGCTTCTGAAAAATCAAGTTGTTTTTTAATTGCTGGGATACATTTTACCTCCCGGGCAGCAGATGGAGCCATAAGGCCATCCAGTAGTTGTTGCCTCCATCGCACTGCTTGGCACCATAAGTAAACAGGAGTATGGTTTTGCCCCTGCATGCTGCATGGTTATATATTTCTGCCAGTTGTGGTAGGCAGCAGAAAGAAATGTGCAGTTGGGGCCAAATTCCACCATGATGTCATCTTCATGTTAGTGAATTTGACTGTAGCATTAATACATTGTTTCACTGGTGATCACTAGTTCCATGAGATGAAGACAGCTAACTCAAAACCCAGGAAATGTACAATTTTAAAGAAAACATAAATGTTCTTGTACCTGACACTGAAAAATTCTTAATGCATTGCATGTGTGGAGGAAGAGCCCTCATCTGGGGTTCCAAAGATCTAAATTTTGATCCAGATTTGAAACATGACAATCCATGCCATTTAACATGCAAATATTTATATTTTCCCCTTGTGCTAAAATATTGCTATTGCAGACTTCAGGCAATGTCTGGTGAGGATGAACGTGTTATTTAGTGAAGGTACAGACAGTAGCAGGCTTAATGTCTTTACAGAGCTTACAATTGAAACTCATCTTGTCCTTCAGGGCAGTGTAACTTCTGATATTCTGTGTATTCTCCCACATTAGCCTTAGTGCCATTCAATGCCAACATTGCTTATGTGAGAACTAACTGCTGTCCTCCAAATGTGATCCACGTTCAGATTGGACAGCATCTTTGGAGACTTTCTTGGTACTCATTAATAACCTTGCTATTTCCACTCTGGTTTTCTGCATTAGTATTATAAGTTCTGAATACTTACTTGTTTTTACAGGTAACCCTGAGTTACGGTGACCCTGAGAACAAACACAATGTTGTGAGTGTGGGAGGAGTGTTTGGCCTTCAGCAAGATCCAACCCGGTTAGTGTTCACTTCTAAAACAAGATCTCCCTACCTTGTTCATGTTTGTCATCCGTAAGATGATCAGACCCACTAATGGGGTTATTTTCTCATGTCAGCTCTTGTTACTGTGCCAAAAGCAGGTAGACCCACCCTCTGCTCCACCAGACTGCTGCACGTTCAATGCTAGTATGTTCCATGTATGGAGAATTCCAATCTAATGCTGTCTTTCTCTCTCTCTCTCTTTTTTTTTTTTTTTTTTTTTTTTTTTTTTTTTAATATAGATTTAAATCTGTCCATTGTCTGCTTTATCCTGACACTATTTGGTGCCCTGCTAAGAAGATGTCATAATTCTTGACCAGCCACTGACACCTGAGTCTTAGCTAGTTTGCATAAGGCAGGAGTTGTGGAGCTTTTTGTGGTTTTATTCTTCTTCTGGGAAGACAACCAGTGATATCCACAAAGGAGGTAGACAGACTCTGTTTAGAAAACCAATAAGGTGTGGTTTGTTCACCTGCAGCCTGGGACATTCCAAAAAGAATCTTTGTCCTTTTGTCTAGTGGCTCTTCATAAGATGACCACAGTCCTGTGTGTATAAGTCACTTTACACTTTCATCTGATGTCATGTGATCCTGTGCTTGGGCACATCTGAGGCAAATGCAGTACTGGGAGTGAGAGTGTTCTTACTACCCTAAGGGGGTTTTAGAAGCCACTGTTTTGAAGCTGGAGTGCTAGAGCAGACTGTAGTCCCCATGGTGACAAGAGAGGGGAAGTTTTCACTCATCTTTCTTGGGAACAGAATTATTTAAGAGCTGCTGTGGCCTGCCAGATTAGAACTCCAGTGGGCCAGAATACAGAAATCCTGAAATCACTAGGGTAAACAAGGCTGAAAGCCTTTGTCATAAGAAAACTCGATGTGAGGGTAAGCTTATTCAGGACTGGATAAGTTGCTTACAATGTACATTCTCCCCTGTCATCCATGTGTACCTCCTGTGGAGGTAATTGTCAGACCTGGTTCACATGCCAACTGAATTGCAATGGTTGATGATTATGATCTATTCCCTTGATATTTGATATTGAAGCAATATTTGCCTGATGAGATGGTAATTGTTCTTCCCACTTGGCCAGTAGTTGGTCACATGAGCTGGAGAAGCTTGTACTGACAAAACACACCTTATTTTTGAAGCAGTGTGAGGGGGCAGGAATGCTAGATAGCTACAATGCTCCGAGGAGGGTACTGATGGTATCATTTGAGGACCTTTAATTGCATGACCATGGCTACTCCAGCTTCTTCAGATAATCTTTTAACTACCATAAAGTCAAGATCAGTGTTTGTTTCTACTCCTTAATATTACAACAAATAGTTTATCCAGTCACTAAAAGGAGATTGCACACTCACAAGCAGAAATTCAGTGCTCCAGCAGTATCATCTGCTGCTGCTTTTTAAAGAAAGTAAACTTAGTTTTGAAAGTGGAAGGAACGGGGCTCCATACATTTACTTTTTTGTTAGCCCAGACTTTGGTCATGTGCAAACCTTACCTGACCTGAAGAATACCATTAAAAAAATACCTTTGCAAAATCACTGTTCACTCTTATAAAAAATACTTGCTGGTTTAGTGCTAGAGTTTGAGGCCAAATTAAGGGAAGAATAATAGAATATCATTGTATGATCTGGAGCTGTGATTGCTGGCTTGGTTGTGGACCTAGCAGAAGTTTCAGGTTTCCAAATGGCTGTGCTCAGCTGTGCTGTGGGCTTCAGCTAGTTACTTAACTTCCTGGCAAATGCCTGTAGTGTATTCAAGCATGCCACTTGGCATAGGTGTCAGCCTCCTGAAATATACCATGTTCCTGCATTTTAACAAACCTTTCAGTGTTTACCTCAATACATTGTCCTCTTTGCATGATTTTAGGTAGTTCCACTGAGGAGCAAACAAGCTGACTGCTACTTACTACAGTCCTGCAGCTCATTCTCATATTTCTCCTTTCCATTATGTGTACTAAGGTACACATGAGGTATGGAAATAAGAAAGCTGCAGGGAACTGGATCAAAGCCCAGCTAGCACAGTGGCTGTTCCATAATGGGCTGTCAGTGTTATAGGTGTGCCTGTCACAGAAAACAGAGAAGGATTTATGGAATAGTAGGTTCTGCTAAATAGAATTGAGGCATCCTGTGGCTTAATTATTTATCATTAATAGTTCTGGAGATTCTGGTATCCATATATTTTTTTAAACACTTGTTAGGTTCTTGGTTTTAATGTCCTGTAGCAGAAAACTGTGAAACTTCATGAACTCGCGAGGTGATTTTGTCTTCTTCAAGCACTTCTTCTGAACTCTTCCGTTGGAACTTTTCTTCCCCTTCCACTGGGAGCAGCCTCTTGTAAGATGACACAGACCAAGCAAGGACCAGGTAGCAATTGTGGCAAACTGCAGTTTAAAAATTACAACACTTTATATTGATGGCAGTAAAACTAAATGGTAGAAGTTTCACACTGTGGTCACTGGTCACACTAGGTGTGCCAAAGAGGCAGTGCTCTCAAAGCTAGGAGTGTGTTTATGGAACTTTAAAAGGACCATGTTCTCCTGCAGGGCAAAAGGAAACTGTTCAGTGTGTTCAGGCTCATTCCAAGATTTCTTGTGTTGAGAATACAGTAAGCTGTGTGGGTCTATCAGGATGCAGCTTTTTTATCAAACTACTTTTTCATACATAAAGTAATTCTATAAAATAAATATTTAAATATGTCAAAGGCTGCATTTTGTCATATTTCTTCACATGCACCCTGTATCAAAAATGTATCTGCTAATCCACAAAACTACTTGCTCCTATGAGGCTCACGTGATGCCAAGGGCCAAAATGCAAGTAAGCTCGACGAGGATGTGGAGAACGGAGATGGATGAGAAGAACCCTTGCACCTGCTTCTTAACAGTACAGGCAAAGAATTGAGAGAATGAGGATTTTAATTGTCATCTTCAGCAGGAACTTTGAGGGGGCAGAGCTGGCAGGTCTTTTTCATCAGACTCTAAGAAGCCTGGTTTTCTGTGGTGGTTTAAATGATACTTCAGTCAAGCGTGAGAGCCACGAAACTTCACCTCTGAATGCCTGTCTTGCTTGCTGGAGGAGCCGGAAGACGGCTTCCCGCTGCGTTCCCTCGGCGACGGGCAGCGCTGGGCCGCGGAAGCGGGCAAAGATCGCGCTGCTCGCTCGCCCTATCGAGCCGCCCCGGTCCGGACCCCGCCCCGGCCGGGGGCCCGCCCCGGCCACAGTCCAGCCGAAGCATGGAGGCGGATCTGAGCTTCCGCGGCCGGCGGGCACTGGTGACTGGGGCCGGCAAAGGTGACCACGGGCGGAGGGCCGGGGGCGGGGGTCGGCCCGGGCCGAGTCTGACGCCGTCTCCCCGCAGGGATCGGGCGCGCCGTGGCCGTGGCGCTGAGCAGGGCCGGGGCCGGCGTGACCGCGCTGAGCCGAACGGCGGCGGACTTGGAGAGCCTCAAGCGGGAGGTACCGGACCCCTTCCTCATGCTGCCCTTCCCCGCCCCAATAACCCCGCGTCGGGCCCCCGGGCTCCTTGGCGGCCTCTAGCCCACGGCGGCTGCCCTCGCCGCAGTGCCCGGGCATCGAGACCCTGTGCCTGGACCTGGCGGACTGGGAGGCTGTGGAGGCAGCGGTGGGCGCGGCGGGGCCGTTCGAGCTGCTGGTGAACAACGCGGCGGTGGCGGAGCTGCAGCCGTTCCTGGAGGTGACGCGCTCGGCCCTGCAGCGGTGAGTGCCCGGCCCGCCAGGCGGCTCCCGCTCGGGGCCGCAGCTCCACGGGGAGCTCTGGGGCCGAGGGTGCCCGCCAAAGCTGCGAACGTCAAAAACGGCGGCAGAGCTTTCCAGAAAAGAGCGTAGTAACGCTGGGGAAGAGGGGAAGCAGCTGGAAAGAACAAAGCAACTGGTATACAGACACCAGCCAGGCTGACTTGTGCATTTCTAGGAATGCCCAGTGTTGCTCGATTGTTACGGCATATGTTCTTTTTCTTTACTGTCTTCATTCTTGACATCATCACCTTTCACCCTTTAAACAGCAAAGGGAAACAAAGCACTGGCTCTCACATCCCTTTCTAAGTGGCCAGAACCTGCAGTGTCACTTCCAGAATGTTGGGATGCACCTGCCATCCCACTGGCATGGGAGTGCCTTTGCTGCTCATCAAGCTCAGAGCTTCCAGTGTAGTTCCAGCTCTGTTAAATTGAAAGAAAGTTGTTGCTAAGACAATTCAGAAAGAGAGACAACAAAGCCAGGTAAGGAAGCAAAAAATGGTCATGGTGGGAAATTAAATTTGCTAACTACAGTAAAAACTATTTTTTCTCTTAAAAGCTCCACTTTTGTTGTGAGTATGCTTTAGGATACAGGCTATCTTGAGTCCACGTCCTTCTGAGAAAATGGGTCACACGCTGTGTCCCTATGTTAAAAATGGTTGTTGAGAATCTATAATAAAGGTCTGTGACTAGAACATAAAAGGTATAGAATTCTACTAAGATCGTTCAGCAGAACTGGGAGGTGGAAGCCTGACTAAGGAAGCACAGTGTGGTTAACAGAAGAAATGCTGCCTCTACTCACCTTACAGCAGCTTTGCTTTATCAATCTGTATGAAGGCTTTATTTGACCCAAGAGTCATCTGCCCTGGCTGAGGGCCAGGGCTCTGTTTGAACTTTGACAGAGGAATTCCATCAGACTGCGGAAGAGCAGAGTCCTGTGCAAAATGTGCCTGATACATGCCTGCACCTCCCCACCCCCTGACAGGCTTGCAGCCAATGGATGGTTCTGGTTCATTGCTGAGCTCCCACCTCACCATTCTGCCTCTCCTGACAACTTGGCATTTCTGTCCATGTCCTAGAGTAGCACCAGTATTTCCAAGAGACCAGCAGCACTTGTCCTCTGCTGCATCCCAAAACAGCTCCCTGGGCTAGGCTACAATCACTCTCTAACTTAAATTTTACTTATTTATTTGTAGGTCTCTTGATGTGAATTTTGGGGCTGTGCTTCATATTTCCCAGGTAAGGAAGAACTGGCACTGCAGCCACCTCCATGAATAGCACTGACTAAATTGTTGTAGGGGTAGGGGTATGTGTCCACTGTGGGGGTTGACTGCAGTCCAAAGTCAATCTGACAAACTAAACGTACAACCCCTTCACACTCTTGCTTTGACTCCTGTAAGCAGGAGGGAGTGAGGACTTGCTTCCTCCAGATGTTTTTGTTCTTTGGTCTACCATAACAGCCCAGAAAGATTCCTATGGAGTGAAATAATGATCTCTCTCATTAGGATTCTGGCATTCTCCTCTTCTTTTTCCTCTCCTCCCCCCTTCCAGATTGTTGCTCGGCAGATGATTGCACAGGGGGTGCCAGGGGCTATTGTGAATGTCTCCAGCCAGGCATCGAAGCGTGCGCTGAGGGATCATGCTGTTTATTGTAAGCGTGTGCAGCTTTAGCAGTGCCCCTCTCAGTTTTGACCAGCTGGAGACCCACAGCTGCCAGCTACTAGACCAGGTGCTATGCAGGTAAATACATCCTCTTCTTCCCTTCTCTTAAAGGTTCCACAAAAAGTGCTTTGGATATGCTGAGCAAAGTAATGGCAATGGAACTGGGACCCCACAAGGTAGGAGCCTGTGAGAGAAAAGTGTGCAAGCTGAGCCTGAGCACAACCACAGCAATTGGTTTAGATTGTTTGTTGCTCCTGGTCCCAGATTAGGGTGAACACTGTGAACCCCACCGTGGTTATGACTGACATGGGGAGAATTAACTGGAGTGACCCTCAGAAATCTGCTGCCATGATTAATCGGATTCCCCTGGGAAAGTTTGCAGGTCAGTAATGCAGGTCTGTCCTCAGGCTGTGCTCTTGCGTTTTCTCCAAGCTTTCTTTCTCACTGACGTCACAACCAGAAGTTGCTAATTTCTGGGCAAAGTGACAGCTCTGCTGAATTCCTGCAGTATTTTATCAAGACAAGGTGAGAATCAACCCTCCTCTTGCTTTTTTCTACAGCCTCCTCATTTTGGGACAAGTGAAATGAACTTACTTTATTGTTCATAAACCTGACTGGGTGTTTGCTGTGACCTAAGCACCATCTGATCACAAGGACACTTTGATGTCCAGCTCTCAGCCACATTGTCCCAGACATTTCATCAAGCACCGTTTAAAGGCAGAAACACTTTCTGGCTCTGATTACCTATAGAGGTCAAAGGCAGACCTTTTTAGATGCTTGTTTTTCTGGTACAATTTGAGGTGGGCATCAGATCTTCTCTGTGTTTGATTGCAGAGGTGGATGATGTGGTGAACAGCATTCTCTTCCTGCTGAGTGACAAGAGTGCTATGACAACTGGCAGCTCACTGATGATTGACGGGGGCTTTCTTGTCTCCTAAGATGACACCTGCATTTCACATCTGGCCTCAATTTTCATATTAATACTGCCTAGATGTAAACTGGATAGAAAACAATGACACAGACTACTTGCTGGAGGAGCAGCAGGGTTGAAGACTGTATTAGAAGTGAGGCAGAAAATCAGCTTTGCAAGGCTGCTGTATAATAAAGCTCACATACACCTTCATGGAGAATGTTTATTGCACCAAATAAGGTTTTATCTTGTCACTCTACATGATGATTAGAAATTGGACCTTTCTTCCAACCCTGTTCCCCCCACCACAACCCTTCTCAGAAGCTCTCCCTGTTCCATCCAAATCCACAGAGTCTGCATTTTAGTGGGAAGGGAAAGAAGTTAACAGACTCCTCATTGCTTCCTTTGTTGTCTTTAGTAGGAAAAAAAAAAAAACAAAAAAAAAAACAATAGAGGCAACAACCCCAGCCCTGCTCTGCAGAGACTGGATTCTGGGGGGAGGCCCTGCTAAAGACTAATGGGGGGAGCAGCACCATGCTGTCCTAGGGTATGCACACACAAAAAGGCAAATGCATTGATTGCACAGAGCTGTTTCACTCACAGAGTTTGGCTAGTACCCAATAAAGCACCTAATGATTTGTTTTTCAGCTTCTCATTTACTTTGACCCCTTCCAGGGCTGGTTATGATTTCTTTAACAGTCTCAGGAACATTCTGCTAGAGCACCAGTTTGTTAACTGTTAGCCACAGCAGGCTGGGCAAGGAGACCCTACCACCCTCCCAGCTATTCTTGTCTTTCAGCACCATTGAAATCAGCTCCCTCCCCACTCCCACTACAATGTTCACCACCTGTTTCACCTGCAGGTTGAAAACAGGTGTTTCCAGAACAGGATGGATGTCTCAGCCCTTTCCGCTTGGAGTTCAGGAGAGCCAAAACAGCTTGTTGCCCGAAGGAGCTACCTTGCCTTCCCCGCTGTACCTCCCCTGCGGGCTGTATAGTCCCAGCTGGTCTCCTGTCCCCACTGCCCCTTCACATCAACACTGACGTTAAATCAAAGAGACATTTAAAAAACACTGACTTCATACATGATGAAGGGCCCTACACATCCCAGCCCCCTTCAGAAACACCCAGCTTAATATGCAATCTGTCAGAGGATGACAGCATGCTGAGCCAACACCTAGGCCACAGCCTTCAAAACATGGTACACTTTTTGCCAGGCTTCTTCACAGGCGGTGGGCAGAGCACAGCCCGGATGGCTTCATCAAAGACTGTCTTCAAGCCCCTTTGCGTCAGGGCAGAGCATTCGAGGTACTTTACCGACCCTGGGGAAAGAGAGCTCCAGCTCAACCACTCCAGTTCTACCACCACACATTGTCCCTCACCCACTCATGAAGTTCAGTGCCACCGACATCTGCCTGCTGATGAGACTCACCAATCTCCCGAGCCATGGCCAAGCCTTGGGGATAGGTGATGGGGGCCAGCTTCTTATCACGTAACCTTTCAATGGTGTCCTTATCATCCCTCAAGTCCAGCTTGGTGCCCACCAGGATAATAGGCGTATTTGGGCAATGGTGTCGGACCTCAGGGTACCACTGAAACAGAGAGGCACGATAAGAGAAGTAGTTATATGAATGGCCGTAACCATGAGGATGCATTCCTACTATCGGGAATGAAGAGGTTCACTATGATATGGTGGTGACACCTCAACAGGATACTGCTGCTTACAGTTCTAATCTGCTCTGCAAAAAGACACTGGTGCAGATGTAATAATGAAGGCACCAAGACACAGAATCCTGACAGACACTGCCAGCCAGCTCTGCACACAGTGCTTCCCTTAACTGTACTGTAGCTTCTAAGATATCCCTTATCTTAAAACACAGATTCAGAAAGACAATAACTTAGCCAATGAAGTAATGAATAAAAAGCGAGCCCCACTTAAAAACTGCAGACTGTGATTTTCCCTCACCAAAACATTACTGATTAAAGTTTTGGGCTTGTAGGTGTAGTGCTGCACACTTCTTCTCTTCTACTGTTTCACCCAGGAGGCAAATACTTTACCTTAGCTCTGACATTCTCAAAGGAGGCTGGACTCACAAGGGAGAAGCAGATCAAGAAAACATCCTGCGCAAAAAAAAGAGGGTCAGCTGTGCAGAAAGAAACAGCTAGAGTGAAGGGAGGCTGCAGAGGGAGCCTGAGAAAGGACAACCTCCTTCCACAAGCAAGGACTGCTGTGGCTTTAAGAAATTCTTCCCCATTAAGGGTGTTAAACAAATTCAGAGAGGGAAGGAATGGACCTTGAGTGTATGATTACATCTTTTTTCACAATGCTGGGCTCTGCATATTAAGAGCCTGAAGCCTCAAACATCTGAACAGTGTTAAGGGCTTCACCAGCAGCACAGCTGCTTAGGAACTGCTACACCCAGAAACACTCCTAGGGCAACCCAATGGGGATCTGTCCTGCTAAGAGAGAATGGGACCATGGAACCGGCCATGCTGCACAGCAGCCCTACAGCATTCCTTTTACTTGAGCCTCCCTGGGGCACCCAGAACACTTCAAAGACCATTACAAAGGAAAGACTAGAACAGGACAATCTCTTGGGAGAAAATAAGCTGTAATACTTCTTAAACAATCAGAATTATGGGTGTAGCTGCAGGAACTCAGACCCTCCTCAAAGGAAATAAACACACCCGTCCTTGGGAGCCTCCCTGTCTCTCAGAGGGAGCAGTCACAAGCCAGTCCAAGCCCAGCACTCACCGTCTGTGGATAGGAAAGAGGCCGCAGTCGGTCATAGTCTTCTTGCCCTGCTGTATCCCAGAGGCCCAGGTTCACTGGCTTTCCATCCACCATCACATTGGCAGAATAATTATCAAACCTGCCAATGAGGAGTCCCCCATCAGTGACAATTTTGTGGAGACCTTCACATCTCTATACAGAATTCAAAGGGGCAGTGAATCGGGAAAGGATAGCGCAGCACAGTTCCAGTCGGGGACAAGCTGCCTTCCTCACACACACAGCCACAGCATCATCCTTACCTGTCAAGTTCACAGTCTGATTTCCAACAGCCACCTCCCTCACATACAAACCCAACTTCTACACACACACACAGAGATCAGAAATGAAGCCCAAGGCCATTACTTACACGGTGGGAATGTATTCTCCAGGAAAGGCATTTGTGGTGTAACTGATCAGCAAGCAGGTCTTCCCTACAGCTCTGCAGAGGGTAAGAGTAACATGTATAAAGAAGGGTACAGCATGGAGCAGTAAGGCAGTAAAACTCACCCTTCCTCCACCAAAACCACATGGTTAGGTAAAAAGTTACCAAGTGAGAAAAGAAGCCTGCTGCAGGCTGGAATTCCCTAGCTGTCACAGACATGGCCTGAACCCAAAAGATGCACCTTGCCTGAGCACTTCCTAACCCTTCTCTCTGCCACTCCTTTTCCCTACCCATACAGCCCTCAGCAAGGCATCAGTCAAAATACAGTTGCTCCATGAACCAAGAGAGGGAATAAATCAGGGTTGTGTACTGGGCTCAACAGATGCATAGTACTTTAGCAAAATGGATAAACGGTGAGGTTAAAAAACATGCAACAATGCAGAATTCTGCAAGCTCCTCAGACACAGGAATTCAGTATCAATAAATACAAATGGGAAAAAATAAGTTTCCATAAACAAAAATGGACTTTAAAACTGACCACTGTCAGTTTGGAACAAGATTAATGAAGAAGGATAAAAATACCAGCTCAGGGCTTTGCTAAAGGTTGGTGGGATTGGTCAGCCCAGCAAGTGGCAGCTGGCAATGCCCAGGCCAGGGCTGGCTGGCAATAGCATAAGCACACAGACTTGAACTGTAGATTTCCTAACAGAGAGCTTCACTGTAAGAAAGGAGGAGTACCAGCAGTGAAGTTGTGAACTGCAGACAACCTTCCAGAAAAAGACTGTGAGTGCCAGTGCCAGGGAAAGCTGGCTGTGAGGTTCCTGGGTGAAGCTGAATAGCTAGCAGAAATGCATATCCCCTACCCAATTCTGCAACCAGACTGACGTAAGAGAGGATGTCAGAAGAGAGGAAGAGAGATGACAGTCCCCTGCACACACCAGGATGACAGCACAGAGAGAACAAACCATTACTACAACTTTTCCTCTGGATTAGGTCCCCTTGGTCTGATAAGAGAGAAGTTTTGTCATGAACCACTACGTTGACTGGTCCAACTTTCCTCCTGAACTGTGACTTCTCTTTCCCACCAAACAGGGAAGCTTGTAATTCACAAAAACCTGTGTATCTATATGTTCCAAATTTCCTTTAGTCTGCACTGTTGATTTGGTTTTAAGGCAAAACACAAGAGAGCAAACCTTCAGCTGAACTCCATTTCCAGCATCCTGAGCTCCCAGTCATTCCTCTCCCTTCTGCAGCAAGGCTGTGCTTTCTCCTACTCCGTTCTTTAGCCCTCACAGGCTGGAACCTAGAAGGCCTCACAACAAATGTGTATTTGAGGGGGTGGCATGCACGAGAAAGGGGAAGTCTAGTTCCTGCCAAAGACCAGTTCACATTTAGGTATCTCAGTTCTGTTCTTGCTGCGGTGATCATAAAAGTAAACTGGAATTGTGAGGAAAAATATGCAGGATGAGCTAGGAAAGTTACAAAGCAGCACAAATCTAATGCTTGCCTGCATCTTGGAGGCAGATGTCTTCCCAAAAAAAGACATTTAAGAAAAGCCTAAAGAAAAAAGCAAAAAGGGTGACAAGGAGCACGTGGTGAAATCAGAAAGAGCAACGCATTTCACTTCGGAACAATCAACAAAAGGACATACGAGACCTGCGAACCTCAAGATTTTCGGGAGGACTCTTGTCAGGAATAAAACAGGTATAATGAAAAATAGCAAAATATCGGCACCTAAATAAAACAACAAGGAGGCAAACGTAAAACCCAAGCGAAGCCTGTGTTTGCTACCCAGGCAGCACCCAAGTTCATGAACTGTGAAAGGAGCAGAGCAGGGTTGCGCGGGCCGCGGCAAGGCCCCAGTCTCCCGCCGGGACTCAAAGGCGGCTCTGCCCGTCAGCCCCGCTCCCGCCGGCCCCGGCCCGGCCCCACCCGAGCCAGGCCCTCGTCGATCCAGGCCGGACCGAGCCTCGCCGCCTGGAGCAGCTCTCCCGGGACGCAGGCCCGAGCCAGCCCTCCCTGCTTCCCTCGGCGCCCCCGGGCCCGTTTGGTGCGGGGCTGCGGGGCCCGGGGCGCGGCCGGGGCGGCCCCTCCCGCACTCACCCGTCGCCCACCACCACACACTTGATCGCCTGCATCTGCCCGCGATGGCGGCGCCGCGACTGCGCCGCAGTGAGCGCCCGCGGGGTGGGGCGGGGCGAGCCGAGCCGATCGGAGCCGAGCCGAGCCGATCGGAGCCGAGCCGAGCCGATCGGAGCCGAGCCGAGCCGAACGCCGCGGGCACGGCCGTGGCTCTCGCCGGCCCCGCCCCCGCCGCTCTCCCAGGGCCGGACGCGGCTCCGCCCCACCAAAGAAGCGGCGGGCGCTGCTCGGGGCCGGTACCGCATTGGGGCCCGCCGGCTCAAGGACAAAGCTTTAAAACCTGGTTACGTTGTAGCTCCACAGGTCACCTTCTTCTACCCAGAGCTGCTGAGGAGCAAAGATAGAGTAGCCAAAATCCTTCAGTAAGATGGCTTTTGGCTCCCCCGAACTCCCCAAGGTACCCTGCTAGGAACAGAGGTGCCCACAGTAGTGCCCTGTCTGAAAACAAGTGTCTTTGCTTCTCTCCCTTACCTGCGGGTCTGCAGTGCTGCCCAGCAGCCACAGACAAAGTAGTTATTGTCACAGGTTCTCTTTGTTATGACTAGGGAAGAGCTTCCCACCTCGTTTTTATCTTAGTCCAGAAGCAAAACCATCCCCATCTTATCCACCTGTAACAGCCTTTTAGCTCCAGGACAGGCTGACAGGGTCTGCAGGAGAGTAACACAGCAAAGGCCCCACCCTCCACATCAGCCAAACCAGTTTGCCACTGTCCAGTGTTAATGGCAAAATGCAAAAGTTCTTTATTAAGCAGGGCAAAAGCCAATATAAAAATCATGAGCACAAAGTAACCATTTCACAAAGAAACTTTCATTTTCCCAGTGTCTTTTAAAATATGTACTTTAAGATAAATTCCCACCCCAGACTCACAGGAAGAACTCCCTCAGAATTCAATACGGCTGACCTGACAACAGCTCCCGCTTTCTCCTATACAGACTCTCATAATCCTTCCCTTTCTCTAGGTCATCCAAGGACCTGTACTGTCAGGAGAGGAACCACCTTCTCCCCTTTGTGCTCTGAGAAGCAACTCCCCAGTGTCACACCAGAAGCATCACTCCTCTCCAGGTTAAGGCCACAGCACTCAGTTCTAGGAGCCTCAGAAGCAAGGAGCAGTTTTGCCATAGTGAAACTCAATCTTGTAGCAATACTGGCCACAACATCTACAGCTAAGGGCTGCAGTTCACAGCGAAGACGCACAGATGTTGGCAGCCAATCACCCACTGTCCCTTCCCCGGCCACTCATTGTTGTAGAAGTAGAACCACTGCCAAAGCCCAGCGGTCCCACAAGGACATGGACAGCAGTGCACCCGAAGCCCTAGGTACAGCTGTTTCTGTCTATTCTGAATGTGTATCTACTGCCCACCAATACAGCCAGAGCCACAGCAGGGAGGGTAAACAGGCCAGAGAGGGCCCCATCAGACTCTGCTTCTGTCTGTAAACACTGTGTAAAAAAAGCACAGGTGGGTAGTATCTGGCGTTTCCAGCAGTTTCAGGATCCCATTAGCAAGGCAAATTGCTCTGGCCCACAGGGAACTGTAAACACTCCTGTCACTTTTTCTCACATTTCTCTGTGAACAGTCCTGGCATCCAAACAAACGCTGCAGCAGGACCCTGCTGGGGAACATATGAACTCCTCCAGTAACCCCCTGTACCAATAGGCTGTGGCAGTGCAGGGGAAGGGGCCCCGCACCATGGACTCAGACCCACAAGCCTGGACGGTTGTTTCCTCCTCTCCTTTATGCTGTCAGAAGCAAGATTTCTGAATAGCAGGAGTATTTGTCTGTTTACAAGCCTTTGTGTCACCCCACTCTGATAAAACTGTCCCATTTAGGAAGAAGGAGTTGTACCTGAGTTGCTCACTCTTTCCCTGACAGCAGGTATTTGGATCCATTAAGCCACGCTCTCACTTCCTAGAACTGTGGGTTCCCAAGGGAGATCCCTGCACATACGCCATGATGGCATTCTGCAAGAAACTTGCTCGCTGGGCCTCCTCTTCCCTCAGCCTGGAGATCTCAGCCTCCTTCATTCTCAGCTTCTCCAGCAGCAGAGAGATCTCACCCTCCTTGTCCAGCAGTGCTTCACGGTGATTACTGGATAGAGCTGTGAAAAAGCAGCATTAGTAAAGAACATCAAGGTATTCCTAGAATAGATAAGGAAAAGCCAAAGGCAATGGAAGTGGCATGCTCGACAAGCACACAAGAGGAGCTGCCTGAGACAACATGAGAGGTTTTGCACAGACTGCATGCACACTTCACTACACAGGAAATCTGAATATTTTGCTTGCTGTGCAGCTTTGGGTGGTTATCTGAGTCCTCTATAAAACGAGGACAGGAATCCCTGTAAATACACGTGCATGGAGAATACAGCTCATAGGTGTACTCAACAGGCAGGAAGCACTTGCTGTCACCACCTGTAAGCACAGCTCAGTTCCAGGCCCAATGCAGGGTAGCTCAGTGCTACCATTTGAGAAGCATGAAAGCATCCATCATCACCTTTCAGCTGTCTTTCCAGAGCTGCAATCTTCTCTCTCAGCCCATCCTGGGCTGCGCGTTCAGCCTCCAGGTGCCCAATCTGCTCCTGTAATTCCACTTTCACCTTATTTAGCTCTGTCACTTTCTCCTCTTCCTTACTGTCCAGGTCCTGACACACAAAGACAAATCCATGAACAACCAAACAACTTCAGCAACTTGTTCTGGCCCTGTGGTGACTATCTCTACGGCAGTCCAAACTACCTGCTGAAGTTCACCCAGCCTCCTCTTGAGTCCATCAGCATACAGGCTTAACTGTTTGGCTTTGGCCTGGGCCTCAGCAACCATTTCTTTTTGCTTAAGGCAGCAGTTCTGAGCTTCATCCCTTGACTCAGTCATCAGCCGCAGCTTCTCTTCTAGGTGTTCTAGTCGTTGCTGCTGTAAGACACAAAGGAAAATGAAAATTAAACAGTCCCACTTTCATTCCTGTGAAGAGATTCTCCCCTCTTTGTTCCTAATACAGTGAACCCTTTACTGAGTCAACTGGCACTGACAAGCACAGGACACAGCCCTGCTCCTTGCACTCACGAGTGACTCCAAGCTGCTTCCTCTTGCCAGGGAGGACACTGACAGAGACTGAAACATTCAGCTGAGAAACACAGACAGGTCCTTGGCAGATGCACCAATGCCACTGCCAGTGTTTACAACTAATGCTCTACCTCCACTTCCTCCATACCTCAAGTGGCAGCACCACTGCAGGCAGCTAAGCAACTGCTGCGTCTCAAACGTCCAATTTGTATGTCTGTAACTCAGTGAAGCATCTTCTTTTGTGATGTTACAAGTAAGTATATATTCTAATAGTTTTTGTGTGTTTTCCTCATCCGTGTTCTCTCTCACAGGGTATTAACTGCATTGCCATTTTCACGGAGTTCAATACTACAGTGACTTTATTTATCTACCCGCAGTAGTCACCTGAAGAAATTTCTCGGAGTTCAGAGAAACAGGAGCACCCCATGAAAGTTGCCATTAAAAAGAAGGATCATCATCTGGCCCATGGCTTCAGATGTTGGCAACTTAAATCTGCCACAACAATATCCACATCAGTTCTGTTACTACTGAAGACAATTCAAATTAAACTTTTCAGGGCTCCTTCCTCAGCAATCACATCATTTGTGGGTCAGTGAAATCCAGAGAGGAGTTACTTAGCAGCTCCCCAAGACTAAAACATAGACTAGGTAGCCAAACCACTTCCTTCCCACAAAGGCAGGCCCACGGACAGGTCTTGTCCTTACCTCCTCCAAGCGTGCCTGACTCCGGACTTTTATTAACTCCTCCTCTGCCTGTCCTCGTTCAGTTAGTGCAGCTGCTTTGACTTGGCTCAGCTCCTGCCACAGAAACATGAAAAACTGTCCCACACAGAGAAGCTGCATTGCTGCAACACTCACCAGAAAACATGAGCAGCTTCCAGCCAGAGACTATAATACGTTCTCACTCAGGCAGCAAAAGTGAACAAAGATGACAAACCTTTCCTGGCTTCAAGACCGTTACCTAAATTCAATGTGAATTTCAGTTATATGAGAGCGAGTATTGGTTAAAGCTTTCCAAAACAAGGGAACAGGAAAGAGCAGTGCTGCATGTAGCTGGGGAAATACATATGGATAAACATGGTACACTACTTGTGACTACATGGGAAACCTGTGAAGTCAAATCTTAGTAAGACTCTACCCATGTTCAATGGAATCCTTATATTTGTCCAGTCTGAATTTACAAGTTTCTCCTTGGAATCTTCTTCCTTAGTCAAAAGCAGTAAAAATAATTTTAGCTGGTATCCTGCTGTTTTCTGTTCCTCCTTACAGCACATGACGATCTTTACAAAGGTCTGCAGTGGGAGATTCCACAAAGATTTCCTGGCAGCTTTCTCTGTGCACTGCTATATGAGTGTTCAAGTTCAAACTTGCCTAGAGTACTTTTTCTCACCTCCTCTAGAGATATCCTGATGGCCTCCAGACTCTGGATCCTGTCGTGCATGGAACGTTCACTGGCCTCCATGTGCTGTGTCATACGACCCACCTGCAAAAAAAAAAAAAAAAACATTTAAGCAAGTGACAGAAAACCATTCCCATCTCCAGGCACAGCAAGCAGCAGGACTACTTGTCACAATAGCAAAGCATCCTCTCACTGACCCACCGACCAGCAAAGAAAAATTCTTACCTCTCCCAGAACTCCACTAGGAAACTGTAAAACAGATAGAATCTGCCCTCTAGAAACTGGGAATTTTTAGACAGAGATCCTTCCCAGGCCACAAGGAAGATACAGTTTAAGCTCTCCTTGTCAAGTGGTACAAAACACAACAGATTCATTTTCTAGTTGTAATGTTGGTAAAATCTTCCTAGCCTGTGTCTTTTCTTAAAATATTTCAATATGTTCAGAGAACTCTATTAGTATAATTTTATTTTGGTGAGATTTCAAACCTCAGTAAACACTGCAAAGAGAATTGGTTGCAGTCTGTTGGCCTGTCCACACTCAGACACAAGCCCCTTTGAAACACAAGAGAGAAGGAACTACCGTGCTGAGCCCCATTAAAGGACTGCTTGTGTATAAGCAATTAAAACATTAAAATGTATTTCTTTCAGAAGCAGGAAATTATTCCTTTTTTGTAATTACCTCTGGCACAGACCAACAGCCTCTCTTGTAGCATCACATACCACTCTGGCCCATACTCTTGAAACCTAGAAAATTTTACTAGCTGGTAGAAAGTGTAGAAAGTCTTGTGATCTCTTCAGTCAGGCTTTGCTTGATGAAATGGCTCATTATTCCCACAATAAATCTGAACCCACTAACTTTTTAACTATTTCAAGAGCATGTGACAGCAAACAATGACCTCCTGTGGTGATATATGTCAGGACCAAAGAAAGACTAACCAGGATGCTGCATCCTTACCTCTTTTATCCGAAGAGACTCCATATCTTCAAGGCTCTGTTTAAACCTTCTCTTCTCCATTTCCAGGCGTTCTGCAGATTAAAAGCAGCCATATCACAATTCTGGCATTCCTGCCACACAGCTGTATTCATACTTTTTCACACTCTGCCAAGCCTTTCTCCTCGGCTGCCTGTGCTGTTGACTCAGCAACAATGATGCCAACCACAGGTATGTACAAGCTGTTTCTGCTCCTCCACTCACCTTCAGCCTCCACAGCCCGCAGCTTCAGCTCTGCTGTTGTGTTGGTCAAGTCTTGTTTTACCTGGAACAGCTGATCCTGCTGAACTTTGCACTTCCTCTCCAACTCATCCACCTACATAAGGAAATTACCACCACAAAGGTTTTTCTTTTCCTATTAGCAGAGAAAGTTGGCTGTACAGGACAATGAAAAGACACCCAACCAAGGATCAAAGTAGAGACCATATATATGGAGCAGATGTTATACATGTTCAAGTGCCACTTCTCAGACTTGGACTTTGTTCCCTACCTGGTTTCTCAGAAGCAGATTTTTCTCACTGGCAGCAGACAAGTCATGCAAAAGCCTGTCCTCTCGATCAGCACCTTCCTGCAAACAGAATCAAAATTAAAAACCTGTACTCCCCCTAGTTCTTGCACTACCAACCTATGCCAACCAACATCACACCCAGCTAGATCCAACCTATACCATAAAGACCAGCGCTCCTCTTCATACCTGGCAACTATCTAATTTACACAAGAATTTTTGTGATGGTGGTTTTAGTTAAACCAGCAGTGCTAAAAATCATGCTTCCCTATTGCATCCGGCATCCCCCAAATCTACACAAACCAGTTATGACCTATAGCCCTGCTCTCAAATGTAACTAGGACTTATCCAGCTCACCTGCTTTTGCTGCTGAAGCTCCCTGAAGTGGCACTCAGCCACACAGTTTTGTTCCTGTTTCATGGCATTCAGCAGCTCTCCCAAGTTGTGCACCTTCTGCTCAGACAGAGCCAGGGCAGCTTCAGTCATCTGCAGCCTATAAAAAAAGCACTTTATGGAGTCTTTTCCAAGGCAGACACTGCAGTAAGCTCTCTATGCCACCCGGTACAAGGTGCTAATGTCCATCTTGCAGTAGATGAAATCAGGCTACCCAAATGAGGCATTTTTTGCTCTTGGGAAAAGGACACCACTGACCTCTCTATGCAGCAGCATCTGCAGTGACCTGGAACTTCTCAGGGCCCAGTGTTCTGGTGCCCACTGCATTTGTCCTGCATTGTCTTCCAGGAGCCCTTTTCCCTGCCCAGACCCATCCAGGATTTGTCTGCTCCCACAGAGCAAAGCTGGCTATTTTATATCACTGCAAAATTGTTTAAAATTAGAGACAGGATTTTAAACTTGGGTAGAAGAAGCAATTTGCTTGTTCTACCCAAGAGGACCATGTCCACATCACTGCATGGCATATTAACACTGCCTTTACCTGGCAGAAATAAACTAGGCAGGCTCAGCGGCGTTTGAAGTCAAACCACGGCCATGTGCACACGGCTCTGCATAACCTAACGCTTCTTTTGTTTTTCCTTTTGTTCAGAACACTTATTTTGTTCCTCTTTCTTACTGTTCCCAAGCCAGGCTCCTCCATACCTGCAGCGGTTCCCAGAGAACACTGTCAGCTGCCAGGGGAAGCAGGTAGAAACTCCTGCCAGGCTATAAACCACGTAAGGAACATGCCCCAGTCCCATCTGCACAATCACTTTTCTTTCTTCCCACCTTCTGTAATTTGCTTGGTCTTACACCAATGCACTGTAATTTTAGTTAAAAGCAGGGTAAGTATCTAGTGTGGGAAACTCAAAGGCTTGGTCTGACTGTCATTTCTGGATATTACTGCAGAACTAACCAAAATAGTAATCCAGCTACCCTACAAGATTATCCCCCTTCTCAGAAGTTCTGCTCGGCACTGCTTATACAGCACAAACAGTGGGAAGACAAAGGCTTTCCTCCTCCATACTTGGTTTTCAGTGAATTCATAATGGAGTACTGCTCATCCAAAGCTTCCTGCAGCTGGCTGACTCGTGCTGCAGACATTCTGCATTTGGGAGGGTAAAAAAAAAAAAAAAAAAAAAAAAAAGTAAGTGGGTAATTTCTCCCAGGACATAGAGTGCTGAATTCTGCCATCAAAGAGCAGAAAACATTTAGAAATCTAACTCACCTCTCACTCCTGGCTCTTTCTTCCTTCTGCTTGTCTACAGTATCCATAAAATCCATGAACTGTGAGGAAGGCAAAATTCAGTGAGAAAATGAACTGCATCAGCTACAAACCTTTACAATTCTCATCCTTCTCTTCCCAGCAATAACTGAAGACATGTCAAGCCACTCTACTGGAAGCAAACTGGAAGTTTGATTGTTTTATGAGCATATCTGAATAAGGTCATCAGCTACAGGGACTCTGCATCCTGAGGTGTCAGATGGAAAAACAGATCTCTACGTTTATACCTCTTGGAAAATATCAAACCAATTGCAAAAGAAGAAACAAAAGCACAAATAACCAAAACTCCTCCAGAATCCAGAGTGAATATGTTCAGCAGGGATGTGTCCATACTCATACTATCACTTGATTCCTAGGCAACTTAGCTCCAAGGATGGACTCAATGTACTAAACCATGCTGTGTGCCTGCCCAGAAAAATGCATATGCAGCTTCAGGTGCACAGTAATACTGTCACTGAGTGTTCTGTGGGGACCTCAAGGGAAAGCAAAGGATTCCAGTTACCCCATTTGAACTGCCAACATCTGCTGACCTGCTTGTTCTTCTCATCCTTCAGACTCAAAACCTCCTTGCTGAGGATGTTCACTTGGTTCTGGGCCTCACTTAAGATAACCTGACGGTCCTGGTTGTGATCCAAGGCTTGTTCTGATGCAGAGAGAGCAGGAGAATATGCACAAGTTTCTAAAGCAACAGAATAGCAAGAATTGCTGGAAGAGACAGCACTCAGGATGACCACTGGCTATCAGAAGCACCAGGACAGCTGTCCTTCTCAGGCTGGCCTATGTAGAGAAAGTCCCATCTTACATCACAAGGTGGGATGGGATCAAAGAGAGAAGTGTGTGTAGGGTAATCAACACCCCAGCCTCAGGAAAGCTGTTCAACTCTGCTGTGGGCAGGACAATGACACAGGATGTGCTGCACACACCAAAACTTGACTCATCAGAGGCAAACTATGAGCAAAAGTCTCAAGTTCTCCCACATTCATATGGCAAAGCAATCTCTAATAACTCAATACAAATTATTTTTTTGCTTTTGATGGCGAAAGTGACACTTCCAACTTGACTAGCCCTCACTAAATGACAAGAAGAGGATACATAGGGCACTGTGGAAATGCTATTAAGAAAGGGAGGGAAAGAGGGTTAGCTCTCTTCTGGACCAAGTGCCCTATATCGCCCAAGTGCTGAACTGGGAAAGGAGTTAAGTGATTCATTACTGTACACGCATCATACTTACCCACAGCTTTCAGGATGTCACCAGGAACGTTGTTCCCTGCGAGCTCAAGCCTCTTCAGGGTCTTGTTGCTGTGCAAGCAGCTCAGCAAAGCTCGGCCACCCAGAAGCCCAATGTTATTCCATCGCAAATCTGCACAGAAAGCAAACTTTCATCACGGTAGTCACATATCTGCTGAAAAACCCAGGGCTCAAGAGAACCCATGCTCTTTACATATCTACAAGCACGGTTAACTAATCCCAGATGGTCTTAGCACAAACACAGGTGACCCCTTTCAAGGGGAGACAGTGACAAAGCAGGGACAGGGAAGAGAAAGTGACAAAGAAGGAAAGGCAAGGCTACATCTTTAGTAAACTGCAGGAAGCCAAGACAACTGAAATTCTGCAAAAGTCTGCATCTCATATTTGGCTCTCACGAGCCTTCCTTCCACAGACAGAATCAGCAACAAAAGCCACATTCTCCTGAAGGAAATTCCAGCAAAATTCCATATAAGGACAAATCAAGTGTGAATTAAGAGTCTGTCACGAGGCAGACCAACAGCAACCACAAATAGGAATGAAGACGCTTCTCCCTCCACTAAAGACTGTTCTGCTCCAAGTACACAATACTTCATCTACAGGTTTGGTTCCAAATTCCAAGTTCGGAGATTCCAATTTCAGTTCCCACTCTCCAAAGGCCATGGGGTTGTGACCTCTCCGTGCACAAAGCCAGCAAAGCACTCCAGATTGACAGGAATTGAGAATACCACTGACCAGTTGGTAGAAATTGAGGCAAGAAACCCAAAGATACATGTGTGTTAGCATGCATTTATGTATATGTGGGCAAAGGACTCTTACCCAGCTCCCGAAGGCTGGTATTTTGTGCCAGTGCCATGGCCAGCTCTCCAGCCCCTTGATGGTTAATCTGGTTATTGCGCAGGTCCAGACGCTGAAGGAAGTTGTTTGCTCTCAGTCCTTGGCAGAAAAAGGAGAAGCCCTCCTCCCACATGCCGAGGCTGTTCCACTCTAAGGTTAAGCTAGGGAAAGCAGACAGGATTGGTGTTTGTGGAGTAAATGGACAGCTGTGTGAACTTGAATGACCACAGAACACCTGGTCAAACACCCAGCTCTGTGAGTGGACTCTGTTCCAGAGAGCAGGATGCTGCCAGGGCCCAGCACCCTCCAAAAGAGCACCTCCAGTTTTCATGCCTTTACCTGTACCACCCCTCACAAGAAACTGCACCACTTGGCACTCCTCCTACCCCAACAAGAAACACCCTCAACCCTTTTCAAACATTGTGTTCTATCCAGCAGGAAGAGCACGAAGAGAGGCAGATACATTTTTTTACCTCGTGATGGATTTGTTCTGCCTAAGAAGTTTTCCCAAAGCCTCAGCTCCCATGCTTCGCAGGTTATTTCCCTGAAAGAGAAGCCCCAGGTGATCAGTAGGCTAAGCCTGTCCCAGTCCACCTAGACCACAAACACCACCAGAAGTTTGTGCTGGAACTGGCATCCCAGCTGTAATGCCAATTTCAGCTGGGCAAAGACAGTCCAATCAACATTTGTTTCACATATCAGTCAGCCTTCCACAAAATGAAAAGCCCTGGAACAGTGGATCCATACCCACCACTGCTCTTGGTGGCATGGTGCTCATGAGGGCACCATGACTGAGAGCTTGTAAAAATCACAAAATAGCACAGGACCAGCATGGACCACAACTGGACAGAAAACAGCAATTCTAGATAAGCATAACTATTTTACCACGCTTCATTAAGAAAGGCTCTGTTAACAGTAGCACAAATGAGAAACAAAGTTATGATACAGTTTGTGACTGACACTGTTTGTGACTGTAAATTCAAGGGAACAGCTGTATGCCAGAGGAATGCAGACAGAAGGTCACTCTTAGTAGAGACAATGACATCTGAAGGCAGATGCTTCATTCAAAGCCCAGGCTAGTCAAAAGACGGAAACACAAGCAGAACAGCTAGTAACTCACTGACCAATACAGAAATCCCCCCAAAGTCAGCTGCCCCAGCAGCAACTGACAAAAGGTATACAGCAACAACTTCCTATCAAAACAGAGTAATTGAATAAAAATGGATAATCTACAAAGTAACTTCAGAAAATTGTGACATGGTGTTAAAGAGTGAAGGAATGAGTCACTTGAGAACAAAAATCTTACAGAACCGTGCATCTTGTTGAACAATCCTGCACCAGGATTGTCCAGTTCCATTTCTGATTAAGCCTGTGCTCCTTTTTCTGTCCCCACCACAGAACACCCTTAATTCTATTCAAACAGACTCACCTTCAGATCCAAAGATTTGACTGTGGTGTTGGAGCAAAGACCATGCAACAAAAGTCTTATACCTGAGCAGAGAAAGAAAAAGCTGTTTATTTAATCTGCAAAACCCTCCACCTAAACCGGCAGCACATCGTCCCAGTGTACCATCCTATTAAACAGCCGGCTGCAATAAACAAATTACTTGGTAAACTGCCACTGCTGCTGGAAAGCCTGAGCTTTCAGGGCAGGAGACTATTTATATATTTTCAAAAAGACGTCCGGGCAGAGAACTACATATCAGCTTGTGCATCTACCTGACTCAGGCCTGAAAAAAGCCCACGTCTAGCCAGGCTCTGCGGACACGGATGTGCTGCCCACGGAGCCCCCCCACTGCCGGCCACTTCAACCAGCCGGACCGTCCGGGCTGTCCACGGCCAACAAAAGCAGAGCTGCCCTCGCCGCCGGCAGGAGAACCGAGGGGTGCGTGAGCACCCGCACGGTCACGGACCGAGCACCCTCGCCGGCCAAATTCGAGAGACCTCCGTCCCACCGCCGCAGGGAGAGCGGGCCCGCCGACCCAGCCTGAGAGGGCAGCGAGGGCGCCCCGGCCCCGGGCAGCCGCCGCAGGCCTCGCGCACCTTCCTCGCTCAAGCCGCAGTCGCCGAGGGCCAGCGCTGCGAAGGGCGCAGCCCCGGGCAGCAGCCGGCCCAGCGCGCTGCACGTCTGCAGCGAGAGGCTCTGCGCCGCCAGGTCCAGGCGGCCCCGCGCCCCGTCGGGCTCCCGCAGGCGGCGCAGCACGGCCTCCTGAGGGGCAGCGCCCGCGGCCGCGCAGAGCCGCGCGTACT